>JAZDUA010000694.1:0-350000 GCA_038098605.1 Gryllus longicercus | reverse complement strand
CAGTCCACTAGTCGGAAAATATACTCAACTACGGGCACCGCCAAACTACCAATTGCAGATATTTTATTCCTGAAGTTCAGAGCGGACTGCAGGACAAGTCTAACTCTTCTATAATACTCCCTGCAAATTATCTCTATCATTGTGTCGTTCAAGATGTTCTCACATTTTTAATCTTCAGATATTTGTAAGTTTTATCTGATTCAAGATCTGAAATTACAGTGTCCATGTGAAATTACAGTGTCCACCAATGTTCTCTGCCAATGCCACTTTGCCTCTCTATAAATTAACTTTTGCACATTTGTCAAGACAATTTCATGCAGATACCATTTCTAAAATCAATTACAACCGACCGCATTTGGGAGAGAATCGCTGCATTCTTAGCAAACACTTCAGGATCATCCTTATAATACAAATGTGATAAAAATATTTCATCGCCATTGAGGTTGTAACCGAAGTCGCACTAGCGTGCGACAACTGTCTAGGTACTGGAGATACGGAGTTGTTTACTTGGTTTGGCTGTCAGCCGTCGGTGTTGTGTGGCCTCAAAATTATCTGAGATACCAGAGATCCAGTTGCATACACATTGATTTCAGTAATATCTAGAACTCTGCCTGGGGTCTGTACCTCAATTAAGACAGAATTTGTAGTCTCTATCACCCTCCGTATCATAAGTATTTTCGTATATTCTCCTCAACAGTACACGAGATTCGAATGGGCGTAGAGAAACTCATTCTCTCTCTTTAATGAGATATATTAATTTATTTATAATTCATTTAAATGCTACAATGTTCCCACTCACTCTGTCAAGAAGAATTATTAATATTTTATTTGGAAATTTAAATGTGCAATTGCGATTACGTAATTTTCATATGTTGGTCATTGCATCATCACTGATTGTTTAGACTAATACATCAAAACAGGAAGAATAAAATAAATGGATGAGGGTCACGGAGGGTGCCATTGCTGTGAGCTCGTAATATAACGCTGAGTATCGTCCTGGTATCCTAAACAAATTTGGTGGGGGGATAATTTGCAATTAATTTTTAATTCTCCTTAATTTTGGCAGAGTTCTGCAATATTTTGACGTCAGTACGATTTCACATTTGTCTGAAGCTGCGACTATAAGTGTGGCCAAAACAATATTCTAGTTGGGTCATTCCCAATATCAAATACACGCATACCTACACATATTAGCGACTCTGGCGGTATTTTCATGTTAAAAATTTTGTTTGTGCTTTGCAAGTTCACAATGAAAATACATTTTAAATTATTTGGGTTGACGGTCTTTTCCAATATCTGGCATAGAAAGTGGTATGAAAAAAGTATAGATTAAAATACTGGTTAAATGTTTGTTTCATGACAAATTAAATTTCATTATTGTCAGTGTGATGGATCAAATCTCAAAGGTTCATATAAATGCCGAAAAGTTAGTGTAGTAGTTCAGTGGGTTTCGCTGGTGTACTTGTAATTGCAATGAAATAATCAGAATACGTATTTTTCTTGGAATACTTCAAGTATACAGGCTGGTTCAGCCCTCGTTGCTCATACAGGACCTAGCGATAGAGTGTACCAAGTTATTCAAGAGTGCAAAGGGAAATAGTGTAAACTCTATTCAAAATTTAAAAAAAGTTTTTTGTTACCGTCCGTTGTAGGTATCTCAAATATTACATTAAATATTGTTGTTTGTTGCTATTATTGCCTATTTATCTAACGTATGTGTTGTAACCATATGCATAATCATTTTCAAATATAAAATGATATCAAAAATCTATCTAACACAAAGAAATGGAATGCCCATAAAAACGACTGATTTTTCAAACATCATCAGACAATAAACCTATAGTTGGCGAATATATAAAATCTGCAAAGGAAAAGTCATTTAATTGGCGTGGATAAAAATGTGATTTATTTAAAATATTAATTTCATATACAAGTGTTTAAATACTGTCCAACCATACACATTACAAATCGTACAATATCGTCGGTGCAAAATCTAAATCATTTTAAGAAAATATGAACTCAAATTTGACAATTATAGCTAATTTTCATACAGGTAAATCATGCCCCAAGAATAAGATGCAATTCACAAAAATGTATTTCCGAGTCGTTATTGCCGAGTCATTGAAGTATTTCAAATACGTTTTAAATAATGTCAAAAATTATGTGTAAACAAAATTCGAATGTAAGAAACGAACAAAGATAGGTGAAATTCTAACATACGAAGCATCCAAATGTCGGCGCAGACAACGCTGGCACGACAACCAAGCGCCGTAAATTCGGACCGGCCTTTACAATATTCACAATGCAATAGTTTCTCTTCTTACGTTAGTAAGTCGAGAAAGTCAAGAAAACTAGTGGTGTTACCACAGGACATACTTTCTCGCATTACTTCTAAATGGTCTGCAATAATATACTATACAATAAATAAACCATACTTTTTCGGTCCGAGGCGCGAACTCAGATTCTCAGTGTCAACTTCCCCGGCACTCATACTACTATGTAGCACTAGCTCCATGTAGCTCTATTTTGTTTAAAACAAAAACCACTATCTCCAATTTTTTAGTTTTCAAATGTTCACTTTTTGACATTTTCTAAATAAGGAACAATAGCCGAAAACGGAACAAGCGCCATATTGTTTTACCGTTCCTTAATACATATGAGGAGCACGTTTAAGAAATAAAATGAGCAACAGGAGATATCAACTCTTTCGACTCAAGGGCCCGACAATAAGTTTTTTCTTCCGAAAATTCACCGTTTTCCAACGCACGATTACATAACTTTCTCATCTCACGAAGTTCCTTCATAAGGCGAGAAAGTACAAAAGTTTGTTAGAGAAATTTTATAGAATATGCAAAATGGCTTCGGCAAAAAAAGGCCCTTACTCCAACAGGAGCCTCAGAAGCAACATATGACACCTCATTTGTCTCGGAAGAGGTCTACCCGAGACGGACGGATGAACGGATGGCCTGGTTACTCGATTACTCTATAAGGATAAACTCGTATCCTATCTATTCTACCGTACTTAAAATAGTTTCCCCACAAATTGTCTGATTATTTTAATAAAGTATGTTCCAAGAATGAAGTCGTCTTCTCTTCAGAAAAAAATGAAGTAACTGAATCTTACCTCTTCATTTTGCTCTTTTTTTCGGCCTTTTCTATCCCTTTTCGTATCCTTCGTTATTCTCTACCGCCAGTACAGGTGAACAAATGAAAACAAATCTCGGCTCTTAAATCTCACGGAATACAAATGGCCGTTAATTCCCCCGAGCGCTCGTTGCCAACTTGAAAGTAGACCAATGTTCTTCGCAAATTGCTTGAGAAGAAAGACTTACCCAACTCATGAATTTTACTTTTTGCATCCTGCAAGGTTCGTCGTAAATTGTTAACTATTTATAAAAGAACCAATTATCAAAGATCTTAAATGAAACACGTTTTTCCTGTTGATCATGTTTTCTACTTTCAAACCATTTCATTTCACATTTCAAATTAAATTGAGAAATACAAAAAAGTATCAAATTATTTATTTTTAAATATTAAAGCAGCTGTATGTTTTCATAAAAATTATGAAAAATAAATAATGGGTTTATTTGTAAATATGATTGTTTCGGGTTCTTGTAAAGCGGTGGCCACCCTCGGACATCCAGTCAGAATTTTTCAACTTTTTGCAATGTGAGAATTTGATTAGAGGAATTAATGGAAATTTTTTTTACATGGTGAAAGTTTTTAAACTTATGAACTTTCTACAGTGCAACACAAAATACAGCACAAAACGAAATAATATATACCATAGACCAAACTTCCAATAAAAATAATTGCATTTTACTTTCAAATTGTATCTATTTAATTTGGTCTCAGCACTACTCAATTCTCACCAAGTACTAATACACAAGTATTAACGATATGATATAATATTATGTGGTAATACATACTTTAATAGTTATGGTGCTATGTAAATGTTCATTTCATAGCTACGTTGCTTAAACAGTTACTTTATAAACTAATTTCTCTGCATTCACGTATGGATGCAGAGAGCTCTTGTGATTAAATGAAAATCTCATTACAAAAAAGCATTTCCATGGTGATATGCCCCTTTTGTTTCCAAACAATGTATTATTTAATAACAATTTAAAGAGTTTATATCAAGTTCTAATTTAAATTTTTATTATGCTAACATTTTTGTCAATAAAAAATACATGTCTTTGTACCTAATCGAAACCTATTTTAATCTCTTGGGCCATATTAATGAAGTAAATATTACACATAAATTAACCATCTCATCATTGACCTTAACAAGCTCTGTTGTAATAAAATTTTAATATTTAAACTAAAATAGTGAAAAAGAAACGATTAAAAATAAAATAAAGAATAATAATAAAAATAAAGTTTGTATGGGCATATTGTCAATATCGTTTAGTAATTGATTGTCACTGTCATTTTTATAAGTATCTAAATAATTTAAACGAATACTTCTTGAGTATTCGGTGAGAATCGATATGAAATGTTTCCATTACGATAATACCCAAACGAAAAAAAAATGAATTTATCGTTCTTGTTCAATGAAGCATAATAGCTGTATGCTGTCTTTTCTATGCTATCATTGTGGGAAAAACAGAACCTGTTGTGCTCTCAACATACTTGCCAATCGAACCGCGAAGCAATGCCTGAGTTGGTTCGTGCGCATCATTTGTCGGCACGTAATTAAACATTCACCTCTTTCCAGCAGAGTGCTGAAGTCACCAAAGGAATTGAACAAAATCAGCAATCCCGTAAAAAAGAACACAAGTGACAATAAAAAATAGCAATTGAACACAACTAAAAAATATAATTTAGAACACAAAACTGCCAAAACTTGTTTCAAAAACACCATACGTAAATAAACGGTATCGATACAATGCATAATTCTAAGCAATCATTAAAATAATTTAATGAAAATGAATAATTAAAAATTCAACTCTGCCAAATGTGACCATTCAAATTTTTCATTTAATGATATGTTAAACAATTTTTTAACAAGTTAATTTCGTTTTTCATTCACTTTCTTCGCCGATCAGTTATCATAGACTGTAAAAACTACATACGACAAAATAAAGAAAAAAGTGCATATTTCTTTAGAATTAGTATGTAATTTTTATTTATGTATAAAAAGCAAAAAACTCTCTGTTCGGAGAAGTATGTTCGGAGAAGTATAATCTGCCCACATTTCTTAAGCTGTAAAAATATATTTATATTACATATAAATATAATTAATAATCGTAAAGAAAATAATATAGCTCATTCAATCCCTTGCGGGCAAATGCCCCCAGCAGATTCAGGGACAGTTCTAGAGCACGCAGCAGATCAGGCACTACTGATGCTAGGAGTTAGTAACATCTCATTAAACCCTTTAGCCCATTTTATCCACATTTACTCTTAAACACTTGTTTCGTTATCTCATCACATACTACGAAGTACTAACCTTAAAATCAAGCCTAATTAAGTACTTTAACAGATCGTTTCTTTCTCAATAACTCTTTTATAAATAATATAACATAACACGTAGTCCTCATGCAGATTTTGTAGTTATACTTATTCGCCTTTTCTCTTCCACCAAAACCTGTCTTGAGCTACTCTCATCCATTTAGTTCCTTTTAAACTGTAGTGTACTAAATACACTGTATCTCATTACACCATCTTGTCTTCTGCTTCCTATGCTGTTTTTCCGATATGCAGATCTCACGTTGTGTCCATGTAGTTGAATCAATAACAATTATCGTGGCCGATTTAGTAGTTATAATAATTCTCCACTTCACTTGCATCTTTTACAGTAGATAATTAAAATATTAATAAGTGTCCCAACAAAACGCTTTGCTCATTTGAGGAATGTTACATTTACAGTAAAGGTTTTTCGTTTCTTTAAAGATGTATTGCAGGAATTATTTTATTTACAGTAAACGTATTATTTCAGATAAGATCTTGAAGGTTTTCTTCTTTACAAGAACTAGGTTTGTGTTATGTAATTTATAAGAAATCATTTGTTACTTAAAATATTATTTATTTAATCACAAAACCAGAATTAGTGTAGTTGGATATTTCTTAACGGAGAGGGAAAACGCTACAATTTAATGTCCTGAAGCAAAGCAAGAGATCACGTCAGCATTTTGAATATGAAGAAGGAAAACTGTATGATCATTCGTCCTAGAGGAGGGATTCCCAACCATTTTCTTCCATCGACCCCTTTTAAAATAATTTTTGATCCCATCGACCCTCTTATATTATTTTATATAATACAAAACATACATAATTATAATAAATAGCATTGCCCATAAATGTCTTAATGATAACTATTTCGTAAACTCATATATTGATAAATATCTAGGTTTTCAATCGAAGATGCTTCTACTTCTGAGTAGTTGAGTTGATATTCATTGTTGTGCAATCATTACAAAATATCGAGCGATTTTTAACTGACCTTACATTTCTATCTGCCATCTATATTCTATGACTTGATGTTGAGACTGATCAAACTGATAAACAGAATTACTGCGTCATCGTAGTTTAGGAAATTTAGGTTACTTACAAATATTTGTCCTCCCCTGAGTAATCAAAGGGGTAATCAGCATTTTTATTTACGGAGCAGTCTTTTCCGTTAGCTTCTCACTTGTACTTCGTAGGTTCGATTTCTCACGTGGTATAAAATTCGTAGGTCGGATATGTCTATGCCTGTCTAGCACGAAAACTGCCTCGTCATCGGCCAACATAATGAAGTTCTCCTGCGCGTCCCGGTCTGATGAGGCCCGCTCTCGTTAGCGGGGGATCGCTACCTCTCGCAAAGAGAGCATTTGACTGAAATCTGCGATGCGATTTCTGTTGACGAGAAGGGAAAACAACTGGCGCAGAGAACCGACGGAGAACGTGGCCGATTCGATCTGCAATTGCGTCCTCGTCAGTGATTGACGACGCCCGCGCGTAGCGCCTTTTAGATTTATTGTTACCAACGCTTTAGCATATTCTAAACCACTTTTACACTAGAAGTATTATCGTTCTGCCCTTTGACATTGTCTAAGAGCATCATTGGTGAGCTAGTTGCTTTCGTCGAACAGTTACTGTAATCAATGTAGAAAAATTATCAACTCTAAAGATTGTTTTTAAGCTTTCCAAGTGGCACAAATATGAAACTTTAGCATTTGACATTCTTTTTTAAAGCCCATGATGAAATTACTTTTTCCCATAATGGTTTACTTGACTTTTAGAGAACGACTGCGTACGCAAGAGAGAGAGAAAGAGAGACACAGAACGATACACAGAGAAAGAGATACAGAGAGAGAGAGAGAGAGACGGACACAGAGAGAAAGAGACACAGACAGACACGGAGAGAAAGAGACACAGACAGACACAGAGAGAAAGAGACAGACAGAGAGAGGGACGCAGACAGCGGGACGCAGAGAGCGAGAGACAGACACAGAGACGCAGAGAGAATGTGACACTGAGAGAGACTGGAGAGAGAGAGACATATATATATATATATATATATATATATATATATATATATATATTGTAACACTTCCGGTTACCTGGGGAACCGGATAGCGGCCCTATCGCTAGCTCAAGTCGGTGATGGAAGGAATTGTTACATAGTACAGTGGAAACACAAGAATAAACACTTGTTCACTGGTAAAAATTCACATTTATTCCTGGGCAATATGATTAAAATGCCCCAGGGAAGTTACACTCTTAAATTGAGAAAATAATAGCGGGAAAATTAGATGAAGAAGAGGAAAGAAAAAAAAATGAAAAGTTAGTTTTAGGAGTTAAGCTTAAAAAACTAAGAAGAATTACAACTAACAATTACAATAGGTGAAATTACTACTGGTCAGTGTGTCAGAGCGTGACACCGCATTATGAAACATTTACACAATAAGGGCGGTAGCCCTAACGATACTGCCTGAAAAGGGTCTTTGTGCGGCCGGGGGCGGCCGTGGCGCGGGTGAGAGGGTCGTCTGGCGGCCTTCAAAAAAAAATTGCCTCCGGGAAAGGCAATGACCTCTCTCGTCGCCAGCTGGGCAGCCGCCTCGTAGTTTCACGAAAAGGCCGCGATGCGTGGCTGCATAGGCGGTGTCTAGAAGTCTGGTTGAGCTGGCGGATCTAGAAGTTCTGGGAGAAACTGGCAGTACTAGAAGTTCTGGTCGAAACTGGCAGTACTAGAAGTTCTGGTCGAAACTGGCAGTACTAGAAGTTCTGGTCGAAACTGGCAGTACTAGCTGAGCTGGCCGGACGATTTCAGGAACGGAGTTGCCAACTATGCGTCTCTCTCTGACTTTTATGATAAGAAGTCGAACACAACTTCGGACAGTTTAAAATTCGATTGGAGAAACATTCGCCTCTCTTCACGGCGAAAACCCACCCCAGAGAAAATTCTCTCTCCACTGCAGTCAGCTCACAGCTCAAAACTCGCAGTAAAATCCCCACATAGGCATTATCGCCCGAATAATTCCCACCCCCATATAAATTCTTCTCTCAACTGCCCTCAGTCCAATATTCAAGCTCAAAAAATAAGAAGTTTTCCAGAGACACACTGGTCTTTTCCCCAATTCCTAATACTCTGGCCCCGTCTGATTGATGAAAAATTTCTAAGTCCGGCAGAGGCGAACTTTGCCTCTGACCGACGACTGTCCCCCCCCCGTCTAATGATCTGGCCCCGTCTGATGCCCAAGCTCTTCTGAAATTCTCTCCGTCGAAATCTTATAAGGTAAATTTTTCCCCCCACCCAATTCCTCTTATATGCCCTAGCTCTTTATAAAAGTCAAGTCACTATTGGCTCTAGGTTGTTGCGCATCACGCTATTTTCAGCCAATCGCCACGCATGAAGCCACAGAATTTTCCGCCCTGCGTGCCAGCTGCACGTGCACAATGTTATTTTAATTTCTTCTAGAACATCGCCCCATGCTTGCATCAGGGGGGCGCGTTTGCGTGAAAAAAATTTATGAGTTTGGGATTCCCCGAAAACGAGCGGGCGCTGTCGAAACTTCGCAGCCAGCACAGCGAACACGTGTGTCCATTGAATCTGTCAATGCTAGCCCTCTAAACGGCTACGGTAATGCGCCGGGGGCGGGAGGGACTCTTGCGATAAGCGGAGTTGCGCACGTGTGACCGTCTGCGTAATCTCTCGGCAGGAACCTGGGTGGCCGAGTGTGTTTGTTTAAATTTTGATCCGGTGTATTTCGTTTATAAAATAATGATGAAATCGGTTTCGCCACAATATATATATATATATATGTATATATATATATATATATATATATGTATATATATATGTATATATATATATATATATATATATATATGTATGTATATATATATATATATATATAGTATATATATATGTATGTATATATATATATATATATATATATAAACAGAAAAAAGAGGTAATAGAGAGAGGAACAGAGAGGAAGAGGAGAGGGAAAGAAAACTATACGAAGATAGTGGAAAATGTAGATGCCAGATGCCAGCATAGGAAAATAATAAAATCTTTAAAACCCCCAAAATTGCAAAAGCATCCCATATCACCTTCAGAATTGCAGAAGAAACAGAAAATAGCTGTACGTATAATATATTTGAACACGTTTAAACAGCGATCGATTATGTAGGTAATGGAAATGTGCGGTGCCGCCCGGACTCCCTCCCTCCCCGAGGCGCGCACGATACGGTGATGGCGAGAGCAACTAACTGAGACAAGCGCACTTTCGGCCCACAGCTTCTGCCGTTTCCGCCACTGCCATTGCCAACCTCCCCACTGCTGCCTCCTCTGTCGCCTTCGCTTCCGCCTCCGCTTTTGGCTGTTCACTGTCCGTTACGGCAATCGAGATAGCGCAGTGTTGGGCCGGGACGAATGCCCTCACTGGACCGTCGCGCCACGTGGCGACCGACAGTGGGTGCGAACAACCTTGAAGGGTTTGTGCTTATTTCCATCCAAGGCGTATAGCACACAGAAAATAAAATAACTTTTCATGAAATAGGAAAATGGACTGGAATGCTTTAGAATATTTGGTTTTCCTGATTCGCACGTTGCCTCTCATGGCGCTTAACTTAGTCCAATAATTAATTTTGAGTTTAGTTGAGAATATTCATCCAAATTGTCTCGTTTTAATAAAAACATTAACTAATGTCATTGCAGTGCTTCTGATTGGGAGGTCCTAGGTTCCACTCCCGACGGTGGCAGGATTTTCGACTCTAACTAGATAGCTAGATCGAATTCAGTCGCTCTCTGGAGAATCGTGGCTTCTCTGATCAATACCAGGCGAATGCCGAAGCAGTACCACAACAAATTGGCAACGGACCGCACACGATAATTCCTCTTCTTCCTTGTCCTATATTCATCCCTTACTTACACACTTATACTTACGTGCATTACTCTACCACATATGTCGGGAGAATAGTCGGGAGCTTAGTCGGGAGTTTAGAATGTTTCCCGGCTGGGGGGTGCCCGGGCGGTGCCCCGCTGGAAGGAGATACTTGGTTGAGGAAAACCCCGATAATCGACACGAAGGTTGGCGTCGAATCTCACTATCCAGCGGGGGAAGATCATCGTTACCTCCCGTGGAGAAAAAAATGCACTGCACTTATGGAACTAATAACCTTAACCTTTGACATGCCGGGAATCACTAATCAATCAATCAATCAAGTAAGTGAAATTGAAGCAAAATAATGTGCATTAGTAATTTTAAAATATATTTTTTTATTAAAATTTCTCATACCGTTAAATGTCAGTCGGCAATATCTTTATCCAAAATGAGGAAGATGCTCGATGGGGCGTGCCCTGGCTCCCCCCTGCGCTCCGTAATCAACCGGGGGAGGGCCCGCTGCCGCGCGAGAACCTCATGGTGGGGAGTGGGGGAGGCGCTCGAGTCGAGCGAGAAAAAAATTTCCAGTGGCCCTCGGGTAACTGGAGCGAGCCTCCGCGGGCAGTTTTGCCCGAATTCTTGGGTTTCCCAAGTAACTATTCTGATTGTTAATTGGCAAGATTGAGATATAGAGAATCCGTACTGCGGATTTCAAAGCTGGTGATGTTAAAAGGACAGTTATTTACTTCGGTTACTAGAATATTGCGAAATATCTGTTGGAATAATAGTGAGCAACTGAGAAACGGCCATAGTCCTTTTCCTGGCATGTATTTTTTGGATATTTTAGTAAATAGCGACATAACACAATGTTCATACAAACGACGCAGTCGAGGTGCCGACTTTGTTGTTAATGCAAATGCTGCCATTCCGAAATTCGAACGCATGTTCAGTATTTGCAAATTTTTGAAGGATGTGCATATATATTTTTAAGATATTATCAATTGCCATATTTTTTTCATCATTTTCCACTTGTGTTCAACACTTGGTCTAAGATATAAAGGTGTTTTTAATGCATGGTGGTAGTATGTATTGTATTTCATATTAATTCATGCAATCTTTGTATGCCTTTTACAAAAGTGAGCACGGATACTCAATTAGGGGCAGATAAATACGATTCACAGATAAATAACTTATGGAGAATTATAAATTACTTTTAATGTGCATTTTAATGACTTTAAATACCCGCGACTTGCTAATATTTTTCGTTGAGCCGATGCCGTAATGCAAATGTAAAATCACATTGTATGATGGTTGGCGAAATCCGTACCTCTACGCTAGAAGAAATATTCCGCAACGTTGGCAGGATTTAAAAAGACATCCACGCGACCGGAAGGCCGCCGTACAAATGTCTGTATTTAGCCGTAATTCGCGTCATTCTTTTCCCCAGGCGGCATATTTACGAACTCGTCAGTCTGATTTTAATTGGCCTGCTTTGTAATAATTCGCAGTGAAGCATATTATTTAGAAACACAACGGGAAGACATGCATTTGGACTTGGCTGGAATTTACGCCAAATGTGCGCGACCCGCAAGCCTCCGCTGTTATGGTAATGTGGCCCGTCACCCGAAATAATTGCTCACCCCTGCGCGCGGGCGGCGGGGGGGTGGGGGCTGGGCCGGTCGGGGCACATTGGTGCGAAGCGGCCCGAAACCTGGCCACAAAGAGGAACTTGAAAGTGCACGTTCGTCTTATCAGATCTTCAGGAGACTTCAGGAGACCACACTACTTCAGCGCCAGATAGTTATTTCAACAGTTTTGTATCTCTCAATGTCTCGTAATGTTACAGTTGATGAAATTGCTCGAAATCGTTTATTTTTGTGTTCCGTGTGTGTTACGAAAAAAGTTCGTTAAGCTTTTTGATGTGATTTTTTTATATACGAATAAAAACAATCGGATCGATCAGTTTTATATTTTTAAGCATTTGTGTCTAAGGTTTAAATAATTGATAGTGTTAATTTTATACTATGTAACGTAATGATAGTCGTAACTAATGTGGATTAGAGTTTTTGTCCTACATACTAGCCCTTCAACTAATTTGTTTATTTATTACGTAGAATGTCCTTAATCAGAATAACACACTCATTTAGTGGCACCTTCTTATTTTATAGTAATTTCATTCATTACCACATATCAACTTTAATTCTATTCAGCAACTTCAAAACTACTTGTACGCTTATTACGCTTATTCGCTTAATTTTTTATGTTCGTCCCGCCAGTTTTAATTTTGAAATTTCATTAGAATATTTGAAATCAGCGACCTCAATAATATTTAAATACCTACTTCTACGTGTATTCACTCTCAATTACGGCCTGGTTTTTGGGCGTTTGGAACCCCGTTGGTCCGCGGGGGCGGTGCGGGTGGGCGAAGCTGAGGCGGGACACGGGCAGCGTAATGCGGGCGATAAAGAGGCTGATTGCTGTGCCCCTGCGGGTCGTTATGCCGTTGACGCCACGACGCCCGCAATGACCCGCCCAGCCCCTCCGCCCCGCCAACCCCTCACAACGCCTCGCCGCCTCGCAACCCGCTGACCGCTCTGGCGACACTCCGCCGTGTCCGACAAGCAGCCTCCCAGCACTCGTGCTTCACTGACGCCCTCCTGGGGGGTTGCAAGGAGCCACTTAGCGTACCGGCGCTTACCGTTGCGCTTGCGTTTAGTTGTGATTGTGAACTGAATTGCGATTTCTGTCTGTCGTTTTTTCATTTGTCTCACGGTGAATAACTGTTGGCATTTTACTGCACAAAAGTGATGGCATTCAGGGGGAAGGACACAGTAAGGTCAAAAATTGTCATTGAAAACAAAATTATAGAGCAAGTTCTCTCCTTTAATTATTTAGGGTGTCAAATAAGTTATGAAAAAGATAAAGATATTGACAATAAATTAATGAAATATCAAAAAATATGTGGAACGATACACAACACTTTAAAAAATAAGACAAGACCGGAAACAAGAATTAAATTTTACAATACCATGGGCAGTTCCTACATTACTCTACGGCTGCGAAAGCTGGGTATTAACACAAAAAACACTGACAAGAATACAAAGTAGCGAAATGAAATTTCTGCGAAGAATAAAAGGTTGCACAAGAGAAGACCGAATAAGAAATGAAGAAATAAGAAAAGTGTTACAAGTGTCATCAATTAATACTAGAATGCAAGAATATAGACAAAGATGGGTAGAACATCTGGAAAGGATGAGTGATAGCAGACTTCCTAAAGCAGCTTTGTTATACGCGCCGAGAGGAAGAAGAGACGTGGGAAGATCACGAAAACGATGGAGAGAAACTGTGAGGACGGAACAGGCAATAGCCTAATCCATGAAGTGAAGAAGAAGATTTTACTGCACGAAGAATTCAAGGTTTGATGATTACGTGGAATTACACTTAATTATTCATCATCATCATCATTAGCATGATTATATTGGCCATTTGGATGTCAAGAAACCCTATTTCATTCTGCTCATATTGTCAGATAATAAAGACACTTCTTTTTTCAAATTCATTTTCTTTCCGAGTCATCGATTGAGGTAAAAAATCTAGGATTATATTCCTTCAATTCATACAAAAAAAGGTTGATAGTTAAGTTTTGCAATGAAGTTCTTGGATATTTATTCTTAGTTACGTTGTGTCTATTCTTCGCCACCTTGTAGAGAAGTACATTTTTGTTTCTTTCTTTTCTTCTGTAATTTTGTAGGCATTCTTTATCTTTCGTTGCTCATGTTTGCTACGTTTTAAACTAACTTTTGCCTTCCAACTGAGATTTTACGTCCTATTTTTGAGTTGACCGTCATTCTGACGTTTTTTTGTTGATTAATGCTCTTGCTCACACCTTCATTTTCCTCACTCATTCTAGAGGCTGCGGTCTTGTATTTTATGTTTTTCGTTGATATTTGTTTCAAATAAAAATTTGAAAGTAGCACTTTCAGATTTTTGTCATCTGATAAATAAAGCGTCAAATGTCTTACTTAGAGTTTTGTTTGTTCTTCTTGTTGTATCCTCATTTCCCTTCTTTCTTTCCTTTCGCGACCGTTTCACTTCGGCTGTGTAAAGTACTCACGTGTTGACAAATTAGTTTATTCTCCTTATTTCTCATTTTTACTGCTTATTTGTTCAAATTATGGAGGTGCAAAGTACTTGTTTATTAGTGTGTGAGACAGCATAATGACCATTTCCCTATCTTACTTTTCCACTCCGTTCTATTCATTGTCCTGTCATCACTACCTCATTTGTCTGTTCTATTCATATATTGACAAAATGTGCGAGTCATTTAAAATCTCCGGGCTCTTATTACATAATTAAATATAAGTACTTCCTTTATATGTATATTGTTTAAGGTACATTTTCGTATAATTAATGATACTTGTAAAAAGTTCGAATACGTATGTCGTCAGTTTTCATCACATTCTCAAATAAATTTCACTTTCTTATCTTATTTCTACACTTTCGAGCATCATCTACCCTGTAGTCTCCGACTAATCGATTTTGTTGTTTATTTTGTTTTCGATGTTGTGAATGAATAAGTTTCTGCATTTCTTGTATTACATTTGACTTCGAAGTTCATTCACACTGGATGGAATATTTTTTTGACAATTCTGTCAGTAACAAAGAACATTGCAATTTGATCACAAATTTACTGTAATTTTAATATATCGCTTATCTGTCGTCTGAAAGGTTCCTTTGATGTCTTTTCCAGCAAATAGTACCTGATTTTCATCTTGACTTTCATTTAATTTTTTTTATTCTTCGCCCCCTTACCTTATTGTAATTTTCTCCATTTTTTGAATCACAATTTTTCATTTTCCTGACATTGACCCTCAGATTTCAATTGCGCGCATGCTTCTTTGGTTGTTTTATTTCCCCTCAGGCCTCTCACCAGATTGAGACTTTAATAATTCACCTGGATATTTTGTTTCGTTTGTCATGCTTTAAAATGCATCATTTCCGCAAGTTGCTTTCTGTTTCACCAGGGATATTATATTTTTTCTTACTCTTGTAACTATGCATTCGTTTCCTTGTTAGAGTGAATCGTAAATGGATTGCCAAATAATTTTGATAGTGATTTTTTTAAAGTATTTATCTTCCCTTTTGTGAACTTCTCCTGCATATTAATATTCTTTTGCTGGTTTCTTTTTCTGTGTTTTTTTTCTGTCTAGATTTCTTATCTGAAATTAATTAATTGTAATTGCAACGATATCATTGATTGATTACTTGAAAAAGATAGACTTAAAATGTCCCCATTTTCATTTCGAATTATAAATAATTCGTTTCTACCTGAAGTTTTCTGTGAGGTAACAGATTGTTCAGATTTTCTCACGTAAATCATTAACAAAATTAACTAATACTGGTATTATCATTGGAAATATGATCAGCTAATTGGTTCTAACAACATAATATATTAGGATTTATTAGTAATGTTGCCTTATTCTCTTTCTGTAGAAAAACCTTACCCGAGCGCTACTGTTAGTGGTTGGAATAAACTTAACTTTGGTTTGTATCTGCCCTTGCCTGAATTGCAATCGTCGCCGTTCGCCCCTGAGCGAGTGTTTGACCCAGTTTCTGCGTCTGCCGTCCGTCCGGGTGGGCCCTCGGCGCTATCTGCGCGCGCGTAATGACCGGAGCGCTCCTAGGGCTTCCGCCGCCATCCACTTCAGAAGGGTCTCTCGCCCGCCCGCCCTCCCTTCCCCGATCAGAGCCCGACGCGGCCTCGTGTAATTTCCCTTTTCTCTGCAGACGCTCAGCTTTTTCTTTAATTTTTCTCACCCTTCCCCTAAAAACTACCAGAAATCGATTTGAATTTTTGCAGCTCAGCGAGAGAATTCGGAAACTTGATAATGAGAGTGTATCAATGTTTTAAATACTTGAATTTAATATAAGTTTTTATTGTACACTTTTATTTCCTGATTACATTCCATTTATACAATACTGGTCCACTATAGGAAGTACATAAGAGAATGTCCTTACGTGTTGATCGAAACACTATGCGATATGCCATTTTTGACATAAATCTCTCAAACTATTAGCAATAAGTAATTCAATTACCGTTTTGGTTTCAGAAGCGTAAATTTCCGTGCACAATGTTTTTGTTTTAATTTTTCAATTTCAGATCGTATAACTGCGGAACGTATGTTTATTTCCAGGGCTGCAGTAAAATTGAGAGGTTATTAGCGTCATCTGCATTGTGTAAACGGAGAGTGCATTGCAATTCTGTCGGCGAACTGGCAAGCAAAGACTGTTCGGTACTAAGCTGTCATTAATTACACCCCAATCCCGTCAATTCACAAATATGAATTTTTCTTCTTTTGTATAATAGAATTTTGGTTCTCCGGAAACAGAACTTTGGTCTCAGCTTCGTCAAATTATAATCAAGTTATAGGTGAATATCGCCAAGGAACTGTGCAGAAATTAAGAGATTTTTCAGCAAAACGATATATAAAAATTATTTGTTCAACTAATTGAGAAAACGATGCGATTTTTTTTTACTTTCTCGCCGTTGCTTCATAAGAAGAGTAAATATTGAAACCGTGCGTAAAGCGGCGAATTTTTGACAGAAAAACTCATTTTCATAAAAGTTTCATAAAAGTTTCAAAAAAGGATTTCATAAAAGAGGATACATTTTGATCCTTACAGTTAATTGTATTATCTATCAGAATCCATGATTTGTGGACGTTTATACTATCTCTGCTTGTCAATCCGATTATCCTTTCGTCTGTTCACTTGGGGTCAAAGTTAGCGCCAAATACGTTCAGCAGATTTTCTCCAAAATTGATATTCCCTGATCAATTTAAAGGAACTCGATGCCCTCTAAGTTTGAAACCTGTATTTAAATTTTGGGGGTACTTTATATAAAACCTCATTTTCATTTTAAAAATTTTCTCAAAAATTGCTGCAAATTTTTTACTGAACTTTGTTCTCGGATTGCGGAATATATGTTAAAAAGAATGGGATGAGTCTTATTTTCGTTGAAAATCCAGATTTTTGGAAAATTGCAGAAGTTCAAAATTTTTTCGGCGTCTCTCCTACAAATACAATATTGAAGATAGTTTTTTTTTTCAATAGTTAAATGTGTATTTCAATGGCAGATCTTGAAATAAGATTGTGTGCAATATTTTGAAAATGTGAGTAGTCCTCGCGTAATTTTGCGTCAAATATTGACAATTTTTAAACAAGTTTTTTCTCAGAACCGTCTCCGTTTTCTTTTTTAAATTTTCTTCTCGAATGCATCAAAGGGTCGTAATAAAACATGTGAGTGAAACTGAAGACATTTTCGGCAAATTATCTGTATTTCGAAAAATTGGAATAAGTTAACTGTAATAATAATAATAATAACAATAATAATAATAATAATAATAATAATAATAATAATAATAATAATAATAATAATAATAATAATAACAATAATAATGTTAGTATTATTGCCCCTGTGCGCAGACGGTAGCGACAGCCGTCCTCTGCGCCGAGGAAGCTGAAGGTTCGAGTCCGGCGTAGATGGATTGCGATTATCCGTTCGCCCCTCATCATCATCCTATCGCCTCATAATTCACACTTCAAGGCGTAACCTACACAACATTGTCGTACTGAGGGATACAGCTGAAAAACTGATCTTCAAAAAATTACACACATTAATCGTGTAGCGTGGTCAGTAATGGCCTGTACGCCAATAATAATAATAATAATAATAATAATAATAATAATAATAATAATAATAATAATAGCGGGGGAAGATGTTCAGGACATTTAGGGGACATTACTAGTGAAGGGGGAGAGAGATGGAGGGGTGGGGTGGGCCGAACGATGTCGATTGAGCGGGTGTGCAGGCGTGGAGGCGAGGGGAGGGCTGAGAGCGGCGCGGCGCTGCGCGTCCTGCTCCATCTGCGAGACACGTCGCGCGTGCTTTCTCTGGCGGCGCTGCGCGGCGCCCCTGACCTCGCTGATCGCATCGCGCCAGCGCCTTTCCCCCACCGCCACCCACCCCCGGCGAGTCGTTTCCGCCAGCAGTCAACTGCTGACGTCGGCCCTTCCCGCGCCGCCCCTCCCACCCGCCCCCGCGCGCCCTTCGCTACCTGCGGCGGCGCCGCTAATGCCGCTGTTCCCCGCCAGGCTGCGCCGTCTGCGGCCCTTCCCCGCGCGGCGCGGCGCCTGCATATTCTCCGTCCTCCGTCATTCCTATGGCCGACCCGACGCAGCTGCGATTCTCCCCCTCGCGAGGCAATTCTCTTTCTTGGGTTTCATATGCGTCTCGGCGCCGTTTCGCGGCTCGTTCCTTGGCCCGATTCTTGTCTTCTGAATGTACCGGGTGCGGAGGAGTATGTAGCTGAGAGTTCGCAACTGAAGTTTCGCAGACGGGGAGGTCGTATGTTCGAGTACTGTCGGCGGCGGATATTTCACTACAGCTAAGTTGCTGGGGCGTCCTACGATGATTCGAGGCCCCTGTGGCACTCCGCAGTTTCGATTCAGATCAGTCTGCATTGAGAGCGCTTTGCGAGGGCAGGCGTTGCTTTAATTGCAAGCGTCGATCTGAAGCTCCATCTACGGACTATGATAGCATATACAGGGGTTGGGCAAAATAATACGAATACCGTGCAATATAATACATATTTTTGCATGTTCGCGCCACCCCGCACGTGTACACTTTCCGATGCAGCTGCATTGAATAATTGACGTGCAACGTATTGAAGGATATTTTGTGGTGTATTATAAGCTTTGATCTGCGACGGTGAAAGCAAGCGATCAGTGAAATGTGTGATCTCTCAGACGTCGAAATAGGGCAAATCGTTGGTGCGCGGTTAGCGGGAACATCTATGATGAAAACAGCTGAACTGTTTAACATTTCACGCGCGAAAGAGTCTATGGCACTGATTGCATACACAAAACATCGTAAAACCTCATCAACGAAGAGGAATAGAGGCCAAAAGCAAAAACTGACAGAGACCGTCGAAAATTAAAAATGAATGACGGCAAAGGTGGCTCAGGGTAACAACTGAAGTCACTGCAATGCCTCTGACCGGAAGGTCCTGGGGTAGAGCCCCGACTTGGGCAGGAATTCCGACACTAGTTACACAGATAGGTCGAATTCACCCGCTCTCTGGAGGAGAATTCTAACGGACAGCTGCACTGATCGGTAGTTATCCGTGGTTTCGCCGAACAATACCTGGCAAATGCCGGAGCAGTACCCTAACCAATAGGCCATGGACTGCGCGTGATCTTTCTTCCTCTTGTCATAACCTCTCCCCTTACTTATATATACGTACACTACCCCATCACTCTTCTGTAGTCACCAGGCAAGACCTTAGAGCTTGTCCCGACTGGGTCAGTGCTGCGCTGGTCGGAGATACCTAATAAGATACCCGCTAGCCGACGTAGGTCGACCGCGGATCTCGTCGACGAGCGAGGGAAGATCACAGCCACCGCGTGCACATGCACTGCACTTACGGGCATTAGCAGTAATCATTAATCAATCAATCTATCATTCAATCGAAAAGCATTGGGGTCAGGCAACGTAAAACTACTGCGGCAAAAGTGACAGCAGAACTCAACACTCACTTGACTAATACGGCTACCACAAAAACAGTAAGGCGGAAGCTTCACAAAGCTAACGTTCATGGAAGGACTGCAATCGCAAAACCCTTCATAAGGGAAGCCGACGCAGAGCTGCGAAAGAAGTGGTGACACGATCATTCAACTCGACGACCGGAAGTATGTGGAATGGTCCGATGAATCATCGCTTACATTTTTTCTTACAAAACCGTCGAGCTTATGTATGGAAAACTCCGAAACAAGCCTATGATCCAGCCTGCCTGCCGATGCCGGCCAACATGGAGATTCCGTTATCATTGGGGGGCTGCATCGTGGTATTCAGCTGATCCTACCATAACCCTCACTGGCCGGATTTACCGCGAATGAATATCTCGACATCCTCAACACTGACGTGCTTACGACTAGCGTATTGTTGCAAAACTGCCGTATTTCAAGATGATCATGCGCCCATACACACATCAAAAAAGCTTCAGGCGTGGTTTGCGTAGTATCAGAATATCATCAAATATGTTCCCTGGCTAGCCTAATCCCCAAGACTTGAACGTACAGTAATTGAACCATTATGGTGCATTTTAAAGCAGGAAGTGAGGAACAGATTTCCAGCTCCAACGTCGTTGAAACAATTGGCGTATGTTTTAAAGCAAGAATGCGAGAACATTCCGTTGTAAACTATTTGCTCTACTAATATACTTCGCGCCGAATTGCAGATCTAAAAGCAAATGGTGGCCCAACACATTAATAAATACATTTGTGAATGTTAGGTGTTCATATCATTTTATCCAACACCTGTACATATGCGAACATGCGTTGAAAATTTCTTAGGTCAGGAGGTTCAAGTCTGATTAGACAGTGCCTGATTGTAGATCCAAGTGAAGTTGTTGGATGATTTTATTCAGTTGCCTGGAAAATAATTGTGGACTCAGCTGCCGTCGAGATGTGCCCTTATAGCATTTCGTGGGAGATACCGGGAGACTACCTTAAACAACGAGCCACGGACCGCATGCGATCTTCCTTCACCTACCTGTCGACACGCTAGGCGCTGCGTCTGCGCGATGACGTGATTTCCTATTCGTCTCGACCATTATGATCTGGAGAGTCCCCGATATCACTGTCAGTACGCGGAGATCTTCCAAAGTCAGACCAATTCTGAAAGAAGTCTGTAGATCAACAAGATTTCTCCTGAATGTACCTTGAAAAATCTATCTAAAACTCCCAACTTGCTTGCATCGTTGAAAAGAAGGATGAAAACAGGGAAATATTAAATCAAACCAATTTCTGATTATGTGAATGGACTGAGCAGTAATGTACTAATCGTCGACGGCATTTTCACACACATTGAGCCCGTTTTTCACTTATTGTCTGAATGCAGAATTCATGAATCTATTAGATGAAAACAACTATTTCTTTCAGTGTATGTAATCAACTTCTGACTCTTTGGTGGGCTCACTTCGCTACGAGTCTTTTCTTCCAAGATCAGGAGTTACATTGTCATTCATTTTCGGGCTTTTTTGTACTCATTTCACCGTTGCTAATATCTTTTTCTTTTTTTGTAATGAATAATAACTTTCTCTTTTAATAAACAGCAATACTAACAATTCCTCTGAACGTTAGTGAACATATATCAAATGCGTTTTCAAACTACTTCTATTACTGTTTTTAAGTTATTTTTCTTGTGGTTATTTCTTGACTCACGTGCATGGATTTGATTCATCAAAGATTAATAATCTTTAATTCGAGCGGTGTGGATTTGACGAATACCAACTTTTGCGCCAAATGATGCTTGACGTAGAAGCTCACGTTTCTCTCCCGAAGCGCTCGCACACTCACTCAATTACTCGCAGAGGCACTTCGTGAGGACGCTGGAGCCACTCGCTGAATTAGCTGCGGTAAACATTGGCTGATGGAAATGGTATTAGCACTTCAAGCTAATACGTATCAGGCAGAGTCATTAACTTCATATTTCATCTTGTACGTAATTCGTGTCGATATGTTTGTCTCTTTAAGTTCCTCATTGTACCAATTCCTTTCTTATTTACATCTTCAAAAATATCTTTTTTGATGGGTATGTTGTAGCAAATCCATATCCGTTCAGTTCTTAACCCTAGATAATTTTCACTTCAACGAAGTTCTTATACATGAAATTTTACATCATCATCATCATCATCATAATCATCATCATATTATTATTATTATTATTATTATTATTATTATTATTATTATTATTATATCCGAATGTCCCGAACTATCTAGTATTTTAGTATTTCCATCTTATCTTACCTCTCCCCCTTCTTTCTCTCTCTCTCTCTCTCTCTCTCTCTCTCTCTCTCTCTCTCTCTCTCTCTCTCTTCTCCCCTCTTATGTCACTTATCCCCCCCTTCTCTCTTCTCCCCGTTTTATCTCTATTTTCTCCGCTTTCTTTTCATCTCTCCCTTTATCTCACTCCTTTCTGTCTTCTCTATCTCTTTCTTCTCTCCTTTTTTCCTTCTGTCTCCTTCTGTTCCACCTCGCTCTTTCTCTCTCCCTTTTCCCTTCTCTGTATCCTTCTCTTTTCCACCCCCTCCCCCTTTCTCTCTTCCCCTCCCCTCTTTCCTTTTCCTTCTCTTCCCTTCTCTCTGTGCCCTCTCCCTCCTCTTCTCCTCGCTCCTTTCTCCTCTCTCTTTCTCCCGCCTGCCCGCCTTCTCAGCTGCCTTCTTCGCCACCCCGCGCCCCGCCCCCTCTCGCCCTCGCTGCCCTTGCGGGCGGTCGCCGCCGACCCCGTCGTCGTTCCGGTAATCGCGAGCGCGCAGTAAAAATCTGTCGATGCCTATAAAACTGTTACCGACCGCCCAAGAGCCCGAGCTATAGATTTGTATTCGCGACCTCCTTCGGGCCGGGCGACCTAACGGCGAGCGCCGGACCGAGTGGGGGCGGGAGGGGCGTGGTGTGGGCGGCAGCGCGAAGTGGACCCAAACGCCGCTCAGAGAGGGCGCTGAGGACGAGAAGCGTGCTTCAGCGCACGGGCTAGAAGCCAGGCAGTTATTTGACCGCGGAGGTTTTGGGAAATGTAGTCAACTGGAATTTTTTTTTTGTTCCCTAAGCAGTTACCATCCCTTAAAAGATGAATGTATAAATAACATCTATCGCACGTCTGCGAGGCACAATTGTGGGCAATACTCATCGAACACATAATTTTTTGCTTTTATTTTTATCATGTGTCATTTTATAACATTTCTGTCCTATTAAACTTGCCATTCTTTAAATTTTTTTGTTTCTAGGTGCAATACATTTCAGTATCTTCAGCAGGTTTCAATGCCTGAAGCCCGATTTTACCAGTTCAATAGTCAAAAAGGTTTACTTTATTACTGCGTTTAATTTGAAGCTCTAAAAAATGCGAATATTGGAAATGTTTATCTCAATTGAATAACTTGTACTTTGGAGAAACGCAGATTAAGCAATGTTTGATCGGAAGGCTGAAAGAAAGTTTATGTATTAACGGCTTCATAAAATCCTATACAGTATTGGTTTCCTCTGACATTATAAACTCGGACGTTTCCCCTCAGACACCTTTTATATTCATTCCCTTTGAGCAAGCGTAGGCTTCAGAAGTAAGAAAAACCCTTCTCGTAAGAAAGAAAGAAAAAGAAGTAAGAAAAACCCACCATTTTTATTGAATATTCTCCGAAAGTAACTTATAATTTGTGTAAGTCCTACACATAAGCTTCGATTTTGAAATTAATTGAGACTGGTTGTTGACTACGTAAGTTTTGACTGCTACGAATGAAATATCCTGGTCTCATTGGCACCAGAATGTGGAAAAATGACATTTGCATGCAAAATTGTTTTTGACATTACTTCGTAAGCTGAATATATTAATAACAGGTGTGCTAGATCAGGCAAGATAAAATTTAGACATAATTACAAGTGAAAAATAAAATCAGGTAAACCTATAAGTAAATATATACACTGATGTGACCATTTGCGAACAACTGAATAGATAAAAATGCTAATAGGTGAAAGGAGATTATATGAATTGGTAAAGGCAAACAGTTGAAGAGGTGTGTAGCCAAGCAGATGAGTATGTGACTAGATGAATATCGACTATTTAAGTAGGTAAGATGGCGAGTATGCGAGAACAAGAGTTGGTTAGTAGGCGAGTAGATTAGTGGGCGAGAAGATGAGTATGCGAGAAGATGAGTGGGCGAGTAGATGAGTGGGCGGGTAGATGAGTGGGCGGGTAGATGAGTGGGCGGGTAGATGAGTGGGCGGGTAGATGAGTGGGCGGGTAGATGAGTGGGCGGGTAGATGAGTGGGCGGGTAGATGAGTGGGCGGGTAGATGAGTGGGCGGGTAGATGAGTGGGCGGGTAGATGAGTGGGCGGGTAGATGAGTGGGTGGGTAGATGAGTGGGCGGGTAGATGAGTGGGCGGGTAGATGAGTGGGCGGGTAGATGAGTGGGCGGGTAGATGAGTGGGCGGGTAGATGAGTGGGCGGGTAGATGAGTGGGCGGGTAGATGAGTGGGCGGGTAGATGAGTGGGCGAGGAGATGAGTGGGCGAGAAGATGAGTGGGCAGGAAGGAGCAGTGACTATGCGAAGCATTAGCAGGCGAGAGAGTTGGCCGACCAGCGGGCGACTGTGCGAGCAAGCGGCGAGCGAGCGGCGCGGCGCCGCGATCGAGGAGGGCGAGCGGACGTCCGGGCGGGTGGACGCCGACAGAAAAGCGTGTAGATCGGGATCGCGATATCCTTCAGAGCGCCTTCAGCGCCGGCGGCCGCTGAGAGCCCGGAATCGCCCCCGCGCTTCCGCCGCCGCTTTCAAAGTGTCCCGCCCCCGCCCCGCTCGTCCCGGCCGCTCCATCGCCCGCGCCATCGCCCGCCCCATCGCCCGCCCCATCGCCCGCCCCATCGCCCACCCCATCGCCCACCCCATCGCCCACCCCATCGCCCACCCCATCGCCCGCCCCATCGCCCACCCCATCGCCCACCCCATCGCTCACCCCACCGCCCGCACCACCCACCCCGCCCCCACTGCCTGCTCCACCCCGCCCGCCCCCACTGCCTGCCCCATCGCCCGCTCCACCTCGACCGACCCCACTGCCCACCCCATCGTCCCCCCCCCCGCCCACGACGCCACCGCTGGCCTTCTTCTGCGTTTGTGCCTCCGCCTCCGCCACCGGCTGCGTATCCGCCATTGCTGCGCCTTCGCTTCTCCTCCTTGAGTGTTGCAAGCACCACCTCCCGGCCCTGGCTCCGCCCCTGCCCACACATCCATCCACCGCACTCACAGCACATCACAGCACTCACGTTTCCCCCTGATCCTCCCACCTCGTAGCGTCCACCACCGCTCGCGCCACCACAGCCTACGCCAGCACCATCCGCGCCATTACCACCCGCGCCATCACCGCCCGCGCCATCACCGCCCGCGCCATCACCACCCGCGCCATCACCGCCCGCGCCATCACCGCCCGCGCCATCACCGCCCGCGCCATCACCGCCCGCGCCATCACCGCCCGAGCCATCACCGCCCGCGCCATCACCGCCCGCGCCATCACCGCCCGAGCCATATCTTCCCACAGGTGGGAAGAACTCGTCGCCAGAACTTGCCTCTTCCAGCATGGCGACCGATTCTGCGATACACTGATACCAGTTCAGTCTCGAAAGTGCCGGAAGAGAGACTTTTCTGCTGCTGACTGTACTTCGAATGAATGAGCTGTCATGCGGGCCAAGGCTTTTCGGCATTTTAAGTATGAGAGTTGACTTTTTGTTCTCATAAATTCTATTTAACGCTTACGACATACGTATGATTTCTTCGTTTTACGTAATTCAAATCAATTTTTCTCATTTTTGAAATTACTATTAATGATTCACCATGGAATACAACCAAATAATATTATTATTAGAATTACCTTCCCGGCTGGACCGCCGTGCTCTAGTAAAAACAATTTTTTCCAGACGTTTCGTTTGCAACCGTGGCGGTCATCATCAGTGGCGGAGTGGTCATGTATGTAGTATCGTTCCGAACAGGTCGCAGGTGACTGACCCCTTTTGAAATCGCCCATGAATTCCTACGTTGCTTTATCTATAAATATTTTGATTCATATGCGCAAACCAGTTCTTTACGTATTTTAGATTTGGGAGGTTTCAATGACAGTGATTTGTCATGTACCTCTTTAATAGGAAAATAAGTATTCTATTTTTATTTCACGAAATGCTACATAAATCACTGTATTTTTTGTGTTGCACACGCAAATTACGCAAAAATTCATGGATGTTTTTCCATAACCATATGCTCCACGCTCTCTCTCCTTACTTCAATGTTCGCGGTAAATTAATGTTTAGAGTTGATCTAACAAAATATATGCAGTTCAAATTAAAGTTATACAGGCAGATAATTTTATCGAAAAATAGTGCACGTACTCGCGCTTTGCATACCTGTTCTTTACCATATCCTTTGTAAAAGAAACGTGTTGTTCGAATTCAGTGAAACGTTTCTAGTGTTCAAAACTATGTTTATTTCCTTATAATTATTGTTAATGGTGACATATTTAAGAATGTATAATTCAGATTCCTAAATTAATGGAGAGAAAACAACCAGTCGGCTTGCAAGCAGCAGGTTTGAAAGCGATTACAGGAATTCCTTTTCCTGGAGCCAGAGAACTAACTAATTCACCGCCGTCGATTGTTTCAATTAGTGCTCTTAACATCAATTACTTGAATCTTCATTTTGATACTTTCTATTAAACCGACGAGAAAGAGTGTGGTTCTGGAAGACACTCATCTCATTACGAGTCGCTACGCTGAAAACTTTAAGTAGTTGAGAACGTATTTTCAGGCGCTCATTTTACCCGACATCCCTAGAGAATTCTCTCTAATTATGATTTACAAGAATTATTAAGTCGATGTAAGTAAATTAAGTAAGTTAATTAAGGGCTCTAAATAACTTAAGCAAGAGGGGAGATTATTTTAATCATTGTTATTCTGCGCTCCGGGTATCGTAATACTCCCCTCGCTTCAGCGAGCCGACTATCCAGAAGAAAGTCGAAGTTGCTGCTACTCAAACGTGCAAGTGGATCTGCTCTTAACTTGTTGCATCTGCCGGGCCTCAAAATTTGAAACAGAATATTTGGAGTTCTTATTGAAAATGTTGTGCAAAAATGCGTTGCATTAAGAATGTATGCAACAATAATTACTTGCTCCTTATTAGAGGTGCGATATTTCATATTTGTCGTCCGCACTGTGCTGTTATCTATTTAGCTCTTATGCGGCAGTACGGCCCATGCAATGATTAATTCTATGCAATGATTAATTGACTGATTGTTAGTGATTTCGGGCGCGTCAACTACTAGTTGGACATCAGTTGATGCCCTGGCCATCTCTCCCGGTTTTGCACTGACATGCGCGTACTCGCAGCACTGTTAGGGTCTTTGAAGGACATAGGGGACTAAGAAACCAGCCTATCGCCCGAGCCTAAGGATTGAGTTATTGAGCGGTAATTATTGTAATTACGGGCGCGTCAGTTACGGAAGTAAACATCAAAACTCTTTCTTCTAATGTAAGTTTTTCATTGAAAGTTGATTCACAGTGATATTTAAATTTTTAATTCTACCAACTACGACTTATGCATGTCCAGTTTGGGGATCACTTCCACTAAGAACCTTCACAAATTAACAGCCAATTAAAACATAATTTAAGAAGAACTTTAAATGCCCCTTGGTTCATTCTAAACATCCAGATTCGCGGATAATTAAATGTACCTTTACTGAGCGACCCCATTCCATGAATAGCTTCCAATTTTTATCAAAACCTTCACTCTTCCCTCCTTAATCTTCACTCTAGGTCACAATGCTGCATACTCACGCATCAAATCTTGATTTCTCATAGGCCAATTCATACCACCTTAATTCCCCCAAACTGTCATTTGATTTAAAACTTAAACGTCCGTCAAACTCGCTTCATTTAATTTAACCCGATATATGTTCTTCTTCCTAAAGTACATTGTTTTTACGAATAATAAAAATCATTGCTTATGAATGGCCATTCCCAATAAGCTACAATCTAAGCGTTGTATAATTAATCTCGAAGGACAAAGTTTGTCGGACGAGAAGGAATAAGGCTTAAAAAAATTACCGATTTCATTAGTTCCATAAGCGCAGTTCATGTTATTTCCGGGGGAGATGGAACTGGAACGTGAGATCCAGCACCAACCTAAAAATCAGGTTGCAGAGATTTCGTCTTCCAAGTCCTTTTCCACCGAAGCATCACCCTAGCCCGGGCTAGCTTTAAGCTCCCGGCTTGAGTGGCAATATAGTGCTTCCTGCGTTTGTCTGCGGAAAGGAAGGAAAGATCCCGCGGGGCCCAAGGTTCGATTGCACTGCTTCAGAATTCGTCTGATATTGACAGACGACACCACGAAAAACTACCGATGAGAGCAGTTGGGCGCTAGAGTTCGCAGGGCAGCCCCCAGTCGGGACATGCTCTGAGCTACCCATAATGTTTGGTAATGTAGAGTATGCAAGTGTAAGTGTGGATAGAACAAGGAAGAAGGAAAGATCACGCGCGGCCCGTGGTCAGTTTGTTAGGGTGCAGCTCCGACATTCGCCTAGTATTGATCAGAGAAACCACTGAAAACTACCGATTAGAGCAGCCGACACTAAGAGTTCTTCTTCAGACAGCAGCTGGATTCGACGCAGCTTTGTAGCTTGTGGAGGAAATCTTGCCACAGTGGGGACTCGAAAACTGGGACCTCCTAATCAGAGGCCGTGCAGTGAGCCCAGCACATCGGTCGAACTAAGTCGGCTTGACCCGTCCGAGGAAAGTAGGTGTCCAAAATTTGGCAATATTCATATTCGAACCTAGAACCTTCCGGACTCTAAACGTAATTTGCGGCTTTCAACTACCACAACCAACCAGTCCGTAATTTGTTTCACGGTATCAACATTCATTACGTAGCTACAAAGTTAAAAAGCTCATTGCAGTCAAAAATTAAGTCGAGTTTATGTTTCGTGTTTGCTTACGCAGCTCACTTTCCATCTCGTAATAAAGGCTTCCTAGAAAATTGATGTTACATCTTAGTTCATAAAACTCTTTCATCTTCCCTCGAATGTTTTGTTCTCGTTTTCGTCAACACAAGGCGTTCTTTATGCATAATTCCTGGTTTTATATGTCGCTTCTTTTCTGAGAGAAGCCTCTCTTAACCTTGTTCAAAAAAGTCGAGATTCGAGAAGATAATAATGTTCCCCGGTTCCTTTAAGTATCATGAGCATTTCGAGGGAAAAGGCATTCTTGTGTTGCCTTGTTTGTGAGATTGTGCAGCACGCTATTAAACGGACTCCCACCCTCCAGCTGGAAAGTTCAGTTCGATGGGGAACTTCCATATTCAAGTAAACGCACCGCAGGCTGACATGTGGCGCTCTGGGAAAGAAAACTCTTGGAACCTGGCGGGGCGCGGCGGGGCGGGGCGCGGCGGGGCGCGGCGGGGCGCGGCGGGGCGCGGCGGGGCGCGGCGGGGCGCGGCGGGGCGCGGCGGGGCGCGGCGGGGCGCGGCGGGGCGGGTCGGAACCAGTGCAGCGGGACAGGGAGAGGCAGGCCGGGGTGGAGCGGGGCGGGGCGGGCAGGGCGGCTCGGGACGGGGCGGGGAGAGGAGGGGTCGGGGACGGGCGGGGCGGTGCTGGGCGGGACAGGGCGGCATGGACCGGTGCAAGCGGGGCGGGGTCAGGCGGGCCGGAATGGGGCGGAGACGGGGTGGGTGGGAAGAGGAGGAGCGGGGCTGGGAGGATCGGAGTGGGTCGGGGCTTACCTGAGCTGAACGGGGTGGGGCAGGGCGTGGCGAGGGAGGGCGAGTAGGGGTCGCAGGTAGTCGCGTGTCAACCAAGGTGGCGAGGCGGGGCGATAGTGTGGGCGTGAGAGCAGGGGCAAAGAGAGGGGGAATCGCGTCTCACGCCGCATAAGAAATCGGCACGCAATACCCTGCGAAGAGAACGTTTCCAAGAGGCATCGACATTGCACTTAAGTCAAGATTTCTTTTTATACAAACAAATAACGTTAGGATCTAAGGGCCGAATTCATAGTCGTTTCTTGTAATGAGAGTTCCTTAAGTACGAGATTCCGATTTATAAAGAGTCCTTATTTTCAAATGAGTGACAAATGAGCAACGTCTCATTCGTATATGGTAAGTATTTGCCAGAGGGTTAACCTACTTTGGTTAAGTGAACTTTACGAACACAATAAGTTTACGCGACAACGCGGACAACGACGATGATTTCTTGGAGTATTTTAAGTATTTAAATAACACTCAAAATATCGTCCACCTAACTAAGGGTATCAGAGATACTGATAATCCATTGTAAATATACAATGAAGAATAATTCAGAAGGTAGTTTTGTTATCGTAAAATCATTGTTGAGAAGAATCAATGTTGAGAGGCTTGCCAAACCCTCCTCTTACGAAGATGATAATAATAGCATTAAGATTGTAAAAGATATTGCGAAACATCTTGTGCAATCTTATGAAAGAAGTGAAATTTCTTTATATCTTCAAGATAATTTTATCGTAGATCTGATATATATATATATATATATATATATATATATATATATATATATATATATATATAAATTAAATGTTATCTTTTTTAATTGCACAAATCTCTATAAAGTCTGTCAAGCTATTCTGTGCCGAATTTTCTGAAATTCAGAAACGTTGATACGTAACACCAAGAATTTTGTTCAGTTTCATTAGATAGATTTAGCATTTTGAACTGTTAAAACGCGAAAATGTTCACCGTTATAAGCTTCGTAAAATTGCGTTAAATTCAACAACGAAACCACAACAGTTACACAACGGTTACAGTCAACGACCAACGAAACGACGAAAACCACCGTTAAACACTGGGTAGCTGAGAGAAATACAACGTGGCAACATTTCCGATACCTTAAGGAACACTAATTTCTGCTCCCATCAGACATGTCTATGAAACACAAGCCTTCTTAAGTGACCTATCATTTTGAGGAACTTCTTATTGCTTAAGAATTCATTATTGTTTAAGCACGCCTTAAGAATCGACTATGAATTCTTTGGAAGTTTTCGTTTAAAACTCAGTTTGTTACTTAAATTATTACAATCTATTATACTTATTGTTGATATTGTGAAACTCATGAAATGAACATTAATCACATATAGCATCATTTATATGTTTTGTCTATGATTTCGGCTGAGAGCGGTGAGCAGAGCTTGGGAGGGGCAGGGCGGGACGAAGAGATTACTCGTAACTCTCCTCCGCTTAAAAAATCGGCACGAATTACTCTGCGAAGGTAGCATTTCCAAAAGACTTCGACAAGTACTCACTAGCACAAGACAGCTTTTTTGAGGTAACGATTAATATTTAATCTATGTCAATAAACCTATAGTTGGAAATTATCTCTAAAATGATGTTTGCTGCTCACTGGACAACAGTAGTACATAACACTTGCGGCGATCGTGATATTTTGTCATTTACATGTACGCCTATAACACATCTTTTCTTATGTATATTTTTTTGTTATCTGTTTTGGAAATAAATCCATATGTCACACAAGTTTAATAAAGAGACTACAAAAATATAAAATTGTGAGTGGAACATTGAAAATATTCGTTTCTTTGAGAGTCTAATAGTTCAGTCGTAGAATTTATTTTTGTCTGAGGGTTATTTTTTCGTAGATATTTTGTCTTTCCCAGTACTCGAACTAAGCTTTATGTACCCTTACAATAACTGTCAAATAACAGATATTGGAATTGAGAGAATTAAGTATAATTTTAAATTTCATATGCATTAATTTTATTTGTAGATTTAATAAAACATGCATACAACTGTATGATAAAATTGCGTCTAAGTACGTATTTAAAAATAATAAATCTGAACAATAGTATGAAAAATTGGAATTTTATAATGCATTTCTTATTTCAATATTCTCCCGAGTAGGGCCCACGTCGTATACCAAACATAAAATATAAATGTAATAAAGAGTTGTTATGTACTGCGTAACGTTACCGCCACGTTGCACGACTTAAATCTTGCAAACCGAAATCAACGTAAGCGTATTAAAAATCAGGAAGTGTTTACATGGAAATCAATTTCGAGTTCATGACTACAAAACCGCTGAGCGATGTGTATCGAGCGCGGGAGCGGCGTGGCTGGAGGCTCAAGAAAACAACATGCAATGTCGTGCGCGACGGCGGGTGCAAAAATGATCAATCACGCCTTGAGTAGGAGCGACCGACCTTAGGCGACGTAAAGCGCCCGCGCTGCTCGTTCATCAAACGCGTTTGTTTCGTTTTCTGTTTTTTTTTTTTTTTTTTTTTTTTTTTCGCGCGAGGACGATGACGTTGCGTTGGCGTAAAGGGATGATTTCCTTCGATTAGACATTCGTGTCGCGAGAATATCAATGGTCGATAACCGTATCTGCGGAATATAATAATGAATAAGGTGCGTTTTTATTTTTTATGCGTATTGAACAAATATTATCGCTACTTTCTGATCTCGTGGCTTTTTACATTTGCATACTTTTCCGATATACGGAGCGTTGATGGGGTAAGAGCGACATTTTGTTTAGAACGGTCTCATAAAACCGTAGTTTGTAGTTTCCTTAAGCTGTTCTTTTACTAAGCCATTATCATTTTATTTTGAGTTCTTATTTGAGACAATTTTTCAACACATGAGGAAACGTACATTGAATTTTTTTTGCATTTATAAGATTTTCGTAATGCAAATTTAAATAAATTGACCTTAAATTTGATTATTTACTACACTTGTTCTTGATTTTCCGATAAGCAATCTCTCTTAGACATTTCTCTGCATGTTTTGTATCCATTCGGAATCTCCAGAACAGAAATGAACAGGCCAGTTGCGGAAATATATTGTTCCGTATAAGCAGATTAGAGGCGCTTAACAGGCGCAACACGAGCAAGTGAATCAATAATTATAAATTCTCGAAAACAAGCAAGGTATAGTAAAAAATGGGTAACAGTGCCTTCTGAAACTAAAATTCGAAGCCATTTCCTTCATCTTATAGGTACCGCATCACCGTGTAATTGTTCTAACGGACTTTGTAGTTTTTTGCTCAGCATGCATTAATAATGGAAGATTTTAAGCTCCAGACATCACACTATCCAGTTAGTCATACATGGTTAACTAAACAGCTTCGAAAATCAATTTACATTTTGGCGACTCGGTTGTTCCAATATTCTTATCTATTGTAAACAACATATTTCGGTAAAATATTTCATTTTCATGTGCATTCAGGCAGAAGCAGTGGAGTTACAGATTTTTTTATTGTATTGTACATGCACCAAGATAAAATGAAAATTAATTGCAAATGTTACGAACAGAATGTAATAATTTTAATACAGATGAAATAATTTGAAATTAACTCACTTTACAATCGATTTACCAAGTAATGAAATTGTATGATCGTTATGTGACAGTATTTGGGCTACATGTTCAATAAATTAAAAGTAGTGTATTCACCATCGATGATTATAAAGATTTTATATCAATGAATGAACATGATATTGGTATTATTAAGGAATATTCTTAATATTATCCTTGTGGTAACGTCTTAAAATCATTCTAATGATGATTCTCCTTGAAAATCTCCATTGGTTATTGATTTTGAGGACGCAACTTGATTGCATAAAATCAGAAAGTGATATCAATGTATGGTCTCTACATCAGGGGAGTTAGAAGCCATTTTTATGAAGGTTTGAGCCCAGATAATGTCGGGTTGAGCACTCAAGCGAATCTGTCGATGTCTTGGAAAGGACCAGATTTCTAGAGGCAGCTGCTCTGGTTGGCAGATGAAGTGGCTTCTTGCAATCAATTCGAGGCTGAGGCCGAAGCGGTATCTTAAAAACGTGCCCCACACCGCACATCCCTTTGCCTTGCCTTCCCACACACACGCCAGGCCAATACTTGAATTGGGTGGTGCAATAGAAAGATAAAGATAGGCCATCCACGACGGTATTCCAATCCCAATACGTAAAAGTAAGCTGATACTAGTGCAAAATAAAATGGAAATAAAAGGAATGGGTGTAAAATAATAGTAACTAGTGAAGCTACAGATTGGCACAGACATTTTGTATTAGTTAATTTTCTAATTTCTTAGGCCTGGGCTAGCTTTTCGGTCTTGACCCATGCTCTTACCACTTGCTATCTATCGTCGTCCAAAGTGTTCTTTTTTAATTGTCTCAGTATTTCGGTTTCCAAGTGGAATCGACATATTATTTTAAGAAAATTATAGAACAGAAAAATCTCATCCTAAATGTATTTTTTTGAAACTTTGAAGCCTTTTTTACGAAAATGTCGTTTCAGCGTTACTGTAAATGCGAAAATTTGAACCTCTTATGCACAGAAAACTTCTAACAGTTTCCAAGAAACTTTTTTGGAAGTCATTTGATGCATTTCTACTCACAAATGCACTAATGTATACAAATTAATGAATTAAGCATATTCATGGAGTGAATGATACTTTTAAAAACTTACATTTGCGTAATTTAAAAAATTACTTTTATGTAATCTTATACAGTGCATTTAGCACCATCTCTACGAAAAATTTAAAGAAAAAAGTTGAGCTGTATTTGAGAAAATTGTATTGTTGGTATTTTTACTTCCACGTATACATACGTATATACGGAGTAATGTACGTAGTATAGGGAACGTTATATAATGCCGTGGAAAATCGATTTCGAGATTTCATCAGAAATACACGTTTGGGGGATACCGAAAAAGTGGTTCTTTTCAAAACGTCCGTCTGTCCATCCATCAAGGCGTCTGTTTATGTCTGTCAGTCTGTGTGTCTGTCTGTGTCTGTCAGTCTGTGTGTCTGTCAGTTTGTGTGTCTGTCAGTTTGTGTGTCTGTCAGTTTGTGTGTCTGTCAGTCTGCGTGTCTGTCAGTCTGCGTGTCTGTCAGTCTGCGTGTCTGTCAGTCTGCGTGTCTGTCAGTCTGCGTGTCTGTCAGTCTGCGTGTCTGTCAGTCTGCGTGTCTGTCAGTCTGCGTGTCTGTCAGTCTGCGTGTCTGTCAGTCTGCGTGTCTGTCAGTCTGCGTGTCTGTCAGTCTGCGTGTCTGTCAGTCTGTGTGTCAGTCTGTGTGTCAGTCTGTGTGTCTGTCTGTGTCTGTGTCTGTGTCTGTCTGGGTCTGTCTGGGTCTGTCTGGGTCTGTCTGGGTCTGTCTGGGTCTGTCTGGGTCTGTGCCTCTCTTTCGAACAATATTGCCTGCAATATTTGCAATTGTATAAAACTTACAAAAAATGATTTTCTCAAAAACGGCACCAATTTTTGAAACTTTTGGTAGGGATAGTACCTAATATAGTCTATGAGATTACATATGTCATTTTCCTCAATACTTTTGGTTTTTCCAAAATTACAAAAATATATATTTTCACTAGTATCACAGTTTGTTAATATGTACATTGGCATGGTTTCTCCACATTATTTCACTTCAAGTTTATGTGGTTTAAATGATGTCCTTTAAAGTTTCTCGAAAACGAAATGGCCTCTAAATTTTGTTAAAACTTTTTCCACAGGTAGTGCTAATCGCACTCTTTAATATAACATACAGTTCATTTGCTGTATTCTTTTCTTTTTCCAAAAATTACATCAATGTAAATTTTTTTTAATGTCTCTCACGCCTTTAACATGCACATTTCCTGTGATTTGTAAACACAATTGCATTTGTGGCAGGAAGTGCTTGTGCTGCTGGCTGATGCTAGAGCATTGTAGGTTTGTTGCACTTATTATTTGAATTTAGAAGATGAAACAATATAATATGAGAATAGTTTTTTAGTATTCATATGTCCGATACGTCATTTTCCCACAGAGTACACCACTACTACATTATCCTTGTTGTATATTATTCTTGAGGTATTCCTAGACGTATTTGCCGTTGAAATGTCATTTTGTATCTGTTTTAAATTAAATAATATTCTTTCGCACAGGAAAACATTAACACAACTATTCTTGGTCCCGGCCCGTACAATGTAACAAACGCCATTTTGCTGTGTGCTTTGGTTTGTTTGTTTTTCAAAAATTACACATGCGTATTATTTTTTACGTCTTTTTCAATATTTACAACGTCAATTTGTATGCATTATTGCATTTATGATAACATGTGCTTCAAATGATGCTTTCTAAAGTTTCTCGAAAACTCATTACTTTACTGTGAAAATGAACTCAAAATTTCGCATTATAAGAAACGTACAAGCGTCATTTTCTCGAAAGTGGCTTCAATTTTTTTCTTTATTTTTGTTTTGAACAGATAGTGATATATGGACTAAGTAACATGACTAATTTCACTTGAATGCTTTCTTTCATTTCTTCATAGCTTACAGAAATATTTTTTTGAAATGTCTCTCAAGCAGTTAGTATTTATATTACTAGTAATTTAATATTATTAGATTATTGCATTTGTAAATTGATGTGCTTCAAATAATTTCAAACGAAGTTTCTCCAAAACTTAAAATTTTTCTGTGAAAAAAAGCTTCAATTTTCGCACATACAGAAACGGTTAAACATTTTCTCGACGTCCTCAAATTATTCAAATAGGACGGCGTTTTACTCTTCTATTATATTCCCAAAATCATATAGTAGTTCTGCTATTAGGGGACTGAAAAATTGAACACGTGTGAAAAAATATAGTTTGGACGGTAACAGATAGCATTTGGGAAGAAGGTGAGGCAACACTGAAAAGCTAGCCCAGACCAAAGAAATTAGGGGACTAACTAGTACGAGAAGGTCTGCGCCAATTTTAGCACCTTTAGTTTATTTAGAATTTATATATTATTAAAATAACTGTTTTACATGTTATCAATGATGACGTAACTATTTTATATAGCAGATTTAAATTAATATACTACTGTGTTCGAGCGTAAACGATATGAGTATGCTCGTATTGAATAAACTGCCACTAAATATCTCTTTAAGAGTGTCAGTCAAAAATATACCTGAATATTTGTTTTTCGTGATTACTTCAAATTGTAAATACATATTTTATAAATGCGCTGTTACGCGTTTTTTTATATTCTACTCCCTCCTCTCGAATACTTGGAAGCACATAAATATATATTACAATCGATTTTTACAAAATTATTACGGTTAAAATTGCAAGCTAAAACTGGATTTATGATAATTTCGACGTAAAAGGAGACAACATTAATATTTGGTAAGAACAATGGAACAGTAATATGATTCTCCAAATAATTGCATTTACAATAGGTTCCATCTTATTTTCTGCAATTATCTTCCCTTATTTCACTCCTTTGTTCTTTAAGACCTCTGTTATTTTTTCTATTTTTTTCCAATTTTAACTTTTTAGTACCTTTGGTACCAATTTAAGTGTGCCAAACAGAAGTGTTTGTTTTTTCGGAACTTGCACTTGTGGATATCTGCAAAATATTCTCACAATGACGAGATTGAACGAGATGAATTTTTCAGTAAAGTCACTCTTTTTGTTCCTGAAGATGCACACATCTCAAAACCACGCACTACTCTCTCTTCCCCTCCCCTCTCTCTCTCTCACACACACGCACACACACACTATCCCTCATACTCTCTCACACACACTTTCTCTCATACTCTCACACACTTTTTCTCTTACTCTCTCACACACACTACCTCTCGCTCACATTTTCTCTCTCTCTCTCTTTCTCTCTGTCACACACACACACACTCCTGCAAAAACTCACCCACACATTCTTCCACATCCTCTCACACTCTCTCTTTCACATTCTCTTTCACACTCTTCCACACTCTTCCACACACTCTCCATCTGTCACAATTTCTCCATCTGTCACATACTCTAATACACATTCTCGTGCAACAGAGGTGAAAAACCTGGCTGATGTAACATGTAATGGCAAGTGAAGATAAGAACTAGTGGTATTAAAGCACGTACTCTCTCGGCCGTACTCTCACGCAAAATTGCGCAAAAAGTACTCAAATTTTCGAAAACTTGTATATGACCGTATTTCGAACTCTATCTTTAAGAAAAGGATATTATTAAGAAAAAATCTCTACCTTCATAAATTCTCGGCTATCCGGGAGACGCCGCGTCGTTGGCTGGGGTGCCGACGTTTCGCCTGACATGTCGCAGGCTTCCTCAGGGCAGTGTCAGGCGAAGCCCTGCCCTGAGGAAGCCTGCGACATGTCAGGCGAAACGTCGGCACCCCAGCCAACGACGCGGTGTCTCCCGGATAGCCGAGAATTCATGGATTCGAGCCGCGGAAGCTTACGTATACATTTACCTTCATAATTGTAGTTCTAGGAAAATGTCGAAAAATTTTTGAAATATTGTAATTTTCGAAAAATCAGAGTTTATATCGAAAATTAGACCTGTACATTTCTCTTCAATGTCCTTCATACTATCCAAAAACAAAATTTAATAAAAAACAAGGAATCCATTTTTTTAAATTTTGAAAATGTCCCACGGGCTTTATGTAAATGAAATATCGGTTTCAAATTCCAGAGACCGCGACATCGGTGAGATTGAATGGGAAATATCAGTTTTGGAGAAAATCGGTTAAACGGTTTAGCCACTTATTTTGTTCACTGATAGACAGACAGACAAAGAAACTGACGGACAGACAAATGTTTTGCCGCCATACAATTTTTCGGTATCAAGGACCCACACAAAACATAGATTCTGGCTACACCACATGGTAGAAGATTTTTATCTCAATTTACCAACTTTATTTATCCACTTTTTCTTTACCACGATGATATAATGAGAGATTTTCCTGCCGAAAACTCGCCGTTTTATACATGAGTATCTTTACACATTTTTCTCTCTTCTGCGTTAGTGGTACCGAGAAAGTAAAAAGGAGTTTTACTTTCTCTACTAAAAAATATTGTAATATTGTAAATTGCAAACTTTGTAATATTGTGATCACTGAAACTTCGTTACAAAATTCATGGCGAAATCAAGAATTCGATTAATTGTTATTACGAATGTGTTAACACGATTAATTCTTAACGATTAAGAGTTCCTAACGATTAAGAGGTATTACGAAACACGAAATGAAAACAGTACGGGAAAGCCGAATAAAGCTTGAAATGTACTTACAAGTTAGAAATTTTCGTGGAAACTTTGTGGGTGGGTGGTGAAACTTCTTGTACAAGTGTCCAGCAGAAATCCGCCAAAAGGTTTGGTGACCATCTTCCCTTATATCGTTTTTCCGTTGCAGCGATATCTTGGTGAAATGTTCTTGTCACTCACCTCTCCAAGAGTAGGTGGGAAGAAATCCAAATGAGAATGAAGTAAATGCTATTTCAGAGACATGTTGCATTCCATAGCCTTGTCCAGCATGTGTTCTGCGAGTTCCCTGTAATTCTCAGACGTTGCGTTTCCCAAAAAAATGTGGCATACATCTTTCAATGGACTTCTGCCAAGCTGCCTTCTCTGTATCTGTCAGCAATTGTTCAAAGGGAGTATCTTTCATCAAGTAACGGAACTGAGACCCAATGAAAGTTCCTTCTTAATTTTAGCATTACTAATCGCAGGAAATTTTGATAGTAAAAATTGAAAACTCGGGCCGTCTTTGTCCATTGCTTTCAAAAAATTCTTCATAGAGTTTAATTTCAAAATTCTTAACCACACTGTGTTTGTTGACAAGGGGTTCATGCGACACATTTTTTCACCAGGATTGATCATTTCTCTTAAAGGCAACTTTCTGAATACGTAACTTTCCTTGCCCTACTCTCCCAGTGACATAAGAAACAGGAATCGTTTGTGTAACCAGTCTGTCTTCTTAGAAGTCAAGGAACTTTGAGATCATCACAAATTTTCCATTTGTGAATTGAATAGCCAAAATACTTCAGGAGTAGCCTCATGTTCTCGTAGGTTTCCTTTAACTGACTGCATTGGTAACACCTAGGCTCGAGGACATTGCCTTCAGGACTGCAATATCCACTCATAACGAAGTTTTCTTGGATCTCCATGAAACATGACTGAAAATAGGGATATTTCCTGTGGAATGCAGGGTTTCCCCTACAAGTCTAATGGCTCGCTGTAGAGGTGTGCATGGAAAAGAATACGGGATACAAAACTGGTTGATATCACTGGCAGATTTGCAGCAGCGATGGGACTTCTTCCAAGGAAAGGTAGGCCTACTGACTGATGATTTGGTTGAATCGTGGATCAGTCGGGAGCACGGCGAGATAAATTCTCTTACCCAGTTTATGACGAATAGTGGCTGCTTTAGAGCCTGTCTTCGCAGATTCAAACTGGAAGAGTCGATGTAGTGTACGCAAATTTACTGTCGAAATCTCCGGACATTTGTTTTCCAGCGCCCATGTTTGGACTTGCAATGACGTATCGTCATTTAAATTCTTGGGATTGGTCGGTGATTCCAGAACCCATGGCTGCATATATGCTTGCCCCTGAAATCAGTTGGAGGGCGGTGTGGGTCTTTTAACAAAATGTACTGTTGAAGTTACGTCGCAACTTTCATTTATTAATGTTTCATTAATTTATTGTTCAAATTTCATTACACTTGCACTGTATATTATTGTTTTTCTTTTTGTGTTTTAAGATCCATATTCACTCGCCTCTTGTGTGGTTGCAGGGCCCTTACAAGTTGGTGCTCCGCGAGTTTCTAGCATGCGATGACCAAGGAGCGCACACTCTGCGCTTTGATCTTCGCCGACGCTTGCTGGATTCCGGCCTCCCGGCTTACTCCGGCAAAGTCACCTTCCCACAGGACCTCGACAACGACGTCAAGGTATTTTCAATGACTCTTTGACATTCAAATGATTTTATTTATTTACTTGCTTATTTTACCCAATTGGGTAAAACTATCATCTTTAAAGAAAGTTGTATTTATTACACAGAAGCAAGTCAAGGGACTATTATGCCTTTATACTCTGTAAATTGCAGCGAAAATTGTAGCGAACAACGCAATCGAGATAGGGGGTCATTGTGACAAGAAGTAGGAAATTATACTGCATAAATATTAATATGGTTATTCTAAGTAATAAATAATGAAATTTTGTATTTTGGATTTTCCAATATTCCAAGCACACGTTACTGAAGGACATGGTTTAAACACGAAAAGGCTATATATCATGGTCGATATGTACTGGTACCTTGTTTAAACAAATTGTAAGCTAATATTGTATTTTTCTTCGGTTCAGTGAACGGCTAAGATGGTTCGATAGTGACTTTGTCGGTACACGTGTAGTGTCGTTGACCGGAAGGTCTTAAAAATATTTATTTTACAGTATTATTTCACCTTATTATTTTACAGTATAAAGGAATTTGAAGATTCGAAAACCTTTTAAATAAGAACCTTGTTTAAAGAAAATATAGGATGCATGGAATTAGTCTCGTCTCGAAACATAAATATTTCTTAACTTGTAGGATAGTATTCCTTCAGAATGAAAGAAAATAAAAAAAAAGAGATATTGAGATATTTCATTGAAGTGGAGTTAAAATGAAGTAAATCTCATCACCACCTGACACATTTCCTGACCGTTTTTATTTATCAAGGGAATCTATGACACTAGTTTAGAACTAGGCACTATCACAGTGTTTGGCAAACCAATATAACTGGAAAGAATTTGTTTCTCTCTCAGTGGAATTCACTTCTCCCCTTCTGGCAATTCTCTTGCGCTGCCTTAGCAGCGTTTGTTCGCTTCCAAGACGTTCTGCATCGCCTGCTTTCTTCCACCAGACTTTTCCACCCTGACGCACATCACCCTTGCGCGATATACTCTGTTTCACCTGACTTAAATTCCTTGAAATGGCGTGCCCTCGACTGTGAAAATGAACTCGCATAGTTGCGTTCCTTAGCGCACGCTCAGTTTTCTAATTTATTTGCTTAGAAAGATGTATCACATCAAACATTGCGATATTTTGCATATACGCAATTATTACTGGCGAGAGATCATGTTGTATTTGTATTAGCAGAGAAAATTCACCTCAAGTTATTACAGACAAATGAACGTTGCAATACTGAGAAATTTCATTGTGTATTTAGCAGAGAAAATTAACCTCGAGTTATTACAGATAAATGAACATTGCAATACTGGGAAATTTCATTGTGTAAAAATGATTTAAATACGTAATGTTATCCACGTCTCTACCTTTTGTTCCTTTTATGCTAAAAAATATGTTAAATTATCCATGCGAAGCTTTTTATCGTTTCATAATAGGACTGCCGATATTGACGAATGTTAATGAATTTCCGAACAAAACAAAATTTAATGTTAAATATTAACGAGTTGAATTGTGAATATTTAATGAATATGCATATTTTAATATAATAAAACTAATGGTGCAAGCTATTTTTATTAAATATGAAGAAAATGTAAAGTGGGAATGTAAGACCCCAAATTATATTTTTACATTCAAATTACTCCCTCTCTATAGTGAACGTGTAATGTTAAGACCATTAACTAAGGAGATATATCATTACTATACATGTAGACTATCTGTCTTTGCCTAAATTTCATGCAATCCATTGGTAGTAACGTTTATTATGACATCTATATATTTTTTCGACATTTGTTTGCTCCTAATATTTTAGAAAGCTCTCACCGTTTTGGTTATTTCAAGTAATTTAATTTATCGTAATTATAATTAATTTATATTAATTATATATACACATATTTATCGTAATAATTATAAGTAAGTTTTATTATTCTTTGAACATACTGGAAACTAACTCTTACTTAGTCGTTCTTATGAGGTACAATGGTTCGTGTAAAGAGCCTCAGGTCTGTAAAATAAAGAATACCTGGAATCCAGCGATTCTAAAACTTAGCATTTTAAACCTACATCTAACAAAATTTTCACAATTAGAAATTTGGATCCTTGTTTAATTACTATACGAATGTGAAATCGGAAATCCTTGCCGAATTGTTTTACTATGGAGATTATCGCCTGCCAAAAGGGCAGCTGCCAGTGCGCCCCAGTTAGGCTGCCACCGTTTTCAAATGGTTTTTAAAGGGAAGTGTGGGCATTTCAACTTCACTAAAACCCTTTTAGGCACCTTTCAGGAGGGTGATTTCACCTGTAAAGAAAATTGGATTAAGTGCGATTAGAAGATACACTCTGGATTGCATCCCCTTCACGAAAACATCATAATATAAGAAACTTTGAATTGCAAGTATGGTCTCTATTCAGTTTTCATCTACACCACTAAACAAACACGCGCACATGGTGGACCAGCTATAAAAATATTAAATTAATACCGTAGGTCTCGTTTTCATTGAAATCCCTGATTCTTTGAAAATTTCAATCGTTAAAATTGTTTTCGGGATCTTGCTACAACTACAATAATGAGGATAATTTTTTTCTTGATGAAATTTGTTCACATTTTCATATAAGATTGTATTCAAATTTTCGATAATAGTATATGTAGGTAGTTTTGGCGTAATTTTGCAATACATTTTTTTCTAACAAAAGTCTCTAATTTTTTTCTTCAAATTTTTTCTCTTACAACGGAAAAGGTGATGATCCTATTTTCAGCCAACTTTCTGTACTTTCAAAAATTGCAAACAACAACAACAAATTAACTTTGCAAAAGTACAATACTGATGATAGAGACTTTTGTTAAATAAAATGTTCTAAAAAACAATTTATTAAAAAAGATATATTTTTGAAAAAATGTAAGCCGTTTAGCGTAAGTTTGCATTTTTGAACTTGCAAATTCGAATTTCTCGTGCTCCATTTGCTAGTCTCAGGCAATACCAGATTGGAAAGGACAACTCTGCACGTCGCTCTGCAAAACGGTGGTAGAGAATTCCGAAAATTTCTTCTCAAGGGTTGGAGATTTGTTATAGCTGTACGTAAGTTAGTTTTAGTACCTAACAATTAGTTTTTGTACCTAATGTTCTACAATTTCTAACGAGTTTTACAAATGATGACTGACTTGTTAAGTTTGGAGGAAATATTACTTAACCTTTACATTGGGCGGGGAAGTACGTGCTGTTTTCGCAACATTCTGTCATCAATATTGTTTGTTATCAGGTGACGAAAGTTTTGAACGTCACGGCCAATAAAACAAATAACGAGTGATTATAAACGCTGGCTATCGTCTCCCTTTACAAACCCCAATCGCTTCTGTTTCAAGCGACCTGGTGCTCTGATCGGCGGTTTCCCATGGTTTCACCGATCAATGCCAGGCGAAAACAGGAACAATAGTCCCGACGGGCCATAAACGGCTCTCGATCATTCCTTCATCTTCATTCCTCCTCTCCCCTTGCACACCCATCATGAAATACACTTCTTCACACATCGGGGACACAGACTGAAACTTCAGACTTGCTCGGTTGGGATAAAACCGCACTGGAGGAGATACCTGGAGAGGAGGATCGTGTAGGTTCGCGCCGAGTGTCACGTTGCAGAAGGGGAGGAACAGTGCTGCCTCCGGAGATAACCATGATATACAGTTACGGAAAAAGGTGCAGTTGACACTGCCGGAAACAAAATAACGAACGTGACCGTTATTTATTTATTATCGGCCTAATGACGTTAATTATAATTGTTCCTTTCTTATACTTGTATACTATGTGCAGATCAGAAATAATCCACAGGGGATGATCTGGGGAGCCAACATTGCTAGAAGTGTCGAATCTCTTCTAGAGTGTGGAAGTTTGCTTGTGTGACGTGGCATGATTGGAGATCTCCTAACCATCATGCATAACTTATAAAACAAGCATCCCTTTCCTCCCTTTCCCAAACGGATGTCATCATGTATGACAGCAAGGTAAGACAATGTACAACGGCAGAGATGGAGGACGTAACGTCCATGTGACTAAGGACTGAATGCGGCTGAGAGGGATCGAGGCATCAACTGATGTCACTGCAGTGCCTCTGAACAGTAGGTCCTAGGGTTCGAGTCCCGACGATGGCAGGATATTCGTCACTAGTTTCATACGTTGGTTCAATTCAGTCACTGGAGGAGACTTCTAGTGACCGATTGCAGAGATAGGCAGTTTTCCGTGCTTTTTGCGTTCAGTACAAGGTCAAATGCCAGAGCAGTACATTAACAGAGAGCCACGGACCGCTCGCGATCTTTCTTTCCTCTTGCTTGCCCTATTCTCATCCCTTACTTCCACACACATGCTCTACACTGCCTCACATGTTGAGAGAACAGAGCCTGTCCCGGCGGCGGCGGTGACTCGCTGGCGGGAGATACCTAAGTAGGGAAAACCCCTCAAGCGGGCGTGAAAGTTGGCTCCGGAACTCACATTCCAGCGGGGAGAGAACCCAGCTACCTTACGTGATAAAACATGTACTACCCTCGTGGGAGAAATTCCCATTGCACTTGACGCGCCCCAAAACACGAACAATATAGAATCAATAGACTGCGCCGAAGTGTCACACGCGCATAAACTGTAATTATGAGTACTTTTGTATTTCTTGCAAGAGCACCTCTGCGCTTGCTTCATACATAATGCTATCATTTTATTCCTAGCCACAAGCGTGTATCGGAGCTGGAAGCGGTCATTTCTCTGGGAGTCTTGGCAGCCCTGGGCAGCGACGGCACTGGAAGGGCACGAGTGCGTCTTGCGCGCGCAATTCTCAGAAATCGCCGGCTGCGGCGCTCAGCGGCCGCGCCAAACTCCACTCAAGCGAAACAACTCCAAATCAGTTGCTTTAGAACGCGTTAATTCGAGTGAAAAATTTGTCACCACTTACTAGAATTGTCTAAAACATTTTCATTGCAGCAATAGTCTCCTAGAATCAGAATCGAAGCATTCTCTGTTGGTGGCACACGTGTTCTGTGAGGCACGTAAACTTTTATTGCTTTATGCAAACTAAAATCCTATGTAAGGTAGTTTTGGAATTAGCACTACTGTTCATGACATTTTAAAATGTATTTTAACAGTATGGTAATCGCCAAGTAGGCGAATAGTAACTAGACTTGTAATTTATTTATTTTATTTAATAGGTAATTATTACAAACAAATTAGATTACTTGATCCTATGTGGCTAGGCCGAAGGCCTTTAAGCCATTACAATACCTACATCCTTTCGCGTTCTAATCTTTCGAATTCTGGTATTCACCCCAAATGGTCTCTCCATCGCATCAAAGCCGCGGAAAAGAGACCATAGGTACGGCTCAGGAAAAAAAACCTGAAGGGGGAAAACCTGCCGTCAGAAGCCGAGTACATTCTAATCTATCCGACGTTTATTTTAACTATTTATTTTCTGGCGCGGGCGTCCCGCTGTCTTCTTCCAGTGCTTGGCCTCCTCAGCATCTGAAATCAAACGGCGCCACAGAAGATCGTCCGCACCAACGCCTCTGCCCTTACATTTTCGATTCCCCCTTCCCTTCACCCCCTAATGTGCTTATTACTATGCCAGTTTTATTTTATTTATTATATTGACCTGTTATTTACCAATTGACTACGACTTATGACTTATTTCTTAACTGTTTACAAACTTAACATAAAATTACTGATTAACTTACTTATTGTTAGCTTATTGATTTATTAATTTCTCTCCAGTCTAGGCTCCGCTCAAGCTAACCAGTGCTGTTTTCCCACTCCCTAATTTCAGTTTCCCTAATGGTCCGAACCTTTCCTAAAAATGTTCCTAATTCTTTCATAAATTTAGACCTTTTGTCACCTAAAATGTTTTGGGCGAGTGTTACGTTCCTGTTTAGGAAGTAGTAATTTCCAATTCCCATCCATTTTTTCTCCATGTTTCGGTTGCACAGCAAATTAAGAGGATGTGGATCCAGTCTTCCCTATCCCCGCAATGCACACAGATGCCATTACCACTTGCGTCCTTTAGTCTACGCTGCATCCACCCCCAACCCTGAACCAAGCGTATCCCCCTCTTGCGTCCTTTCCGAGAGTATGTACGTAACTTTCGCAACCCCATAATGGACTCGCATGGATTTGAGCTACCAGCGAACGTTTTTCAGCCGTTGCTGCCAAGATCTCTTGCCTTTTTATATCCGCAAGTCTATCGGAAATCAGCCTTTCTATCTCTCGGGTTCCCCTATCTCCCACCATTTCCGGAGAGACGTCTCCCAACCCTGCGCGGTCAAGTAGCCGTTTAATTTTGTACGCCCAGTAGCGATGGTCGCTTCCCTGCCATTGAACTCTAAAGCACCTATGAATAAGTGTGTCAGCCTGTTCATCTGCTAATTTAATCCAGAGTTTAATAGGTTTCATTTTAAAATCTTTCCAAATTCCTATACTACCGACCTCTCTTAAGACTCCGGCATTTGCTGCGCACCTAGAAACTCCTAGAATTAATTTGCAATAATCTGTTTCGATGCTTTCTAATCGATCTATCCTATCCACTCTCCAGATTTCTGCCCCATAGTTCATAGCTTGGAGAACTAACTATTTGAACATTGTATCGCATACTTTTACCGGCAATTCCGGAACCCTGCGCACTGCGCAAACGATTTCTTTGAGCGCAATTCTTCCTTTGCTGTGAGCCGTCAATATATGATTATTCCATCCCCCATTCATGGAAAATTTTGCACCAAGATATGTAAATGTTTTGACGCGGTCAATTTCCTCCCTAGCATAGTACCATTTCTCTTTGCTACCCCAGCTAAACCCATTCTTGAAGACGACTACTTTCGTTTTTTGAATATTTACTTTTAGTCCCCATGTCTCACTATACCGTTCTAGAATATTTAAACTCTTCTGTAAGCCCTCAATCGTCTCCGAGCATAAAACTAAATCATCAGCATATAGTAGTCCGGGAATTTTCAGGCCATCAATTACCGGAGCCGCGGTATCCCCTTCCTGTACCCACGCCAATAAATCATTTATAAACAAGATAAACAGCAGCGGTGAAAGAGGACATCCCTGTCTTACTCCTACTGTCGATTTTATTTTTTGCGTCGTACTTCCGTCACCGCACCTGACGCAGAATTTTACTTCCCTATACATGCTCTGCAGCACTTTTAAAACTTTACGTGAGACGCCTAGCTCATTTAGTTTTTGCCATAAAGCTTCCCTATTGATAGAGTCAAAAGCCTTTTCAAAATCCACAAAACTGCAATATAAGTGGCCCCGTTTACGCGCAAGCGCCTGTTTTACTAGCGTATCTAACACAAATATATTGTCGGTTGTCGCAAAGCCTCTCCTAAAGACTGCTTGTAATTCTGATATTTTACCGTACTTTTCCGCCCATTCACTCAGTCGCCCGTTGAGTATTTTACAGAACAGTTTGCTCAGCGCTGGCAAAAGACTAATTCCGCAATAATTTTGTGGGCAATTCGCATCCCCTTTATTCTTAAAAATCGGTTGGAGGATAGCTGTACTCCACGTTTCTGGATACGAGCCGGAATCAGCAATTGCATTAAATAACTTCATAATATTCTCTGGGTCTATTTGCCACAATTCCGAAATAAATTTTGTCGGAATGCCGTCCGCGCCGCCTGCCTTCTTATTATTCAAGGTTAGAATAGCCCTATTTACTTCATTCCAGGTTAGAGGTTCGTCTAATGACTTGTAATTTGCATCATCAGTTGCAAACTGCTCCTGTTTCCCGAGCCATGAACTGAAGATGCCAAGTGTTTGTTCAACGAAAGTGTGTCGGCAGAACTCCGTACTTAAGTGCATGTAATGGCCACTTGCTACCAGTATAGTTTTCGCTTCCTCTCTGTGGGAAAACCCTACTGATTGGTCGATCTACACTATTGACATTAATTTCACCAGTGGAATCCCCTACGTAAAGTGCATGCATTTCTCTTTTACAGAAGTTGGTGAATTTATGGTGAATAAATGTTATTTTAATCATATTTGTGCGTGAGAACATTGTACGAAGTATTCCGCGACCCATAGGTGCGATAGTGGACTGTAGCGTATGAAGTGTGTGTGTGTGTGTGTGTGTGTATGTGTGTATAAGGGAAGATGATAGGACAAGGAAGAGGGAGGAGATGTTGAGTGCAGTCTGTGGCTCGTTTGTTAGGGTACTACTCCGGCATTCGCCTGGTATTAATATGATAAATTACCGATTAGAGAAGCCGGCCGCTAAGAGTTCTCCTTCAAACACCGTCTGAATTCGAACTCATTGTAGCCTGTGTCAAAAATCGCCACCAACGGGTCCTGAACCCCAGGAACTCCCTGCTAGAGTTGGTTGCATAAACTTATATCATGCGTGCTTTACCACTTTACACTTTCTTCTCTACCCGTAGGATTGCTCCGCGGGCTGGGCACTAAGGCTCTTTGACCCTGGCATTCGAATCCCACCGGAACGCAGTTTGCCCTTACAACCTCTCCAATTGAGCCTGGGTGGGGCCACTGCCAACTAAAAGCTTCTAGCTTTCCAGGCTAGCACCGGAGTAGAGTTAAGCGTCACTCACAATATGTCTACACGAATCCCAGCTCAATTACCAGTGAATATCACGCATTGATACGACGAAACCGAGAACCCATTTGAGGGCCGCCTGGACCAAGGTTCAGGTAGCTCGAGGCCCTTAACGCGTCTCCTCACTTCCTCTACCTCGAAGCTGTCGATGTGAGTACCGCCGGAACCTAGACAACCTGACATGCTCCATGCTTCCCTCCGGACTTTTGTATGGGGGTTGAGGATCAGTCGCCAACTGCCTAGAGGATGCCGACTAACAGATTTTGCGCCCAATCCTTCTCAAAGGCCGGTGGCGAACCACCTCCTCATTGCCTCCTCCTTGAAGCTAACGACGTGAGTACAGCCGAGTAACTCGGGTCCGAGTGGGCGTTACCTCCTCTACTAAGAGCCTCAGGCCTTGCGACCGTCTGCTCCCCCCCCCCCTGCAGGGAAACGCTGCCAGAAACAGCGGCAATGTTGGCTCTGAGCCCAATTCAGCCGGTGAGGAGATAATGACGATGATGATGATGTTGGTGCGTTGTTGGCCAGGGCCGCGTGGACATCGCGCAATGGGGGCAGGGCGGGTGGGCGCCCAACGCCTACAACCACAAGTCGCGCCACCTGTGCCGCGACCTGCGCCGCATGGCCCCCGGCTACTTCCAGTCGCTGACGCAGGCGCTCAAGCTGCCCGCGCGCTGCCCGCTGCCCAAGGGCACCTACTCCGTCGCCGACTGGCAGGTGGGTGGCGAGCGGCCCCTCTCCCCCCATGTGCACTTTGCCTTTCTGCCCACTTGAATTGAATTTCGCTGCACATTTTCCCGACTTCTTGGCTCGCACCATGGACCTGCCGCACGGCTATCTCGCTGACTTATTGCAAAGGCATCTTTCCGGCTTCCGTGTCGTTGTCTTGGTTTACGTGCTGTTACGTCTTTCTGGCTTGTTGGCCGTCTTATTGGCTTCCTTGCTTGCCGTTCTATTTGCTTGCTTGCGGTTTTATTGGCTTGCTTGCAATCTTATCCTACCGCTTTAGGATGTGGAACATTCTCATAACTAAGCATTCCCTTACTTTCTAATTTGTTTGCCTTATAGTGTGAATTGCTCAATTGTATAGGCGATCTGACATTTGTATTTCCCTTGATTTTTCTGTGATTTTGCTTTACTGACAATGAACAACGACAAGAAATACACAGTTGTAATTGCCTTCTATAAAGATGCCGGGTCATAATAGCTGCATACAATTTCAATAATTTCCGGGCGTAGTATGTACCATTTTGATAAGACAAAGAGTAATAATTTCGGATTATTTATTAAATACGTGATTCCCATGACACCTGAAAAATGTCGAGAACATAGGGTACTCTAGTTTTAAGAAATGATTTCAACTGTGATCTCTTGTTCAGAAAACAGAAGGACATGAAGTCAAACGCGTACGCTCAGAGTAAAACACTTCTCATCTCAAGTGAAAGTCCTCATAAGAGTTGATGATCCAAATTTTTATAATGGTTTTAAGCAACGCCCAGTCATGGAAATATTTTTTAGAAAGAAAATAAACTCCTTTCTCTGCTGAACTGCAAGATTCATTAATACTCTGATGGTTCTTATTACTCTTGGTAGATTAAGTATTACACTTAGTAGATAAGAGAATACTTCTTATTACTTTATAAAAAGAAATACTCTTTTTAAAATCCAAACATAGATTTACTCAAATTCACAATGTAGATAAATTTCGGTCCTCTGCATATCCAACGCCTTTCACGCGTCGTACAGTTTTGAACCGATCGATACACGAGCGGTAATTTTCTGCTCGCGAATGAGGGAGTAGGTATGTTGTTACTAAAAAATCATCGCATTAAAAATTCATTTCGCTTTAATCCAAACAAACATGCTAATGAAGAGAAACACAACCATCATTAGTTAATATACGTCTGCTTTACCAAATTCAGTGACCTTATTCACGGCCTCTTCTGACGGACGCGCCTCCCGTGTTCATGTGACCCGCATTCCATCAACGCTGTGATTGCTGTTGCGTGCATTAAATCACTCGATTTTACATATTAAGTGGAAAAATTAAATTCATATTAATTAGTCTTTGAATTACCGTAATTAAACACATGATAAATAGCATGGCCGAAAGGGCTTAGTAAATTTCATTTTTATTTGTGGCCAATGTCCAAGTACATGATGGCAGTATCTAAAAGAATTCCGTGTATGAAAGTTTGTTTTCTGATTTTAAACGATTTTATCTTGATTTACTCAGTCATGAAAACACAGAAGAAGCGCAATATCACGTACTTTGTTTATTTTGCAATTATCCGCTAACGAAGGAAATTCTAAGTGATGTAAGTTAAACTTTCAAACAAATCAAACTACCGTCAATGAACAAATGACAAAAATATTTGATACTGGCCTTTCACAAATTAGTTATTTAAACAGCTCTTTATAGAATCATATATTTCCTTGTAGTATGTTTTTCAAAATATTTTTGAAATTTAATTTAGTTCCTCTTTTTTTCTCTATATTGTTTCATAATAGTTTCAGTAATTCTCATTGAGGAACCGGTACTCCATATGTATTCAACTTCTTTTACATGTTGTGTTGTTGTTTCTCAAACGCAGTATGTTTTCGTCGCTTCACAAATTCCATTTTTAAGACCTGAAAAAATTAAACTATTTTAATTTTGAGACAAAATAAAAGATACACTACTTTAATCAATGCTTTTTAAACTATTAATTTCTAACAACTGCTGATTTCTATACTCTTAAACTTTAGAATGTAAATGAAATTTATCGAAAAGTAATTCCCTGAAATCTCTGTCTTCCGTTTCATGTTTCAGTAGTCTGTAATGAACACAATTATATTTCTTTTTTGTTAATTAATTTAAAGCAATATTGGTATATTAAATTCACTTTAATATGACTTGTATTTATAAAAGGAGTTAACAATTTTCCTTGCACATTTGATAAAATAAACCATACACGGTCATTACAATGTTTTTCTTACCACCAATTAATAGTAATTCCATGTAAGTAATTAAACATACACCCTCAATTACGTCTTTATTTACATTCGAAATAACACTTCAGAATTAATTAAATGTGATTTGTACTTTTCAATGGTTCAATTTATTTTTAAACGTATAGCAAAAAAAAAAAATAACATTCGCTGGCATCAATTGCTTCATGCAAAGGCCCCTCTCCGTGTGAACGGGAAGTACGTGAGGCTATTGCCCACCTCTGAACGTGAGGTTTCCATGGCGACGCAGCCGTGTCGCCAGTTAACGCCACTAAAGCTCGACCCATCGTAAATTGATTACCATATCGCACGTAACCCATTGCTTGTTGATTCTGCACCACTGTCACTGAGTGTTTCGATCTACTTCGTTTATGTTACTGCACCCCAAACAGATTGCAAAATCGTTCAATTTATATCAGTAGCTTTTGTAAATTGAAACTGACTGGTTGCGTGACTATTATATTGTCATTTCATGACACTTGCCTCACTGCAGAAACAGTATGTGATTACAGTTGGATTACAAATTAATTTACAACATTGTTTGTCGTTTTTGGTAAATAATGTGTTTATACGTCATCTTAAGTTTTTTAGAAGTACACGTATTTATGAAACACACTTTTCATTATATTTTCTTAACTAAAGTTATATACTGTTTACATTATTTTTATACTAAAAACATGGAGAATGATCTAACATTATGGATGATTATCTATGAATGAAGTTTTATTCTAAATTTTTGTTCAAGGAAAGTTCATTGAGTAAATCAGGAATAACAACATTACGGTGGTAGAACTACGCCTTCTGTTTGCGTGGTGGCCCATGAAAGTTTCCATTCCCTGAGAGAGATGCGAGCGTTTCTGAAGCTAGACACGAACTCTAAACTTAGTTCTTAGTTTCCAAGTTTATCAACATACAAGAAATTTCCATTAATTTCTAACCTAAGAGAAGATTGCGGAGTTCGCTTTGTGGCCTAGTTGAAGTCAAATCACAACATTACTTGACTGAAATTTCTGATTTGTCAACTGCAGATAATAGAAATTCAATATTTTTTCTTATCACCGAATTAAGAAATTTACATAAATAATAATTTCATAAATATTAGAATTCACTTACTTTTACTTGAATTTTGAATCTACGAGTAACTTATAACACAAAATATTTTATTTACACCCCGTGATTTTCCATGTAATATTTATATTTCTGCGCGAGATATTGTTTGGATGATTTTAAGTTTTTAGGATTTTCGAGCAGTATTTGATCTATCGCCACTTTTGAAAATTCTTTTCTATGGTTCCATTTTAGATTTTAGTTTGAAGAGAAGAAATTTCCGAAGAAATGTTAGAAGTATCACTTACAATATGGATATAAATATTATCACCTTGTTTTAATTCCATAATTCATCCAATCCAAAACATTTTAATAATGGAAATACCTTGCTCTCTCCAAACGTCACATGTAGTTTAGCTAATTTAGACTTCAAATAATTGTGGTAATTAAAAATAAACACTCCGAAACATCCTTTCCCCGGGAGCACTGTGTTCACGCCATTCCAAAGATCCGATGGATTCTCTTTAATATTATTTATTATTACTTCAAATAACAATTCATGTTATGAATAAAAGAGTTCTTTATTGGTACTAAAATGAGGGCGAGGCTATCTTATGAAGCAGCTGTAGTTGATATAAGGCTCTTTCCCGGGTAACTTCAAATAATTATAAATAAATAAGTAAATAAATAAATAAATAAGCCGACCCAGCCAATCCATCTTATCGTCACGTGATCACGTATGTGAAAGTATTTGCTTCGATTCTCGGGTATCCCATGGGGTATATGTTAATTAATTTTCCATTATCATTTTTACATCTCACACAATTCACCTATACAGCTAACAAGTACAGTTGTAATATCAGAAAAGACTTGAAATCGCTTGCTCAATAGAATAAAAGCAACCTCCATGTGTGATTAGCAGATTCAATTAGGTCCCACGTGGGATCATGTCTTGCGACGCTTTAAAAGGGCTTAAAATCGAAAATCGCCACCTCCCAGGATATAATATTCACTATTACTTTCTTGTCTAATGACCTTCTTCATTCACACGGCTGAAAAAAGCAAATAATCAAGGAACTAGTGGTTTTACAACACCAAATACTTTCTTTCATTATAGTATGTAATGTTTGCAGTTTTCAAAAATCAGAGAATTCAACGGAAATGAGATCTGAGTCATTTCTTAAGCGTCCTTTGCGCTATCCGAGGAAAAGGTTTAATTACAAAATTTGGAGACTTTTCTGAGAAAATTTTGATAACGTTGTTCAGGCTGTCATGTAAAGTACCTTCAAAAATCAAAATAAACTCAAATCCGTAGGACCTCCAGTTCGTCCAGATCGCTCGAGGATGACCGACTGACCGACTGACCGACGGACCGACGGACCGACGGACCGACGGACCGACGGACCGACGGACCGACTGACCGACTGACCGACTGACCGACTGACCGACTGACCGACTGACCGACGGACCGACGGACCGACGGACCGACGGACCGACGGACCGACGGACCGACTGACCGACTGACCGACTGACCGACTGACCGACTGACCGACGGACCGACGGACCGACGGACCGACGGACCGACTGACCGACTGACCGACTGACCGACGGACCGACGGACCGACGGACCGACGGACCGACGGACCGACGGACCGACGGACCGACGGACCGACGGACCGACGGACCGACGGACCGACGGACCGACGGACCGACGGACCGACCGACCAACTGACCGACCGACTGACCGACCGACTGACCGACCGACTGACCGACCGACTGACCGACCGACTGACCGACCGACTGACCGACCGACTGACCGACCGACTGACCGACCGACTGACCGACCGACTGACCGACCGACTGACCGACCGACTGACCGACCGACTGACCGACCGACTGACCGACCGACTGACCGACCGACTGACCGACCGACCGACCGACCGACCGACTGACCGACTGACCGACTGACCGACCGACTGACCGACCGACTGACCGACCGACTGACCGACCGACTGACCGACTGACCGACCGACCGACCGACTGACTGACCGACTGACCGACCGACTGACCGACTGACTGACCGACTGACTGACCGACTGACTGACCGACTGACTGACCGACTGACTGACCGACTGACCGACTGACTGACTGACCGACTGACTGACTGACCGACTGACTGACTGACTGACTGACTGACTGACTGACTGACTGACTGACTGACTGACTGACCGACTGACCGACTGACCGACTGACCGACTGACCGACTGACCGACTGACCGACTGACCGACTGACCGACTGACCGACTGACCGACTGACCGACTGACCGACTGACCGACTGACTGACTGACCGACTGACTCTCTTACTGACTCACTGGCAGACGTTTTGCCGACAACAAATTTTTCATAGGTAATACCATGAGTGCTTTGAAAATTGTTGATAAGTTCGCGACTCGCGAAGCGAGGAGGGCATTTATCAGAGAATATCCGAAGTCCGAGTGGTATTTAATAGGAATATTCCACGAGTGAAATTATGGCCACCAGAGGTCCAAAATGCGCCAAATATTGAAAATAACTGAAATCATATGTCAAAATCAGAGATTTGTTATAGTACATACGCTGTTTATTGGACATTGACATAACAATCGATGTATAACGGGTCCTAAGATAGACGAGTCACAGTTTATGATTGGTCACAAGGGAGAAATCGGATAGAAAAAGTGATAAACTTTTTGAGATATATCTCCCTGATTGGGGCATTTTGTATGTATAGGTTAAACACGATTGGTTTTAATTTTACGAGTGGAATAGACAGTGTAAAGGATTCAGAATATAAACATTCTGACAACACAATTTTCTATATGCTACATTAAAGAGCATACACTTCCCATTTAAAGTCGCGGTGACTAAGTAATTCCTAGGCATTTTAGGATCCTCAGGGTTCCCTAGACTTCCCCACGGGACAATTAAGTTTCTTTCCTGCATTTACTACCAGCAATGCTAAATTGATCCATCGTAACTTACAAATTGTGTGTAGTGTTTAATAGAGCTTCTGAGAGCAATTAAGGAAATAGTATATCGTCTCGAGACGTTATTCCCAGGGCCTTGAGGGCACTGACAGTGGATCGTGACATAGTCCCTTAGGTTCCAACCATCTCTGGCAGGATTTTGGCGTTGGGTACTTCATGAAGTTGGGCTGCCAGGGGAATGACTGGTTGGTATTTTACTACCTTTTCCTCCCCTGCTTTCAGAAAGCTAGACCCATCCTCGTGGCGGACACTCGCATCGACCACGTGGACCCATTCCCGGCTAAGTACTAGAGGAAGTAATTTAATTCATTTGAGAACAAGATTTCTATTCCAAGACTCCACAATACGCGTTTTCTCGCGGCAACTCGCTGATGTTCGCAGCAGCGTTACAACAGATTCCCTTTACTACGTACGTCGGTAGTAAGGACGCGTCGCGTCGTGGGTGTGCCCGCAGGTGGGCATGTCGGTGCCGTTCCCGGCGCTGCCGTACGGGCTGTACCGCATCGACGTGTCCTACTCCAACGCCTCCGCGCTGCTCGGCTGCGTGCGCTGGGTGCTGGAGTGCAAGAAGCGCTAGCCCCCGTCGCCACAGCCGCCAGCGATGCTGCGGAAGATTGCGTTGTCGATGCAAAGCTCCAGTGTTCGTAAAAAACTGTACGGAGTGAGTACTTTTGGGTGAAAATAAATCTCTTCTTGAAATCATATTAACTCTTTGATGTCATCCCTCTTCCTAATTCATGGTTTCCGTACACTGTGTTGAAGACGTCAAGGAAAATATTTATCTAAGTAAATTCTGTTTAATAAACAATTAAAATCAAATACCGTTTATGAACAAAAAATACGAGAAGTTTCACGAGTTCAAGTGAATTACTATAACAAATATTCTTTTCGTGTCCAACTAATAACGCTTTTAATCGACATTAGAACGAATTTCATTAAATTTTGTAGTTAATGTATCTACAGCGATATTACATGTATGTATTTGGCATTTTGGGTTCATTGTCCCACTTTGCCGACTTCTCTCGCTCGGGGGGTAAGAGAGACATGCGGCGAGTGTGATGTATTCTCTTCACCGTAACTAGCTATCTCCGCCTGCTTGAGCTTTCTTTCTTCGTCCCTTAGCCACAGATACCGAAACGATTTTAAACGAAAGTTACAATTATTTTTGCCCCGATCTGGAATCAAACCAGGGATCGAGCCACGGGAAGCTAGTACGCTGCCCAGGAGCCACCTTACAGCATCAATACTAGATGCATATATGAATAATGGTTACGAATTTCGAAATTATCGTTGTATTGATCATTTGTCCTTTTTTTCATATCAGAAGCAGAAGCGTTTCACAGCAGCCCTAGACTCCAATGTGACTCTGGGAAAAAGCTGTACGCAAAGTATCAAGGCAACATGTATTACGTTCAAAAAATTCTGAAAAGCTGCCATCGCTGTTAATGAGAAGGAGTTTAATTTAAAATATCGGAATGACAGTAAAGATAATGATTAGTCTCGCTATAATTTTCAGAATTCTGATGGGAATGAGAAAAGTTGAATTTACCTATATCGAGATACAGAGTTGACAGACTTTTGAGATATCATATTAGATAAGATTGAAGGGAGTGAATAGAATTCGAATTATTAAAGAATTTGTGATATCAAAAAGCATTTCTAGTAGCAAGTTAACAAAGCATTTCTAGATAATTTAGACTGGATTGAAACTTCAGTTTGCAAGCTTTCAATAATCCAAATACTATTATTTAAAAAAAGCTTTTAAGAATAGAAATTTCTGAATTATATTAATAGGTTGCGATTTTCCTTTATTACCATATAGCATGGCGCATAGCAACTATTTGTGACCAAACTTCGTTGACCATTGCCTTATTTGCAAGATGGTACACTGGTCGCAGTCGTGGAAGCTCCGGCGTGCAAGCAGGAATAAAATTACAATGAGGCAAATACAAACGTTTCCAACGCAGTAGCTCATTTGTCTTTTATGCCCGGTAAACACAATCCCACAGAGCAGCAGGATGAAAGTATACTGGGAGCGGAATAGGTGGCGAGAGAGAAAGACAGAATGAAAAGACCTCCTGCTTTGTGTGATAAAATGCTGACAGTGAAATAGTGGGGCGATTTTCTACGCATCCCCGCCGTATTTAGGGTGGAAGTTCGTGCCTCCCCAGGTAGTAGTGAAAGAAAAGAGCGACACTTTTGAAGGAGGAGAACAGAAAGGCTTTAAAATTATGGATCGATAGAAACTATTCTGCAAATAGTTTCTATCACTGTCACAAAGGCATAATAAAATATGATAAACATAACAATACACACAAAAAATCAATAAACAGTACAAACAATTGCACAATTGAATGAGAAGTAAAGAATTATTTTTCATTGTGTACGCTTTTTAACCCACTATTTTATTTTTGGTCATTTATAGTCGAGTACAAAGCACTGTACGTTACAGTACACTATCTTACACTAATTTACAACAATCAATTTTCCTTGTAGATAATAAATATTGTCGATAAAATAATTGATTAGGTATATCGTGATATTATCAATACGAGGACATTCTGTGTACAAAAACAGCTGGACGTTCAACACTGTAACAAATTGTATAAAATTAAACTACTTTACCCAAGCGTCTCAAAGCTCTACTTTAACTACATAGAGATTCAACGAATAAGACATTAATTTGGATTTGGAACTGAGGCTATCTACTCTCAATTCAATTTATGGGAGATTCCGTGGACCATTAAAGAACGTATGTGCTTTACGTATGTGCAACGTCACTAAAGAAAACTGAACATTACACGATTTAGTACATTCACGATTCAGTACAGCTTTATCAAGGATATTATAAGGATTGATTAATTGATTAGTGATTACAAGCACGTCAGCTGTCCAAGCCATTAGTGCCGTAAGTGTAGTGAATGTTTTTTGCTGGAGGGGCGGAAATCCTTTTTCGTTGGATGGCGAGATCCAGCGCCGACCTACTGTGATGGTTTATTCTGGCCTGTATTAGGACAATCACAAAGGTTAATAGAATTACGATGGAGTGAGACATCTGGGAACATCATTACGTGAAATACCTAATTCGATATGGTCGCGAGCAACAAGATATAAATAAAAGGGGCCAAAATAGGACCTGACCGGCGTTTTTACCTGAAAAATAAAGTGTACAAGTTTTTAATGGGATATGTGAGTATTTTTCCTGCTTTGAATATAAATAATAAATAAAAAAATGAGAGTATTAAAGAAAACAATTATAATGAGTGTAGTGAGTGACAGTCAATGGGAAGAAGCGGTGTGCACGTCAAATGACCACTTTCGGTCAGGAAGAGACAGTTGAAAGGTGGATAATGATTTGCAGGTAGAACATATTCGACTATGGCGGGAGTCGGACCTGAGACGGTACCGCAGTTTGTCGTGAGAATAATTTCATCGTTGAGTTGTTGAATTACTGATAAAGAGTAGCTGAAAGTGGATAGAAGTGCGTGAACAGTGAATTAATAAATGGAACACATTTTTAACAGAGGTAATCACGAAACATTGGACTAAATTCAACTTCAAACCCAGATGAAGAAAACAAGATGGCTCGAATCTTAAGAAGTGTGTCAGGGGTGAGGAAAGGACAAGGAAGATGTGGCAAAGATCGTGCGCGGTGCGTGGCCCTTCTGTTAAGGTACTGCTCATGCATTTCCCTGGAGAAATCACGGAAAATTACCGATTAGAGCAGCCGGCCGCTAAATTATTCTTCTCCAGACAGCGGCTGAATTCGACCTAGCTGTATAGTCAGTGCACTCAGTGAACTCGGGGGCCTCCCCGCCAGCGGTACAGTAGTGACATTAGTTAATGCCCTAAACGTCCATATTGCAAGGAGTTATCGTATCTCAAGAATACAAAGTATACTATAACACAGATACTGAGTACGTGTTATGTAGCTTAAAGTGAGAGAGTGCGATGATGAAATGTTGGACACGCATGTTACTGTTGTAATCGATGGTGTTTTATGTTATTATGATAGAGGAACAGTTGGAATAGAAAACAACAGTTACGACTTCATTACATATGAATAACAAATACTGTACCCAGACATCTGTTGCACGACGTCACATAATGTTTATAAAAGCCAAACCAAAACCAATTTCACGAAAAAACGGTTATCTCTATGATATACAGTATTAAAAATATCTTGTAAGTGATAATGCAAAAAGAAAATGTTTGATAAACTGGAAACTGGATTACACGGTATACAAGATATTTCGTACTGTTAGTTTTGTTTAGAATTGGAAGTAGCTATTAAATTTCACAAATACATTTTCATTTACATTTTTTGCAAAGAAATTAACACACCCTTTTGACAGGTTCATCACTCAAAATCATACTAGTTGACCACAATTTAAATAGTAAAACATTTTATGTGGATTCAGGAGGAGTGTTTTTTGAAGAAAGATAAATCATTGAAAGGAGTTTTGAGTTTTCTTTATGAAACTCAGTCTAGATGTTCATATTGCTTACATAGAAGCTGCAATGTCATGAAAATTATACTGAATATGTAATAATTGATTAAAATTATCTATTTGAACGAACAGCCATAGAACATGATTTAATTTTTTTGTAAAGGAACCTTTACGTACAGTGCATTAAGTTATTGTCACCTTCAGGTTACTCACGTTCATTTCCATCTGCAATAATTTTTAGGCTTTCAGTTCTGTGAGCGAAGAAATATATTTAACATGCCTTTATCCTACCTTATATCCATCAGTTTCAACATCCATCTTCATATCTCACTCTTTTCAAAATTTGTCACCAACGTTCATTGAAAACTACTACATTTCGTGGAAACCATAATAGAATATTTTCCACTGCGAAGGTCAAAGGAATTTGTCAGCGCCTCACGAACAGAATATTGGTTTTCAGGCGCAAATTGTTGGAATGATTCGGCAGTTACCATGAACGGTGGAAGTCCTTTATTCAATCACTTCTAACCGTGTGCTAGCGTTTGGACACAATGAGGTGCGTCAGAGGGAAATATACGCTTCAATGTCCGATAATATTTTAACTGTCCCGATCTCTTTTATTAAAACATTTTTTCCGGTGTACTATCGAAATTAATCGATAGTAGTTTTATTTATTTATTTATCGTGCAGTCGACGTTTTCTCCCTTTCAGGTGCATGAATTTTGCATAGTTTGCCAGTCGGGCTCTACATAATAGAAGAGCTTAAGCGGTGAGTATTACTGTACGTATTACTAGGATTGGCGATTTTTTATTAAAAAATGTTGATTTTTATTAAGTGTCCGGGTATTTCTGGGCTATGAAGCCGCTATTTGTAAAGGAAATTACGAGTATGTCTGATAAATTTAACAAGGGCTAATGCTTGTTTTTGAAACATTTTTGGGGGACATTATTCGAGGTTTTCAGGTAGTAAGTGTGGAAGACACTGAATCGTATAAACGATAATTCTAGGTATTTGTGATAAGTTTTAAACACCAACGAGTAAGTAATTCAAGGTAGTGTTGTTTGTTTATATTTCACGCCTAACTCATTCGATTAAAGAAAAGTTATAATTTTTAGTTTCAGTGAAATTAATCATAGTTGGGTAAATACTACTAGCATTTATGCATGCACATTTTTTAATAGTATGTGTCATTCAGTATTTTGTTTTAACATATTGCAACCATAACCATATTTCTTAATAAATCTTCAAGGGTAGTACCATGAGTTAAACTCATCACAAAAGCGAATTAAAGCTGGTAGTTTCTTATCGGTTTATAGCATTTTAGAAAAAAATTAGCAAATCGAAATAGTATTTCAAATGCTTTTTGTCGGAAGTTCGTAAAAGTACGTAGGCTGTTGATATCATATTTTTTGCTAATAAAGAGCTCACAGACTTGTTGATGTTATGTTTCTACATTACCATGTCATACATTGAGAATTTGTTCGCACAACGTTATGGCTTCTGTTATTGATCTATTTATCTTTACTTTCCCATGTTACACATGCAGTCAGCGTGCCGTGAATAGCATTGGTTCATTACTTCGAAATAATTTTTGCACTGCCATTACACAGCAGAGGAGAACATGCAGTTTCATTACCTTGGACGGTGTGAACAAATGAATATTAGATACGCATTTGTTATCAGTGTGACCGCGTATGATACGATGTTGAATATAAATTTGTGTTGCCGTGACGCGCACGGATGCTAATTCTGGAATATTCCCGAATATTTAGCGATTTATTGGTACATGTGGTATATGAATACATACACTGCCTATCCATCTCTCGTTTTCCGTAGACATGGCACCTAATTACTACATTCTATTTTTTAGAATACGAATTAGTCCACACTTTTGTGGCAGTAACAAACAAAACAAACGTGACAGAAAGCAAAGAAGAGTTTATTAATGTCAGATGTTAAGGAGACAGCTACACGAATGACTCAGAAAATTCCTTGAAGCAAGTGAATTCTTTCTCCTTAATTTGCATCCACTCAAGAAATAGAACCATTTTGCGTTGGAGATACTCCGCTATCTGACATTTTCCTTAATTAGCTTTTTCAATCTTCATCCTTTTCTTTGTCTACTGTGTTTCAGAATGTCCTCATTTTTCTCTTCAATTTATCCACGAAACTTTCTTCTACAAATTTCTCCAAATTTTGCATAATTCCGTACGACTTAAACGTTCTTAACGATACGAAAGAAAATTTCATTCATTATTCTGCCGCTATCGTTATACTTCAGAACAAAGCTGCGGCCCGGCCGTCATAACCTGCATGCTTTGAGCGACCAAGCCAAGCTTTTGCTTTACTCTGAAGGAATTATTCGGTGGTAACTTCATTTCTATTATTTTCACAAACTTGCAGTGCTGATGAAAAATATGACTTTGCAAAGCGATTCGAATTGAAAATATAATCATTTTCAAACAAGATGCAATACACTGTCATTTAGTTTAATATTTTTGACAGTTTGGCAACATAAGTTGATGGATCTCTTGATATGCTTCCACACACAACTGGAGTAGAAAAGGTATTGAACTGTGCACAGCACATTCCGTATTGTGTAAAAGTTTCATTAATCATTAATGCTAAATATCATTTTGCATCAAGGCGCATTCCTAAAAAAAAATTATGAGTGGAAATTTATTTTAAAATGTAACTTGTGATATCACAGACTTTTTTTTGGTACGCCCCTTTGCATAATGAAAGCGATATTATTGCAACATTCTCTTTCTCATTCGAGGACTTTCGTCTGATTGTAGAAAGTTATTTCTTGTTCATTAACAGTACACATCTATATTTGTCTAAAAATTGAGAAAAGGACTGATACACTACATAATGTGAAGAGTGCGTGTCAATGGTACTATTGTGACATATTTTCTCATATATTTTTTATTCTTCAAGATAGTGGGGAATTTGTCTTTCTGCAAGATGCAGTGTAAAGACGGAAAAATAGATTACCATAATATTTTAAATCGAAATAAAGCAACATACTTTTCCTGAATTGTAGTTCTGTTGAGAGGAACATTCTAAATCAGTGGGAAATGGATCGTATTAGTAGTAAAGTATTAAGTTTGTATAGCGATTTAAATCCCTGCGAAGTATTTGAATCCCTGCGAAGTATTTGTTTACGAGGTTTTGACTTGGTCACATCAAAATAGTAACGTAATTTGGGGGAAATGTTTACCGAAAAGCTACCTTCTGAATTAAAAATAATGTATACTCTTAAGAATCTTAATCTTCAGTTTTATCATCGACGTACCGATCCACTTCCCGCTGATTTAGAATGTTCCTCTTTACAGCCCTACAATTTAGGAAAACGTATTTTGGAAAGAAAACACTGATATTTGATTTGATGACTCATGCTTATCTCGTACAATGTCTATACGAAGTTGAGAAGTCCTGTTATAATAATATCTTTGAAATTATATCATGGTGTATGATAATATATATTGTTCATTTCCCTTCTGCTACAAATAAACTGCAGTCATCAAATTTAAACCAGTTAAATGTAATATTTATTCCGGAGGAGTGCTAGCAAACCATAGACCATTCGATCTTTTCTTCCTCATTGCTGCCCACTCGTCTCTCCTTGCACATGCACGAGACCAGTCGGGAGGTTAGAGCTTATCTTCGCGGAGGCGGTGACCCACCGAAGGAGATACCTCAAGAGGAAATCCTCGAATATCTCATGTAATATAGAAGAATCCGCCTAAGAATGAGTCAAAGTGACAGTTCGCTAAACAAATGAACATCATGTAATTCAGAGAAGTATCCCTCCGCCATAACAGCTGTTCAGCCATGCCTGTTCGTTAAGTGTTTATGTTTGCATATGACTCCCGTTACGACATCATGGCTTTTCATGGTTCACGACCGTGTATTTATGTAAAAAATAAATGGATAAAACGCAGTGCACGGAACGTTCTCGATCCCAGCTCGCCACCTTGCCGCAAAGGAGCAGCAAGCACGTGCACAAGTACGCGTCTGACATTCAAGACTCGGTTTTCAAATACACAAAATACTTATCACACAAAAAGTAAATTCAATGTACTGTTTATAAAAAAACTAATTTGTACAGAAGGGCACAGTAGCACAGCACTTCAGGATAGCCACTTTCGTTCATTATTTTCTATAGCTTGTGTCTGTCCACGCTATCAAAAGCTTTCTCGAAGTCAATAAAGGCTATATGGGTTTCCTTATTTACTTCTCGTCGTTTTTCTAATATTCTTTTAAGACTAAAAATGTTGTCGTTACAAGAGCGTCCTTTCCGAAATCCCGATTGTTCTTCTTGTTATTTAGACTCTGCTATAATTTTCAATCAAGCGTTGATAATTTTTGCAAATACTTTGTAAGCGGCATTCATGAGGCTGTAGTTTCCACATTCATTTCTTTTACCTTTTTTAAAGAGAGATATGACCTCTGTTAATTTCTAGCTATTGGGTGTCTTATAAGATTTCCAGCATTCGTTGAACAGATGAAGCAGTCTAAATTCGCTTAGGGGGCCTGCATATTTTATGAGTTCCATGTTAACTCCATCAGGACCACATGCCTTCCTGTTTCTTAGACTGTTCAAGGCTTGCTTTAATTCATCCAAGGAGATGGAATCCACGGTATTGTTGTAGCGAAGCTCTTCCTCTTTAGGTTCAAAGGTTCCAGTACATCAAAGACTTATATAGTGTTCCTTCCATTGTTCTTCATTGATTATGTGTATATCTGCAACATCTTTCTCCGTCTGATTTAAATGTCTTAACGCTTTGTACGCGAACATTTGTCTTCCATGTATATCATATTCGATGGTACTTATAAATCTATCCCATGAGTCATTATGTGCAGATCTTATTATTTGTTTAGCGTTATTCCTTTTTTGTTTATATTCTTCTTTAGCTTCTTGGGTTTTGTTTTGAAGGAATTTTTTATATGATATATCTTTATCTTTTATGGCTTTCGCTATACAATCGTTCCATACTCTCAGTCCCTTTCTTTTCTTATGCTTTTTTTTCTTTCCTAAAGTTTCATATGCTGCCCTCTCTGTGCATTCCTTTATATTCTGTCATTCCTTATCCACATCATCAACAGTTGGAACACTTGACAGAAATTGTTGTAATCGATTTTGATATAGTCTTTTTATGCTTTCTTGTTCAAGTAAGTACACTTTGAAAATTTCCTGACTTGTCTCTTTCCATGGTCTAATTTTCTTCCATTTTGCTACCATTACTATCGTTGCAATCACTAGGAAGTGGTCTGAATATATATCACATTCTCGGTGTACTTGTACATTCTCTATTTGGTTACTAATTTTATCATTTGCGATTACATAATCTATCAGTGATCTGAGGCCTCTGGCACTCAAGGTAAACTTGTGTATTTCTTTTTTCCAGAAAAAGGTATTAGCAATTTTCAACTTATTGAAGGCTGCAAACTGTCTAAGTTCTTCTCCGTTTTTATTCAAGTGTTGTTCTCCGAATACCCCCACAATTCCCGGAATCGGAATGTTACCAACCCTGGCGTTTAGGTCGCCACAGACGAGGACATGATTATTTTTGTTTATTTTGCTTATTTGTTTTTGAAGATCGTCATAAAACGTCCGTGTGTCCTCTTTCCTTCCTTCTTCTGGGGCATACACGCCTATAAGTATTAAGTGGCCCCTCTCTATTTTGAATTTGCACGTCGCAATTCGCTCATTTACAAAGGAATACTCCACTATCCTATTTTTCCACCTCTTGTTAACCATAATTGCTACCCCACTACTTGCCCGTCTATTTTGAGTTACTCCACAGTAGATCATCGTATAATGTTTCATATCTTTTGTACCTTTCAGCTTTTTTTTGGTTTCCGTTACGACAGCTATATCTATTCCTTTTTTGTTTAGTTTGTTATCTACTTCTTCTTCTTTATTACCAAGCCCTCTGACATTCCAGGTAGCTAGTTTTAGTCGTCCTGTAATACCGAATCGTTTATCCTTGGCATGCTTAAGTCGTTTCCATGATCCATCCAGTTGTGCATTGTGAAGAGAGCCAGTAGTTATTGAATCCCCTAGCTGCGTTACGAGCGCTGCGCAGGTCAAGTTTGGTAGTGGGGCTGCCACCTCACAGCTTCCAAACAAGCTAGGTGGTATTTTGGGTCAACGACCCTAGGCGGATTGCCTTTGCTGGGCTAAGAGTTCCGTCTAACCTTTCGAGGACAGTCTCGCCATGTCGAAGCCGGAGATCTACGTCGGAACTTCCTCTTCTTCGTTCAGGTCCTCTTCTTTGGGGCCTCTTCTAACGCCAGTGTTCTCTTCTGGGGTACTTCTTCGTCTGACCCCTCCCCTTCGACCTATCCGGCAAGGGAGGCCCTACCAGTAGCTACGCTACCGCCGGCATAGCTCTCAGGTTCACGGGGGCACACAAGCTCCACCATCACGTCAAGGTCCTGTACTCCCTAGGTGGGAGCTACAGTTTTAAAAGGTAATTACAGAAAAAATCCAAATATGATTCATATTTGGACAACATTTTAAAAATAAATTTGCCAACAAAGATATAATTACAAAGTTTTGGAAGCTCTTCGAAGCTTAAATAAAATACTGTCTCTACTCATTACAAATCTTAGAGCTTTAGGTATGAGATCTAATTCTTTATTCTTAACAATTACTGCCGTATGATTCGTAGTTTTAACATATCCCAACAATGAGAACGCATTTTCATAAGGCGACCAATTTTTACAATGAAAAGGAGGACGAAAATATTTAAGAAAATATTTACACCTTATGAAATGAAATATTTTATTCATTCAAACCAAACTACTCTAATTATGCTTACACCCCTTTCACTTATTCAATCAAACAAGTATTTTTCCATTGAATGAATAGTTTTTGTCAATAATATTTTCAAATAATAAATTGGAAATTTCGGAGTAAGAAATATACTTCATATTGGATTTTACGGTAAGTGCTGCAACTAGAGTATCAACATTCAATCATGACTTCCCGTTTGATTAATTACATTAACACATTAGTTTCAAAATACCGAAAAGGAAAACAGTTAGGACGACACTTTTGGAGGAAGAAGAGAAGCTACGAAAGGAGGACTGTCCTCCCTAAATGGGGACGATTGGTCACCTTAATTGTCAGAGTATCCAACTGCCGTCTCTTCGCGCGGAGGGGCTGCACATTCCGCCTGATACTACCTGAGAGCCACCAAGTGGAGCACGAAAAATTAGAATTTGCAAAATTACTCTAAACAATTCATAATTTAAAACAGTGTACAGTGACGTGTAAAAAGTACAGTGGAATTGATGTCATGATATTTAGTGCATTTAGCTTTAAGTGTAAGGAAAAACGTTGGAGTTTTTGAGAATATCTTGTTTTTAATATTTTTAATGTCTATATTTCACTACAAAATACTAAAATTTTCAAAACAATGTGGCGTTAATTGAAGAACTACGTAATTAGGAAAAGCAAATTTCTTTTGAAGAAAAAATCTTGTCTTCGTTATCGTAACCCTAGAGGAAGTCGCCGAAAAAATGGAACTTTCGAAAATTTTGAAATATTAGGGATTTACTGGAAATTGGATCATTCTCTCAAGTGTTCTGTACGCTACCGAAGACAAAGTTTATTTTAAAAAATGGAAATTTTTTTTTGAAAATTTTTAAATCGTTGAGGATTTGTGTAGAATATCTCTGAAATTAAAACATCGGTTTCAATTTGAAGAGGCGGCGCCATCAGCTAGATCAATAGAGGAATATCAATTTAGTTGAAAATACAGCTCACAGTTTTGCCGCTAGCGTTGTTCACAGACGGACGGACGGAGGGACGGGACACGTTTTGCTGTTAATAGATTTTACAATAAAAAATATCCCCAAAACATGGATTCTTAATAGCCAAAGTGTTAGATAAGTAATTTACTATAATAGGGGCAATTTTAACAACTTTTGCGTTACCAGGACCCGACAATAAGATCTTCTCAGTCGAAAATTCGCTGTTTTTTCCGGCAGCATGTCAATCTTTCTCTACACTGCGTAAGCAGTAAGGAGTAAGTAAAAATATACAGAAATGTATTTTTTCCGCATTTTTAATACTTAAGATTTGCTCAGACGAGTGACGCAGCCGGGGTGTCTGCGATCTCTCGCACGCGCCCAGCGCTGATGAAGACGTCCAGCTGAGCGGCGCCGCGCGGCCCTTCTGCACGCGTGCATTCGCCACGCGTGGCGCGCCTCAATGGCGTGGCTGAAAACGCTGCGATACGCCACGCCCCCAGCTGCAGCAGCCGCCGCCGCCTCAGTGAGCAACAATGCGGCCCGGTGCACGCCCACTGGGGCCGGGGAATGCCTGGGGCCGTGGTGGCAACAGCTTTGTTGTTTCCGCTAGACTTGTTGCTGACAACCCCCTGGCACGAACTTCGCTTCAGAAAAGTTGTGCCTCCCTTCGATCATTTTCTGTATTTAGAGACTGCGTGCTGTTTAACGTATAGACATATTTATTATTTTGTTCTCATTAAAAATAGGACTCTCCGAAGGGTTGTGGGTTCGGGTACCGCCTTGGGCGGCCTTGGTGGCTTGCCCCTCATGTGTGTGTTGTCGCGGAGAGCCTCACGTTCTGCTGATCACAGATCAGAAGAGTCCGCAAGAGTGTTCGTGTGTGATGTATGGTCGAATATGAATAACCGGCTGCCGGCTGGGTAAAAAAAATCGATCTTGATAATTGCTCAAGGTTTTATAATTCTCATGTTGCTTTTCTATTGATATTTTGCCGATCTGTTGTACGCTCTCTATCTGACGTATACGCGCCCCATATAATTTCCTCATTGATGTTTATTTTCATTACTTTTACGACTATCTCATCGGAATGACATTGTGGTTTCCGTAAAATGATCTTGCCTGTCTGGGTGTCACCAGTCGAAGGCTGTGATGACGCATGGCATCAACGCCTTTGACGCGGCGTCACTCGGTCCGCCAAGATCACACGCATTAATCCTGCACAAGACGATTTTGCTGGACCGTAGCGGAAGTTAACGCATAATCACGCAATAGATGTCATGACAATGCGACGGGGTTTTGCGAACGTCACACCGAGCGAAATTCGCTCGACCTTGAAACCAGAGCATCTGACGCTCGGCACGAGCGACTCCACTCAGTTGATCGGCTAAGAATGTGTCATCCATGTCGATGTTTTTTAGAAACATCTATGTTTTAAACACAATTACAGCAGATATTTTAATCATCGATGTTTCCACATTGTCATTTTATTGTTTATGAATGGAAAACTTCTTTAATCACACCTTTGCAAAAGTTAATAAAAGTGAATAATATTAATGACGGCACTAAGTTCGAAGAAGCGAAAGTGCTTGATAAACTACCTTAATAGAGTAGACTTCGCTTGTTCTGGAGATATGACCCTATGTATCAAACATCCTACACCTAGGATGACCACGCAGACACCAGACGAATGCAGTAGCGGAGCAGTACCAAACGGCCACGGACCGCGCGTGATTTTTCCTACCCCTTCCTCGCCCTATCATCTCCCCTTACACACAGACTAACACTAACACGCACTACACAAGCAAACATGCTGGGAGAGCGGTCGGGACTTAGAGCTTGTCCCGGCTGAGACGGTGCCCCGCTGGTGAGAGACCAGCACCAGGTTAGGGAAAACACTGCTAGCCAACGGTAGGTCGGCGCCGGATCTTGCCATAACGCGAGGAAATATCAGCGCCACCTTCCGAGCAAAACAAGCACTACACGTACGGGACTAATTACCCGGGCAGTTGACGTGCCGAGATTACTAAAACAATCAATCAACTAGCGGAGAAGTAGGTGGAGTAGGCGCAGCGTCTTCCCCTTTCTACCGCATTATTCAACGGCGAACTAAGAAAGCTCTGGTCCTTTGAGATGACCCTGAGCGGTCAGGCTTTCAGATTCAGTTTTATTAATTGTTCTTATAATTCTTCAGTTTGTTCTGTTATACCTTAATTAAAAATTAATGAATACTACCCCTTAAAGATAAATTCTCGCCCGCGCGAACATAAATGTTAGAGGTTTCTAACCTACCTTTAGAAACGTAACATGATAACAAAACAAATCAACATGTTAATAATACAGCAATTTTTTAAATTTGGAACATCCATGTTTCGAAACACCAATGTTCTCGATATCGCATTCTGAAAGCGAAGTTTGTCATGGCCTGTTGAGACTGCGAAATATTGTTTAAATATATATATATATATATATATATATATATATTTATATTAAATTATATAATAATAATTATTAATATTAAATATATATATATATATATATATATATATATATATATATGCGTGTTTTACCTTTTTTATTGCAAAAAATTCCGTTCCATACGCAATGACTCTAGCCGCGGAAGCTTTCGACATCAGTTTCCTAAGCATGTTTGTTTCTGATTCTTCCTCGTTCTGGTATTGGTTCGTTGATCTTTTAGCCTTTCGACTAGTTTACGTCTTTACGCTCTCCTGAGGCGTTCAATGAATAGGATTATGGGATATATCTATTATGGGTTGATTTGTATGACCTTTAATCCCACAGACGTGGTTTCGAAGAAGCCATGCCTTACGCGGGATTCTAACTAGCGACATGTCGCGCAGAGCACTAGCCGTCGCAGATGTCTGAGTGAAAGGGGACACCGATCTCAGTCGGTGTCTACTAAGAAGTCGAGGTAACAAAAGTGGTTCCACTCATTTCTATAAACCAATTAAAAACTAAAATTTTGCGAAAATTCAGAAATTTCCCAGTTTGTATGCACTGCAATTTTCGTTGATTTATTTACTTGTTCTGTAGTTCTATAAATACATTTGTTTCGTTTTTACATAATAATGGATATTTCTGGAGAAATCAGATCTATTTAGAATACATGCAATAAACGTTAACGAGATGTCACGATACTTAACAGTTTTTGAAGTCAGAAATTCATAATGTTGTTAAGCATTGAAAAAGCGACTCCCTGTAAGTTATTGAAACAACATTTATTTAATTAAATCTAATAAGGGAATCTTATTCAAGTAGCAATGCCATTACACATAATTTATATACCTTATACCTGAACCGGGAGTTCATTATGAAACTGCTACTTGTACAAGAATTCTTGAAAATATTTAATTAAATCTTCTTTTCCCAAATAACACGAAGTAACTTTGCCATTTAACAACCTTTGGGAATTTCAGAATTGAATTGTAACATTTAAAAAAGTGAATCTATGGCTTATCTTTCATGCCGCTGGCTTTTTTATCTCTTGTCATCTCTCACGTTGCAATGTAAGTAATTAAACCCATGATCTAATAAGTGATTGGAAATGCCGCATGCGTATACAGTATTTATTCAAAGATCTCAACAGTTATTTCTGCTAGAAATGCAAAGTTTCCTGTAACCACTACAACAAACATGAATATCTTTTGACTTCTCTTGTCAATTTGTCGCCATATTCCAACGTCTATTATGTCTAAGGTAGACGTTCATTTTTCATAGGGTAATTTCTTTATCGAATTTCACATTTTAGAAACTAAATTCTCCACTTTAATTATCACTCGCTTTCATCTTTTCACGACAGCTAACCCGCAATATTTCCACCGCCGTCTCCAGCGAGGACGCCGAGACCACCATCGCCTCCTTTGCGCCCGTCACTTTTTTCACTCAATACTACCCAGCGATCGGACGGCGGCTGTCACTTTACCTGCCAATGAGATCCGTGCTTCCTGGCCGTCTAAAACAGAACACTTCAGTTTTATTTACCCCAATTTTTTACTTTTATATTCTGCATTTACAGAAAATATTTCCTTGAGTTATCGCTACTTCTTATTGACAAGTGCCCTGACACCAACGTCACATCCTTATTTGTGCCATTACCAGTGAAGTGAACGTCAGCCTTCGTAGATCATCCGTCGCTCACAATGTTTATAGCCACGTCTTCCATCTCTCTCTCTCTCTCTCTCTCTCTCTCTCTCTCTCTCTCTCAATTTCTAAACCATCCCTACCGCTGATTTCATACGTGCATGTAAGCATTTCTGCGTGCGCAAGATTTCTTGATGCTTCACACCGAGGGTATGGGGAGTGGAAAGTCCTGTTTACGTCACAGATGGAACGGGCGTACGAACGGCACTTACTAAAGAACTTCGCGCGAGCCGTGTGATCAACGCACACATGACGGCGTGGTCACCCGAGAATTCAGAACATCGGTTTAGTTCACTTCCCGTGGAAGTATTCCCGTATGTTCACAGTGATGTCGACTGCCATTTCTAATACCTCAATTCTTTTAGAAGCCCTGTTATCAAGAATGTAAATCTTTTCATTGGTCTTATTATTCGGTATTTTTGTAACAAGATGTAAAAATAACTTATTGTTTGATTTGGTTCACAGTTTATTCGCCTCTTCCTTAAACTCTTCGTAACCAAGAATTGTGACAATTGAGTGAATTAAAAGTTGTTTAGAGAAAACAAATACAAGTTTGAATTTAAATCTTAATAATTGAACCAAAAAACTTGTAAAGTAGGAGAGCAAAATACGCAAAACAAAAATAAACGCTCCGGCATAATATTTCAAGAATTTGAAGCGACTTGAAGGTCGAGTTAGGCGACAGCAGTATTGGAAATGTATACAAGTCGTTACGAGTCGCGCCTAAATGCCTCAACGGGCCTTCCTATTCATCGCCGAGGAAGCACTAGAGAGCTCGTGCATCCAGAAAACGTGCGCGTTTGGTGCCACAGCCACCGCCTGCCTCGCCTGCAGCAATCGGCGCGTTGGCTGTCGCTCTCCCCCTCCCCCTCCCACGGCTGCGCGCTCGCCACGAGAACCTCTGACACTCCACTCCGCCCCTCGGAGGAGCCGTGCGTCACCCCCGACGTGCGATTAACTCCGGCGCCGCGACAAGAGGATTCCGGGTCGTTAGTAATTTTTTCGCGGACACGTGTGGCGGCCGCGGGGGGCTGGGAGGCCGCGGCCCCGTACGCGCTGTTTTCCCCTTTACAAACCCTGTTATTCTAACGCGATGGAAAAATATACGAGGAGATGCACCTGCGAAGAAGGCCGCGGGAGGGGGGAGCACGCGTCGTTGCCTCCGTCGCGTGCCCCCGGCGGCGGCGTTCCCCAAGGTTCTCGCGAGGATCTCCTTCGCACGGCGCACAGTGGAGAAACACGCGATTTTAGGTGGACAAGCCGTCTGATTTAAACATTTTTATGATTTGTTGTTCGTTTGAAATTTTGTAATTATTAGGGCCGATTCAGTTCAATACATTTTTTAGACTCATTGACGTTGTATGCAGATGTTTGGAGTAGTATGAAAACAAAAAAAAAAATAACAACAAACACTTTCAAGTACATGTTTACATTTCGTTTGTTGAAATGTGTGACACTAAAATTGCAATTGAAATGTTTGGTATGGCGAATGTTGTTTTATGAGTTTCATCATAAACTTGTGATTATCTTTTGATCTTGAGGCTCTATAATCGTTTTATTCGAAATAATTGACAAATATTACGGATTGGGGAAATAGTGTATCATCAGAGCTCTCTGACTACGGTTCCAAACTATTAGATTTCCGTTCTTAAATTTCAGGGTTCAGATGTAAGGTACTCAAGTATAGTAAGGTGCATTTGTGCGTTCAGATATAAGGTGGTTTTGCTGTGATTGAAATCGAGCTGAAGAGAAACTGCTAGCTGTTCTTTATGTTCATTCAGTTTTTTCCTCCGAGATTATTTAATTTCGATTTTATTCGTTTCAATGCGTTGATTAATGAATTTACTATACATTCTTGGGTGGACCGAAATCCTTATCAGCGTCATTTCTCAAGGAACGGAGCACAGAACGGAGCTTGTTTTGACAAATCATGAAGATATAACCAGGGTCCCAAGATAAAGACAGAAATGTCCTCGAACTGCGTAAAGAGTTCATGTTCTTTAGAACTAATATGTAATAAACATTTCATCATGTTCATACATATGTGACTTGAATTGCAACTAAATAAATATTTCCAGAAAATTTTTATGACACTTTTAACACCACAAGCAACACTTTCTTGTCTGACATTCACAATTTGTTCCCAATTTGAAGATACAATCCACCGTAATCCTGTATGAAACCAATCCTCATTTTTGAGCACACAGCTTACAGCCTCCGTCCACTGCAAATCGCATTTTCGGGCAGCGTGTGCGACGCCCCGCGAAGCGCGAAGAGAGGGGGGTGGAGGGGGGGGTGACGCAGCCGAGAATCAAGCGGCGAGAGGGAGTCCCCCGTGAGAGAGCGGAGCGGCGGAGGAGGGGGAGGCGCGGATAAAATATGGATTAACGGCCGCTGTACAAACACGGTCGGACGGCTCGTGGCGGGTCGGGGGAGGGGGTGGGCGGGGTCGAAGGGGGGGGGGGTGATGGGAGCGAACGAGGGGCGAAGGTCGCGGGGAGGCGGCGCACCCCCGGGGGGCCAAGCCGTGACCCCCTCCCCCTCTGGGCCCCCTCCGCCCCCCGCTGAGCGCCCGCGCTGTGATGTGATCAACTGATACACCCCGGAGGGAGCCCCCGAAGCGGCCCATTGTCGCTGCCCGCCGTGAGAGTAGACAAATAGCGAATCCATTAATTTTAAGAGTGCCGTTGTGAGATATCGCGACAATGAGGGTATCGTGATAGGAGTTGGCGCGGCAATCGACGCCTTCGAGAATCCGTTTTTTTGTCAATCCTAAATTTTCTTCATCACTTTTCGCATGGCCGGATCATTTTCCTCTGTGTATCATTTCACGACTGAGAAATTGAACCTCTGTTGTATTTCAGCATTATCTATTGAATGATGAATACTATTTTTCAACGATGTTCATTTCATAAATACTAAATGAATATTTGTTTGTATGTTATTCATATGTGAACATCCTGACGGGTAGAAATAAATCAAGAAACGAAACTGTTTCAATAAAAGATTTACCAATACAATTTTCAATAGAAAAGGTTTACCAAAACGTTGATGGCTCATAAAAATAATTAAATAGAAATTTTGAGGTGAACATTTTTACAATAAATATCCTTTTTTTCCCGTTTATACGGATTAATATGTACTGTATACGCACTAAACTTCCTTTACATATAACATAGAAAGTATATTCTGAGATACTCACTTTCCTTCTCATAAAATCTCCAAATTTATTTAATTTATTATTTCCTTTTAATTTACGATCTTATTCAATTACAAATTTGGCTAGCTCAGTTTTTCTTTGTTGGGCGCAATGACCCTTTCATCTCAGGACTAAATATTTGTGAGCCTGAAAAAATAACGGGGTCTTACGGGGTCATGTTTTATCCAACGATGTATTTCTAAATAACAATTAATCGGTTAATTGCAATTGCATCGGCTATGACTAACGACGGCAATTGTTAATGTAATATTAACTTTTATTTGTTAAATTTGACAAATTAAATATTTAATTTACTGATTTTCCTGCTCATGATGACCATCGTTATTTTATTCCTATCATTTTTGAAATCTAACTTAATTTAACATTCTTGGCTTTGTACATTTACTCTCTCAATGTGTTTACGAATTTTTTTTCGTTAACACTTCCCTTTCGATGAAACACTGCCTCTTGGCGATCGAAAACTCCGTCCTTGGTCATCCACTTACAATTACATTATATTGGGTCGTCCATCAAACATACCTCGCGCGCGCACACACACACACACACACACGCGCACACACACACACATATTATCACGAATTTCACACACATGGTATCACGAATTTATAGTGTTCGCGCTTTTTCTCAATTAACTTATTAACTCGATAACATTTCGTTAACCACGCGACCTAACATTTGCCACTTGCTCAAATCACAACCCGTTCTGCTTTAAAACTTCACAAAATGTGTACTGTGTATTACTCGCGCAACTTTTCTTAAACGATGGATTGAACAAACTCTTCTTGAGCGATGGATAGAGTGGGGGTATTAGTTACGAAATAGGCCACTAGATTTTATGGAGCAATACCAATCTCTGGAGAATCAGTTATGCCTTCGTAATGTTCACAATAATTAGCGTTCTAACTTTCTCAGGAGTTAGAGGTATCTCCTGTGATAGATCTTTACCTGCTTCGGTAATTTCTTTAGATTTTTGGAGAAAATAACGAAGAGAAGTTCTCGTCTTCAAAAGAAAAAAAAGATGTTTCTATTTCGCGCCAGTGAAGATTTATTTAGAATGTTGTCATCAGTGCTCGCTGTGAGCTTTTGCCTTCATCAGTTTATTCAGCCAGAGAGTGGGAAGCAAGGTCATCGTTCAAGAAAATCGAGTAATACCGACATTAAATCCTGCACCCATCGAGAGACGTCACGTTCTGATCCAACATTCACTCCTTGCAACACATCTTATCTTGATTCTCTTGTTTTTCATTGTTTTCGAGCGACTTCCACTCTGTTGTATATGGATCTCTACTGCAACACGCGATTTTGCAACTGCAACACGTAATTTTCACTGTTACCATTGAATTTTCGAAAAATGCAAAAGATTTACCTTTTTTGAAGCCGTCGTACAATTACATTATTGATGATAGACAATTTCTCTTGAAATGAAATTTATTATCCTCACATATTTAAAGTACCATCATCACGGGCTACTTAGACCCTTAGAGTACTACTTGGACCTATGCGAAAACAATGTTTTCAGCGGTTGTAGTCGCTTATACATTGCATTGACCTGTTAGTTGAGAGTTGCTCCCATGCGATGGAAACAGTGTAGCATTAAGCGCATTTAGCATAATTCGGTGGTACACCTGAAAGTTATAGCATTATATTAAGTGCCTGGGGTCTAAATTGATCGAATTTGAGCCCTGCAAACTTTTATCTGCATCTTTTACACTGGATTTCAAGTTAGTTGATGAAGGGATCTGTTCTGATGTGATGTATTTGTTAATACAACGGCTATGATAACTTCGTCATTAGTATAACGCCTTCCCCTTCTTTTCAGATTTCCTACTTGTGAACACATAATCTCGAAAAACGGGGCTACTTGAACCCACGCTCATAGAGGGGTCGAGTAACCCAAACTTTCTTTTTTAGCTTTTTAATGCGTTAATAGTTTAATTTCCTTCTTTAAAACTTCAACAATAGTGATTTTCTCTTACTTTTACAGTAATCTGTTCGTTAGAGTACACAAATACAAAAGATTACCTGAAGTCGGAAATATGCGGATTGTAAGGATCAACAGCTTGAGGAATGTTTGAACGACGTATTGGCCGATCGACTATAAAAAGGGGACTGAAAAATAAATCCATTCAGAGTCCCGGCCATCCAAAAATGTTTACTGAAGACGAAAAATTAGTCTTTGCAAGGCACCGTGACCACATCAGTAATTTCAGATTTCCTGTTGATGAACTCGATTTCAGATTTATTGTGAAGTCTTACTTATCTATGGGTGGCAAAACTATTACTGTTTTCGAAGATAATCTCTCAGGGTGAGAACGGGTCGAATTAGTTTTTAGGCACCCACAGTAACAAAAAAAGGACAATAAAATCTGTAATTCAGTTATTTAAGATATCTTCATGTTAGTAGTATATTTACATTCATGTTTGTACAAGAAAACATAGGAACATATGGACCCAGTGCAAATCTCAGTGGTTTTATGTACGAAAACATCGCGTGGGTTCAACTAGCCCTCACAGCGGTGGAACTTGAACCCAATTTTCAAAAAAAAAAAAAAAAAAAAAATCAATTTGTGTTAAATACTCTATCTTGTCAAACTACTCTTGAGCATTCCACAATAAACCAGTAGATCTATAGAAAAATTATAAACATATTTGTTTAGTTTTCCAAGGATGAGTAAAGGAAAAACTACGAAAGTATTGAAATAGTGGGTCGAAGTAGACCGTGTTTACGGTATATGGTATACGGTATATTTTTTCATCTGTAAGTTTTTGAGCCTATTTCAACAAAAGCTGCATTTTTTTGGAATTCATGTTGAAAAATTGTTCAATTCCCTACGATATTCTGAATACCTTATTTCGATAAAGATATTTGAGGCCCTAAAAATATTTTTTTTAAATACTGAAAACTGCGGATGTTTTTTTTAAATATTGACAAAAGTATCAAAATATTGGTTATAAAGAAACAAAACCATTAAGTTAATTCAAAATTCTTTAAATTTTCGGCCTTAATATTTTTATACTTTTTATACTACTTAATATTTTGTTAACAGTTTGTAAATATTAATAAAAATGTATATTGTGTCTTTGCGGTTTTAGAAATTGGCAAGTGAGGAGGGCTAGAAATAACAATGACAATGCAATGACATGAAGTTTGAATAAACAATTTTTAGCTTGATTATCCAAAGAAATATATAAACATGGATGCGGTATGAGAAAACGTTGTATAGAAGATACAAAGATTCAGTGCGTAACATTGAAAGAATAATATAGTAAAGTGTTTTTTCTAATCTTATTTTCGTTAATGAAAAACTCAAGCTAGCACCTAAAATTCAGAGGATTTCCCCAAAATTTAATATTCGCCAATTGATCTGGCTCGACAAAGCCAGAATCATCCCCGACAGAAACGAAGTCTGTGGGCAGACAAAGGAAGTGGGGTCGAAGATGGCTGCACCCTAGGGCCACACATGGGAAAGGCTTCCCCAGCTGGAGCACGTCACGGCAGGATGTTTCTCCTGCGGCGGCGCAAGCGCCAACTGAAATACCAGCGCCAGTAGCCCAAGTTAGGAGGGATAATGCCATTTTAACTAGCATCAACTTCCATTCTGGTGGCTCGGCTTTCAAGTCCACTGCATGAAGGTGAACGAGTGGTTGAGATGAAGATGCTAAAGTTGACTGTCTATTTTCATGTACATCACTATTTGGACCCTTCTTCTTCTTGTTCTTTATTCTTGAGGTTCTCACCCGGGGTTCCAGGTTAGAGGGACCTTTAGGCAAACCACATTTACAGCTTTACATATTTAGAACCATGCGAACTAGCAGATTTCCAAAATATCTTTTGAACTTTTGAAATAATTTTAAGAGGAAGAAGACCTATTTTTTCCAAATAATACTTAGATGTTTGTAAACAAGATCAGTTGCTGTTATTGTAATTGGTATATTCAAATAAGATTCAAGTGTGTATATCTCTTTATAATATATTGAGAGGGGAATGTATTTTAATTTTTTCTGTTTTTGCTTTATTGATGTCGAGATCTGCAAGAACATCAATGATGAACGCTTTCTTTTCCTTAAAGTTATGTATTAGATTGTGTGATTTATTGGCCCGTATTGTTTTATCAATATGTTATCAGTATTATGAAATAATAATAATAATAATAACAATAATAATAATACCGAATTGTTTTATCAGTATTTTGAAAGACCGTAATATATTTTAAACTGATTACTTTGTATGATGGATTTTGCATTGTTTTCATAATAAGGGATGATTTCGTCTTCTGTCGGAAGCCTATGTTGTGTTGTCATCCACTGAGCAGGTGAGTATTGCCTCTAATAATCGATGACATACTCTACATTCGCCATTAACATTACGTCTTTCTATAAAGTTTTTGTAGTTATTAGTTAAGTTTATTTTTTTAATTTCTTGAATGAATCCCTCTGAGCCCCCGCGCTGAGGAGTCGTAGACGGCACTTTCAAGAGCTCTATACCGTTCTTGACTGACATGATGTCAGTGTAGTGTGTATTGTTGGCAAGATCGAAGGGTGTATAGCCTTTGTCACATAATAATATTACTTTGTGTAGAAGCGTCAGTTCAGATTGCGTTATGGTTTCAGATCTAGAGACGTCAACAACTTGTTTTCCCAGGAATGCAGAGGCGTTCAATTTCTGATTTAGGTAATGCATTCTGTATTTAGTGAGCTAGTCTATACCAATATGTTTATGTTATCAAGATCTATTTATGACATTTTATTATTATTATTATTATTATTATTATTATTATTATTATTATTATTATTATTATTATTATTATTATTATTATTATTATTATGTCGTGGAAGATATAACTTTCAATATTGATTGGGACTTATTCGTAAATAATTTTCCAAATAACCAGAATTGATTCAAGATACAGAAAAATGAGAAATGTTTATTCCAGCTAAAGTCTCTTTTAAACATACCTTTTTAAACAAAAAAGAATCGCAATTCTTTTTAATTTTGATTTTCATCGTTGAAAGATACTTCTGCTTGAACCGTATGCTGACTTATTACGAAAACGTAACTTGAATATTCTTGCATTCTTGCTTCGTTTCTTCTTAATACTTCCGAGATTTTCATTTTACAGCCTTCCGGGTACTTTGTGAAACGACTTCTTAAAATTCGGAAAAAGGAGTATCAACACAACCTTCACGATGTAATTAGCTTCTCGTCTTCGCGAAACGCCTGGGGGAGTTTATCTCGGCAAATTATTCTTCATTTTAATGCTTCGTTCATCTCTTTCTCTTTTACATGTTCCTGAATTTCGCTAAACTCGTGCCTGAGAGGAAGCCAGCGGGGTGGGGGTGGGGGTGGGGGGAGAGTCCGTGGGGGCTGGGTCGTTGGGGGAGTGAAATCAAGCTTCGTGCTTTCCCATTGGAGGGGCTACTAATCGGTCTGCGTGGAAAGTGGGGCCCTTTTCAGAATCGATTCTCGCATCCCCCGCTACACAGTCTCGTCGCGGTTCAATTGTCATGCAAAGTTACAACCTGAGCTAACGTACCTTCCAACAGGTGTTGAAAGAAATTGCATGGGTAAGCGGCTAGAATGAAAGAAGATTGCTATACACCTGTATCTAAGTAACTGGGAAAGATACACCTTTCCTCTAATGGAGCATAAAAACACAAGCGTTCTAATTTCAGTGATTGCGCATGCCAAGAAGTGAATGATGTGTAAATCCTTATATTGGGTTTACTAATGTAACTTGTGAAGCATTTAACTAATAGTATTTTAAAGAACGACATGTCGAAATTTCCTAGCTACCACGCTAAAAACTGTGAATAATAATATACTACGGCATTTGGAATAGATAAAATTAAAATAGTCGAAATAAGATTAACAACAGTTTCTAATCAGAGAATTAGACTTGGAGAGAGACCTAGTTGTTAAACATCTGGTTAGAGGAAATACTTTAATATCGTACCGAAAGAGGTGGCTCAGTACATCAACTGGTATCACTGCAGTGCCTCTAACTGAGAGGTCTTAGGTTCGTTTCCCCACAGTGTCTAGTTTGTCAGCTAGGTCGAATTCAGTCGCTGTCTGGAGGAGAATTCTAGCGGCCGGCTGCTCTGATCGTTAGGTTTTTCCACGGTTTCTCCGATCAACCTCAGGCAAATGTCGGAGCAGTCCCCTAACGAATGGGCCACGTACCGCGCGCGATCTTTCCTTACTCTGCCTTGTCCTACCGTCACCTCTTACACAAGCACAGTAACATGCACAACACTACCACACATGCCGGGAGACCGATCGGGAGCTTAGAGCTTGTCCCAGCTCGGGCGATGCCCCGCTGGTGAGAGATACCTGGTTGTGGGAAACCCCGCTAGCTGCCGGTAGGTCGGCGCGGGATCTCGCCATCCAGTGGAGAAAGATAACAGCCACCTTCTGAGGAAAACATCAGCCACCTTCTGAGGAATCACTAACGACCAACCAGCTAACCAAAATTTAATATCGTCTAAATATATTTGCGTATAAGTGTAGTTCCTTGGAGAGTGCAAAAGAAGAGGCACTAACACATCTGAAAGCTATCGAATTCCGTTTTTTAAGCTTTTTTACGTCAAGTATTTGTTTGTTAAAAGTTGAAAATAGCAAGGTAAGCTTTTAATTTTTATGTGGTTTTGACAATGAAAAGAAAAAGATGCAAATTGTGTAAAAATCGTGTTTCAATTGTACAAGTTTATTTTCAAAGCGAAAATATATTTAAGGTAGTCGTGTTTGTTGCTTTTCTTGTTTGCACAGTTCGGAATATGTCTACTTAGACATGTTTAATATTGCAAATGAATTTAAAAGCATGCTCTACGAACATTCTGGAGATAAAAACAAAAATGTCAATTATTTTTAACTATTTTTGTTCCTATAACCGTTTGGAATAAACATTTAACTTTTTCCTGTAAGGGCGTTATGGGGATTCTCTTGATCATGCAGCGACAAAAAGCCCGAGGTCATTAGAATCACATAATGCATATTGTAAACTAACCTAATGTGAGCGGGGGAGGGCGCCAGGTTCAGCTCCTGAAATGTGACTGGATGGAAGAGTTGGGAGGTCATGAATTAGCACAGAGTCATTTGTAACAATTAACAGTTTATTCCTGGCACCAAGAGCAGCCAGGGAAGTTACATGTCGCAAAGGGCGACGCAAGTTTTTTACTAAATCTACTCTGTGAGCTGGTTATCTTAATTACTAGTTGTTAATTCCCTTAAGGCTAACATATTAGGCTTACTCTTTGATGAAACGTGCTATTCATCATTTAAGGTCTGCAGGGCCTGAGCGCGGCCACTTGCAATTTCTCGCCGTTACGATTGTTCTGCGAGACGGCTTCGTCTCGTAGTTTTTCACCAGTGGCTGCGTTGTCTCCGCGGGCGGGCCGGGCTGCAGCCTCGAAGCAGAGGCGGCGGCAGTCCCGGGTCGCTGACTTTCAGCGGCGCGTCCTCTCTCGGCAGGTAGCGGCAATCCCAGGTCGCCGGCTCGAGCAGGCTCAGTGGGGCGAGTGGCCACGGGCGTTGACGTAACGCGGTGGGCTGTCAATCAGCCCGACGCGGGAGGCGGCAAAGGCTGGCGGGCCGATGCGGAAACGGCGCGGGATCCAGTAGTCTCCCGCCCGAGTTTCCTCCGCGACAAGTCCACTAGTCGCGTCCTAACTAATTCGACTCTGGGAAAGTCTTTCCCAAACTCGCGTCCCGATCGTAAGTAACTGAGTAATCAAGCGAATTTAGCAACCAAGAAGTATCTTGGAAGTATCTCGAAGTATCTCAGAAGTATCACGAAGTAACTCTCAAAAATTATCTCTCAAAAATATTATATCTGGGAGTGTTCCTCCCCCCGTCGCGCTCCGATCACAAGAATAAGTTTTCTCTCTGCATCTCGTTTTTAAAAGAACTTCCTTTCCCCTTCCCAAAATGTTCCTAGCTCTGAATTTCTCCCTTCCCTCATGGCGAAGCTTCCCATTGGCTGAGGGTGGCTGCGTCGCAGAATTCTGATTAACTAATCATGTGGCAAATTTCCCGTATTTTTCCGTAGATTGTTCTCTGTCTAACACCAGCTTCTCTCTCTCGCTCGCTTCCCTTTGTCAACGGTTCCAGAAACTTTTGGCAGCTGTCCGGACACGTGTTCGAGCAGGAGTGCATTTTCACGGGCCCTCGACGGTCGGCATGGGCTAATCGACAGCCTACTGTATTTAGTTTGTAAACAGCCCCTGCGGGAATTCGGGTGCCTAGTCCAGGCGCGTGCCCGAACGGGGGCGGGGGCGGGCCTTGTTTGAAAGGGGGGTCGGTTGACTCGCTGAGAAAGGTTTCGATCACGACGTGTTGTAAATGCGTCGTCGTCTTAATTGACACCCGGCCAACCCCTCCTTCGGGCTCCGTGTTCTCCCCCGGTCGCGCGGCAGAAGAAAGGACGCGAGGGTGCGTATTGTCCGACTGGGCTCCGGCCAGGGACATTATGTCTTTTTATGAGGGGGGCAATAAACGGTCCGCCTCTGAAAGGAGGCTGAGTGCGGTCGGGGCGGGCCCCGCTGTCTAACGAAAGAAACCGTCGCGGCGAAGGCAGCGTCCCTTGACCCACTTCTGCCGCGACGCGAGCTATTTCCAGATGTGATTATTATTTTATTATTGGCGACGCCACAATAAAATTATATTAATTAATTGGTGACGCCACAATATGGTACATGTAAGCGTTTATTTTTTATCTAATTATAATGATTCAGATTTAGTTATTTACTAATTAAGAAGATGTTAACTTCACTCGATTTGTCTTTTCATATTTCCCTCCCATAATTTCGATTAATAATTCCCTCCATAAGGGAACAGGTTGCAGCATTCAACTGTTTTCATATTTCCCTCGTAACCATGATCCTCTCAATAGAGATAAGTCATGCGGTATATTTCGAGCTCCCTGTGGAAGGCAATAACAAGCAATAATGTGTCAGCAAAAAAAGTAATTTGTGTACTTATTATCTTGTAAAAACATTTGCTTAGCAATGTATTAACGTCATAATCGGATATTTTTTCTATTTATCCTTTCGATTATCCGCCATCATTCGCTGGGGAACATGTAAACACACACTGGCTCGATTACGCGTTTTATGTGCACACGTTCCCTGGTCCTTTATTTGTGCACGTTTAATGACCACGGTTGAGATCTGGTCTCTGTGCCATTCCAATTAATTCTACATTTTAATCACTTCAGTTCACATCTTGCTCTTTTGTGATTTTCTTCATTTCTTTGTGCTGACATATGGAGGATTCGCGATCCACTATTTAATTATTATTTACCTTAATTCAAGCCTTTTCTAGTCTCACAACACCCAGAACACTTCTCCAAAAAGCTTAGAGATTTATAAGCCTGATTGTTTTCTTAGGAGCGACTCAGATTAAATTCATGAAAAATAAATCCGAATATTTAGACATACACAATTTTTCTCCAAACGTACTTCAGTGCTAGGTCCTTTCCAATTCCATTGCCATGCGGAAAATAGAAAGGGCGTGTGAGAGATTCGAGTCGCGCCAGCGCCTGAGCATCACTGCTTCTGTATTCGAGCGACTGCTGCAAAGCGGATTTACTTAAATTAGCAGACTGACGTGATTCGCAGGCAAATGTACGACAGAATTTTGCTGGCAACTCCATTGAGAATTTGAGTTCGAGACGTGTAACGGTAGTGGAGTATTGGTTCAAGAGTTTCACAATAGGAGAAAAAAAAGCAACTCGTAAATGGAACTTCAAGGACGTCAAAAATTATTTTAATCAGGAAAGAATGTTTCTGAACTTATATTTCTGAGAAGAGGTTTACTTTTATGTCTTCTGACAGTAATATCATAAGGGGTTCAGGTAGTGGCGTGACGTTTGGGACCACAAGGTCCGGAATTTGAGTGGGCCCAGGTAAAAGAAGCCCTACTTTTAGGCAGAAGGTGTAAGAAATCATAATTAATTGGTGCGTTCTCTGATACTTTGCGTTAGTTGACACAATAAAATATCAAAAGAGAATCTTTCAGAAAAACGATTTTTTCCTGTTTCGGTGGCTTATGTATCTCTGTTTCTAAATCAATAAATGTAGACAAATCATTTGGGTTTTATAAGTCTTAATTTCATAAAAGTAAGGCAAATTTATAATGAAGGCAATTTTTTCTGCTATTGGTTATTTATTATGATGAATTCGAATGTTCTGAATGAATTCTGATGAATTCGAATTTGCTAAAGGATATTTTTATTATTTAAAGTACTTACACTATTGTGTTTGCTATACACTTTACAAAAGGGATGAAAGTTTTGCGGGTCAGCCCGCACTCATTTCACTGGATACAGGGGTACTGGGCGGACATTTTTTTGTTTTTATTGTATATAATGTGTATTCATTCACAATTACTTTTTTTTAAATTTGTAAACCAAACAATTCAATTCCTCTAACTTATCATCTTTGTTTCTATTTTTCTACATTTTTTTTTATTTTCATGTTAATTTTCCATTTGAGGATAGTTTCCATTTGAAAAACGCTACGATCGTGCAAAAATTTTGTTTTGACATTTTAAACACAGGACTTTCTTTATAGAATTGCGTTAGAAATGGAATGTTTTTGTCAAAAACATACGTGCGTAGAATGAAATAATAATGAGTATAAAAAGTGTAGTGAGTATGTAGAGAAAACAATTGTATGTAGAAGGAAATAAACATAGAATGAAATAAATGTGATCTACAACGGCATACGACTTTCACTGCCAATTAATGAATGATAAAATATATTTATAAACAAATTATTTATCATTGAAACTATTGACGTAATGTTACATGTTAGATTGTAAAGAAAATGAAAACAAAGTTAAATTATAAATTGTCGACCTATTTGTTAACTCTGATCTCAGTAACAAAGCATTAATTTTCTGCCAAATCATTCCGAATGGGGAGATCCGAAGTAAATGCGCGACAATATAATACGATATCTAATGAAACTGTGTTCAGTTTCTATCGATTACATATTTGTTATCACGCTGCGTCTTTTCAAAACACGCTAATATAAAATGACACGTTTTGACAATTTAGAAGAAACCATTGCCTGAAAACGCTGTATGTTACAAATTGATAGAGAATTACTTCTCAGGTCTTCATCCAACACAATTAAGATGAAGATTAAGACGTTTGCAAATTTTGACTCACAAAACAGGTAACTGCAACAGATAGTGAAATCTCTTATAAATCGAAAACTATGCTTCTTGAAGGGGGACACATAGCAGACGGGCGTGGAAATGACGAGGGAGGGGTGAGGCTCGGGCCCGTTTTGTTTCTCAAGAGGTATTCTACGAAATTAAACCTTTACAAACTTATATTATGAATCAATTTTCACTTTTAAAATAATTATTATTTGCAAAGTTAGGAATATTTGCACTGGTCCATCTAGTTATTTTAATTGATCATTATTAAATAGATGTTAATAGATCCTTTTCTATTGACAGGACTCACTTGGTGTAATATATTTATGATTGGTATAATTAACATAAGTTCTTTCAAAAGCTTCAACTATTAAAACATTCTGTGCAAAGTAGTTCCATAAGTCACTTAAACTTTTCATTGCACATAAGAACAGGATTATTACAGCGAGAGGTCTCCTTACTACACAGTACATGACACGGCGGGAAAGAAGCTTTACGCTTTTGGCGGAATTCCAACGCACCAACCGCTTCGAGTACTCTGACCATCGTCAGAATCATTAACGAGGAATATTAAGAACTACCGTCACTTTAAAAGGCCGTATAATTTCAGTTAGCCTCTCCGAGGCCGAGGTCTTTCCTCGAAATGTGCAAAGAGCGCGTAAGGCACAAAATAAACAAGCAAATAGCGACAAGAGGAATTCATAAACGCGCACAGCCACGCTGACATTTTTCAGAGCAACGCGTGTACTTTGCGGCAGCTCCTAAAACGCGGCGCGGGATGGCGTGGCGTGGCATGGCGTGGCTGTGTGAGGAATATGAGACGCGGCAGTGGGGCGGACAGACGCCAGGCTGCGCTGCGGTCGCTTCAAGCGAGCGCTTGGTTGCGGCGTTTTGCCGCTTGCCACCTTCGCGTAACGCCACGAGGAGGATGAATTGGCGACGGAGAGGGGAACACAAGACGCGAGCCACTATGGAGATGAAAAAGAGGCGAAATACTCGAAAAAAATGTAGAATCGGAAGACGGGGGGAGGCCAAGAAAGGAGGAACACTGAAGAATAGGAAAAATAAAAGAAAACATTGAGGTAAGAGAAAATGAAAAGGAATGAGGAGAAATGAGGAAATAAATTATACCATCGAATATAGCAAATCTCGTCCTCGTGGCTAGCTGTTGGTCAGCTTTCCCCAGGTTCGATTTCCGGTGAGGCTAGATTATAGTGTAGGTTTTCCTTGCGATGTCCATGTATATGTTGCTGAGTGACGATGAGGAAATTCACATCTCAGGTTGAGAAGACCGGAATAGGCGTGGGGATGTCTACGTGCTAACCACACTTAACCCCTGGCCCAACACTTAACCCATGGCCGCGAAGCAGGGACGTCGCCAATAGGCCTGAGCCCGTTCACGGGCTGTCGCGCCAAGTACATGCATACATACAAAAATACATACATACATATAGCAAATTTCAGCAAAAAGAAGGAATGGGGTGAGGTAGAATGAAAGGTACCTAACAGTGGAGATGGAAAGGGAAAATAAAAGGAAAATTGATGGTGTAAATCTAGGGGTAAAAGACTAAGGAAAGGGCAACGCTTAAGAGCGCGAAAAATTAAACGCACATTCAGATGGGAGATGAGCACAACAATGAACGATGATCCAACATTGATGGCAAAACAAAATGAACATAAAACAAAGTTGAAATGAGAAAGAACAGGCAGAGATGGAAAACAAAACGAAAGAAAACATGACATAATGATGCGATAGTAACGGAATAACGAACGGTCATAGATTTAGGGAAGAGAAGCCGCCGATAAGACTAAAAAGTAGAGATGTTGGCTGAAAAAAGAATAAAAATGAGCATCAAAGGACCATTAAAGATTCGAGAGTGCAGCAAAAGATAAGTATATAGAAAAAATGTTCTGCAACACTGCAAAAAACAAAGTGAAAACAAGTGAGTAGAAAACGAATTGAACATTGAGAAAAAGTAAGTGGCAGAGGACAGAAGTGAGCAAAAGTGAGAATGAATAATAACACAGGGGTTGGGGGGGGGGGGGGGGCGTGGGGCCAAGAAGAGGCGAGAAGCACCTCTGGTCGCGCTGCGAAACGCCCGTCCTCATCCAACGTCGTCGTCATCAGCAGCGTCGCGGCCGGAGCGGCGCGGCGCGGCGCGGCGAGTGCCAGCCCCACGCCGTGGCCTTTATGTTTAATATGCGCGAAGCGCGGAGGGCCAGGCGCCATGAGGGAATTCATTTGCTCCGCTGGGCCCTTTTCTTAAGCGTCATTTGCCTTTTAATCTCTGCTCCCTCATTTGTTGAGGTTGTTGCTGCTTCTAGCTTTTAGGTCGCGTCGTGCTTGTGCTTAGTCTAGTTTAGGCCATGAACGTATTTGTCTAATACATGTTTTTATATTATGTTTGTAAAATGTGTATTAGGTTTATATTTTTAGGTGATTTAGCCACCTACCACTTACCGGTATTTCCCTGACTTTTTCTCAATTTCTCATTTTTGTCAGCTTACCTATCTTTTTAATTTTTCTTTACACTTCTGTACGTCAGTCTCTTATATTCGAAGATCACATTCCCCAGTTATTGCACTGCGAATCACTTTCCCGTTTGATCTTATCATATTTGATTCTATACCAGATTCTTCTTATTGTTAATATTATTTTAGACTTGTAGCGCATGCGTCTTATTTTTGCTTTTGAATATTCGCCGGCCTCAACTTCTCGTTATTTCTTCCACTTCTCCAAATCTGACTCTCTTTTCGTCTTCACAACATTCTACGCTTCTTTTATCCTTTTCTAATTATTTTCACATTACGTTAACCGTTCTTCCACCTTAACTTTCCTTCCACCAGCTTTGCAACCTCTTGTGCTGGCGGCACCGCTACAGCTCTAGCGTCGTCGTCGTCGTCGTCGTCTGCACACGTCTCCCCTAGCAGCCGCTCTGCTTTCTCTGGCCGCACGCCGACTGTGGGTCTCCCGCTCCCCCCCTCACACTCGCCATCACCCAGCCCCCCCACACACGCCCGCCCCCCGCGCCAACAGCCCCCCGCCCGCCCTCACCCCCGCGCCCGCCGTTACCCACCATGACCCACCATCACCCGCCATCACTCATTGCCCATGCGCCACACGTCCGCCCACCTTTAGACCGAGTCCAAGCCCCCTATAGTCCACCTCCTCCCAAACTCACCATCTCCCTCTGTCTACACGCTCACATCCGCACCTAAACGTCCGCCCACCAACGTCTGGTCACCATCGCCCGCCCGAGCACCAACCAATCACCAACCCTCCATCGCCCGCTGGCCCACTGTCGCCTGCCGCCCGCTCACAACAGCCCGCCTCCTCCCTCCCCGCTCACCAACCCAACCACCCTATCCCCGCCCCCTTCCGCGGCCGTTTGAAGTCAGCGCCGCGCGGTGTGTCGGTGGCGGCGGAGGCGACGGCGCGGCCTCTGCCGCGGGGGTGCTCGGCCCTTTCTAATGAGGCCCGCGCGGCCGGCGCGGCGGCGGCGGCCTGGCGGCGGGCGAGGCGCTGAGCTGTGAGGGGTGCTAAATAACCTCGCGACCCCGCCCGCCCCGGCCCGCCCCCGCGCCGCCCCGCCGCGCCGCTCCGCGCCACGCGCCCGGCGTGAAGTGTAATTGAAAGAGGCGTCGGAACCCTTTGCTACGCTTGCATACATTTCGCGCGCCCCGCCGTCTGAAGGGCCGACGCCGCCGCCACCCCGCCGCCCCCTCCCCCCTCTGCCCCGGTAAGCGGCGCGGGCCGCCCGCGCTCCCTGATAAACGAGGGGTGCGAGGGCCCGGCTCTTATCTGCAGGCAGCAGTCGCTCGACGCCCCTCGCGCCGCGGGAGAAATCATCAGGGTCTCCTCGCCCCCCGCTGCCCTCCGGCCTCTAATACACTCGCTGCAGGAGACACTGCAGGCACCTCCGTCTCCGTTCCCGTAGCGGACTTCATGTCGGTTCCGCCACCTCCCGCCTTCTGCCCTGCCTCATCGGCCGTCGTTTGTGTGTTTCTCTGGGACACGTGTTCTTTTTATACGACTTCGAGACATCATCTTTCACGGGTCCCTATCTGCTCGCGTTCTTGTGCCCCTCTTCATTTTCTTCTCTTTCATTCACGTCGCCCTTGCATCGGACCTGACTCCGTTGCCGCAACCGCCTGTTCTACCTTCAGACTAATATTAACTTAGTCGAAGCAGACAGCTTCATCACTGTTACATTGTGCTCATATCTCCCGTGCCTCAGGATCTACTTAATTTATAACTCCTAGCTCTCGCCATCGTCCATACACATCTTGCGCTAAACGTACTTTTTTGTTAATTCATTTCCGTATTTTTTTTCATTCTTACGTCTTCTTTGTTTCGTTCCTTCATTCTCTGTAAACTCAGCTAATTTTTAGGCCGTCTTGTCTCTTCTGGGTCCGCTGTGACTTCCTCTCCAATTTTAATACAAGCACTGCTATATTTTCGGCAGAATATCGTGATATTAGATTTTTGGGGAGATGCCATGGCCAGAGTAATGAAATGTGCCTTTGAAGATTTTTCAGACTCATTCAGATTCATCCATGAATTTCATTTGAATGTGTCATTTTGACAATCGTGAGACCAATTATAAAATAATATAAATATTCATAACATACCTTTGTATCACTATCGTAGTCTAATGCTTCTGCTCTCTTTCTTCAACTGAAAACTTTTTTTTTTTTACTTCTGCGTGTTTCTACACTTCAAATGTTCCACTTCTTCATTGACCAATTTGTTTGCATGACTTTCTCTGATTTTCCACAAAATTTCACGATTCATTTTCGTACTCTTTTCAGCAACAACCTTTCTCTGTTTTATGCATTATAATTCCTTCATGAAATTTCCATTATTACCCATGCAAACTTTAGGGCAAAAGTTCTCTTGGCTATTGCAGCGCTTCTCGTAAAGCACTAGTCTTTTCACTAATGAACTGTAGGTTTACGCAGGACAGCGGGCCTCATATTCTCAGAGAAACTAAAGAAAATTCAACGTCTTTTTCATCTTTGTCCGCTTAACCGGTTCGAATCTCCACCTTTCCTCATTTCTACAATTTCCAAACTCGCAGCCTACCACCTCCCTAAATTCTTTAGATTTCTGTCGATACTGTCATTGCAATTCCTACATTACAGAGAGTTTAATAATCTTTATTACAAAGCTCATTGCTATCTCTGCTCTTCTGAATTAACATACCTTTTGACACTCATCGATGCTCTTATATATTGCTCTTTTACATTGAAGACTTTCTGAATTGAACTCGTTCAATCCGTCATATTGACGTAATTATATCCAAAATCTTTAACGTAATGAAAACATAGTTTTAACGCTCAGGCCTGTATAGAGACGCCAACTTAAAAATATTGGGAGAGGGAGGGAAGCGACAATCCTTTATTTTTTAGGTTTCGTTTTCAGCTTCAAAAGTAAGATACTTGCCTTCATTCTCGCAATCTTGTTAAAAGGAAACATGCAAAGTAATAAAAAACAAAAAATATTATTCCACTTATTTCAATAGCTTTATAAATAATCTATTAAATTCATAGAAATTAATTCACTACTTTCCATTTATTTCAGTTTACATGTATTAATTGAAGGTGTTGTTAACACATTCCACTTTTTAAGTCCTATGTTGGCATACGAAAGTATAGTTTGATAATGGATGAAATTTAGTTCGTATTAAAAAAATTATGGGTGCTCTGCCAGTGGGGTAGAGGTAACTGATGCACGTCTCCCTGCAGTGACATTGCGTGTATCTCGGCTTGTATTTTGCGTAGAATTTCGACAAAGTGAAAGTGCCTATAACCCGCAGTCGCGTGCAGTCGCGTCCGGCGGTCCACGGCGGGGCTCGAGCGGAGCACGCGGGTTCACAAAGAATTGGGTAGGCGATCACAGTGTTTGTTACCGAACTGAACCCGAAGAATATTTTTTCTTAAATCGTCAGTGACTGTCCCGAAGGAGATTGATTGGCACTTCCTCTTGGTTTGAATGCGAAATCCCCTCCACCATAATCGCGTAATGCTTGTTCTGAACAATCCAAGAAACCGAAGTTAGCGTTACGTGGTCACTCATGATCTCCAATATCTCGTTGAATGTTTCACTACCAACACGAATCTCTGTTCATCCACTTCTTTAAAACCTGGGAACCTTCTCACAGAGATCTAAAGACGTTAACAAAGTTATTCACTCATAAATGTACCAGAGAATGGCAATGCCTTGGATGGTTAGATATTTCAGATGATAGAATCTTCATCAAAGCCAAATTGTTTTACTCCATCTCGATTTCTTTAGCATTGTAAATTTGACAAATAACTTTTACGTTAAGACTCATTGACTCCACTCTAAAGACTACTTTTTTATGACATTTCGATTTTAAATTTTAAAAAAATTCACGACCTTTTTACTAGCTTTGGAATCCTAATTGAATGATATTCATTTTATAATTAATAATAAATACTTTAATTTAGGATAGATCGTCATACATTTTATTTACCACTTATTTGCAAACTCAAAAGTCAACTGAATCATTGAATCAATCATATTCACGCCAAGGGTATGATTTCTACCAATGAGGATGGACATATCAATATATGTATGTTGCTTCCTGTTTCTTACATGGGCACTGTGTTAGTTTCAGGACGAGGTACAACCTTAAAAGAGGGTTACCAGCAGATGGTTTGACGTGTGAGGAGTGTCGATAATCTCTAGAGGCAAAATAAATTGAAATGTAGGTTGTCTGGGGAGGAAACGTCGAAAATAAATCCAGAAAAAAAAAATCATCCAATTTACACAATTTGACTGCTGTTTTAGTTCTCGGTTAATTTTTCTTTCTGAACAAATATATTAATTTATTTTGTAAATAATAACAATTTACATGTACCTGGAGTGTTTCTATGATTTTTCAATGCAAATGTTTGCCTAAAACGTTTTTTCAAACGGATTTTTGAGTAGTGTTTGCGGCTCAGCCTTTCGAAATATACAAGGAGTTTATTAGAAAAAATATGATTAAAACTGTCTTAGGGGCTTGTTTTTGAATTGTCGACTTTTCCTCCCTGGACATTCTGTATATGTAGCCTCGAGTAAAACATAGTAAATAGTTATTACGTATGTATAACACTAATGTAACTGATTCACCAACAAACGTTACACTGCTTCCAAATCTTTAATTTAGTATGTTATTTTTTACTTAATTATTATTGTACAACTTGTGCAGGAGGCTTGTTCCTTCTAAATTTTTCTTTCGTTCGGGCGAAGGGACCTTTCTCCTCCCTCCATCTTTAATTAATGATCGATTCAAGAAAGTGAAACAATTTAGTTGAATGCCAACGAGACGTCTACCACCGGGTATTAAACACTAAGTAGATCAAATATATTTAAATCTAAACTATTTATTATATTGATATAAAATGAATCAGAAAGAAACTGGTTTTCGTATTTACATTTCTATCACTAGTACGAAATATTTAGAGTGCCTTTCGATAATTAATACAGATTTTTTATCAATTAGCAATTAGCACTTTCGGTAGCGTTCAGAAAATTATCAGTGTCGTACGTGGCATTCAAGATTTTTTTGGTTTTGAAAATTGACAGTACAGACAGGAATGGTTACAACATGTGGTAAGAGTGGAAGGGACTCGCATTCCAAAGTAGGTGTTTATGTATAGGCCTCAAGGCAGAAGAGATTCAGGTAGACTCCTAAAAATATGGAATTCTTAGAAGCCGGAACAGGTCATAGACCTATCCTTGAAGTGGAGAAGAAGAAGATTCACATATTAACGAAAATATTGACGTACAATATTGTTATTTATAATCATTATCTTTTTTGTTATGATTATGTATGGCGTTTATTATAGAGAAAAATGTAAGGGGGTAAGAAGTTGATGGAGCAATAGTTCTTTTTAAAAAAGGCTCGAGAGAAAAAGATTGGTAATCCCTGATCTAGATGAAAAAGACTGCTTTAATCGTTGTTCATTCACAAGAAGCATTTTTCCCTCGGGCGGTTACCACAGTTCAGGAGAAAAACAGAGTTTCTCTTAAGAGTGATTTCGATAGTTTTCACGTCGCTTGTTGACACAAATTCGGCACCATACTTGAAAATCAATCATTTTGACAATTCTTTGGGGTTAATTAAGAGCGAAGAACATACATTTCAAACTTGCCGCGCCTGATATTGAGGAATAATTTTCACTCAAAAATCACCATCTTACTTGCAAAGGGGAAAGGGATTCATTTCGTGTATGAAACTCTTTGAAACAAACTTTTGAACTGCTTTCAAAAATGCCCGAAAGATCGCGCCTGCTCCTGGCCGCCGTACCGGCAGCTCGGCACATTGTCAGCAGAATCAAACGCCTTTCCATGTGACGTGACGGAATCACTCTGTTTGAGAATCTGGAGCCGAGCTGATTTGTGGCGACCCGCCTCGCTCATGTAAAGAAGCTACATGGCTGCATTGAAACTTTCCTTGAAAACCTTCTCCGTGCACCAGCGGGTTATAGAACCACAAATGACGAACGGAATCCTTAAGGAGAACGTTTATTTTCGCCCAGAAAAAAAAACACTGACAATTTTTTCAATATTTAAAGATCCTCACGCTAAAGTGCTAACCGTCTTCATTATCTGACGTTTTCAGAAACTTCTCTTGTTGTCAAAGGATTAGAAAGATATGTAGCAGTTTCTGATATCTCCATAAGCTCTTGCAAAAAACTCAAGCAGTCTCACATCGCTTAATAACTTTCATAGTTTAAAACGCGAAGAAGTAAATTCCTAATAGCTATCAATTAAAAAATATGCATTTCCTCAAAAATCAAAGCAAATTTATCATTTAGTAAATAAATTTAGAAAAATAATATATTTCAGGATGACCTCAAAAAATCCCCTACCTCTACTGAGAAATCGCAACGCCCGATATTAGTTTTAGTAGCGAATTCAACAAAAGGAATGTAATTCTGATCAAGCAAAAGTAAAGATGAAAATGTCTACGAGATGTGCAGGAATCAACCATGCAATCCAATGGAAACGCTTTCATTTGATGCATCACGTGCCAATGGATAGGTTAAATATTTATAACGCATGGGTTCGGATGGTTTATTGTAATGTTCCGTGTCGCAACTAAATGTAACATTGAAAATTCTCAGATGTCTCGCAAAAACTCTTATTAAACGGGTCGGAAGGAACAGGATACAAAACAGAAATAAGTTTTATATTTATTTGAAAACTTGAAATTAAAAACATTGTCTGAATTACGCGCCAATTCATTAGCAAATGACGTAGGCCATTCCATTGCTCATTTCGTACATTAATTCAGTGCAATGCTGAGCTTCTTTATATTCATGATTTGTTCACGACCCCTTAACCTAGTGAACTTTGTAACCAGCATTTCATTTCTATAAGAAATTATATAATAACAACCAACACACTTTCCATGATTTCCATTTCTTATTGTAATGATAGCTTTGCGAGCTTTCCAAAGTAGCAAATTCACTGGCAGTAGATATTCACGTCCTTCAATAAAGACATTTTTTGTGACTTTGATCCTCTAAAAAGCGATGCTAATGAAACATAAGATGAGATCTGTTTGAAAGATTTATCTGGGCAGTGATGTATAAAATCACATCTATGAAACCACATCTCATCTCTCAACAAAATAAGAAGGAAATAGAAAGTTGTTTAGTATGAGAATGAATGAAACTGATTGGATATTACCTACAGAACTAATTTCCATATTCCACGAACTCGTTCACAATCATTTAGTAAATATTAAGAACATTCAAACAAAGGTTTTTGCAAGCCTGTTACCGCAATATATAATCGAGGAACAACATATTGAGCTATTATTGAGTTAATTTTTAATAAGAATTTAATGCTTACCTTCTTGCATAAAGCCTTTTCGCTGTGACGTTAATACATTTGTTTTTCCAGGAGTGCACATCATTGCGTCATTGTAACTACCATACTGGCAACGCTACTTTGCACTGTGGTTTGTGTTGCCTGCAGTTGCTTTCGTTTCTTACCCGATTCTTTCCACAATCAACTCCTCAAGAGTAATACGTAGCGGGTTAATCTTGTTCTTCATTTCTTTCCGGCTCCCTTCTTCTCGGTTCCGCTCGCAGCCGACGCAGCACTACAGTTCTCCCACCCTCGGTTCTCATTTACTTCGTTTCTCACTCCTCCCCTCCCTCTCTCTCTCTCACTCCATCTCTCCCGCCCCTCTCACAGCGCTTCCGCGCCCAAAGCGAATATTGCGTTTGATTTGATTCACATACGCAATTTGGAAGCGCTGCCTCCCCGTCTTCTGCCCCGGCTCAACTCCGTTCTCACTGCACGCCCCGTCTGCTGTTTATTCGACATATTAATGTTTGTTTCAGTTTATTCGTCTACGTGATCACAAAGTTTATTTAAAAAAAACAGTTTTTTTATGACACTAGCAATACCTAAACGTAAACCGAGAGAGATCGCTCAGTGCATCAATTGATGTCACTGCACTGCCTCTGACCTAGGTCCTAGAGCCGAGTCCCGACAGCGGCCATATTTTCGACTCTATTATGTCAGCTAGATGGAATTCAGTCGCTGTCTGGAGGGTAATTGAAGAGGCCGGCTGCTCTGATTGGTAGTTTTCTGTGGTTTCTCCGATCAACACCAAGCAAATGCCGGAGGACTACCCTAACAAACCGGCCACGAACCGCGTGTAACCTTTCCTTCCTCTTCGTTGTCCTATCCTCACCTCACACACACACACACACATACACACACACACACACACATACACACACTAAGATGCACTATACAACCCCCATTGCGGGAGACCGGTCGGAAGCTCAGAGCTTGCCCGGCTAGGGCTGTGCCCCGCTGCTGGGAGATACCTGGTTGGGGAAACACCGCTAGCCAATGGTAGGTCCGCGCCGGATCACGCCACCCAGCGGGGGAAGATCACCGCCATCTCCCGAGGAAAACGTGCACTACACTTACGGGACTAACTACCTCAGTAGTTGATGCGCCCGTAATCACTAAAAACCAACCAATCAAAACATAATGTTTATAACTGTTGGATAAAATATAATATTTATAGAAATTCAGTGTATTGTTTCTAAACAGGATAGGAACATTTTTCTCTGCAACCCCATAATAACCCAAAGTACCAACCCATCATCAGGGACTTCATTTTTTGCATTTTCTGTTTTCAAATAGAGTTTTGAAATCCTAAGAAAAAACACTAATTTAGAGATGATATATCATTCTTAGATCTCACCCCTGAGATGTTACACATCCATTCTACTACTAATGATAACTCATCTGAGTAATTAGAGGAATAACAATTAATATTTTCAAATCTTACAAATCATTTTTCAAAATAGTTCTATTTATTAAAGACCACTTCATCATTGGATAATCGATAATGTCAAAAACCTCCCGAGAGAAATCATTTATGTGATTTGAATAAACTTTGAATCATCAGTTTTTAATGAATGGAATTAAGCCACCGTTGTACTACCTAAAAAGGCGAAAAGAAGTCAATAATTGCACTGCTTTCCTACTCGAAACGGAAACTCTTCGTCTACGTATCCCTTACGTTAAATATAATTAAAGAAGCACATCAACAAACCAGTTACATCAGTCGTTTCTTCTCTCTCGCTCTCCTACTTTCTCCACTACTACTTCGGCATCAGATTTATTATAGTGTCGGCTGAATCCAGTCTCTCACTCCACACCAAACCGCTCTATACTACTCCCGCGCCATCGCAACGCAGCGCTCCCTGTTTCTCCTCCCACTCCCCAACTCCGCCACTTCTCGCACCACTATTCCTACCTTCGTCGCCAGCAAATCCACATCCATTCCCTGCGCCGCCACCCTGCAACGTCCAGCGCGCTTGCCCCCGCCGCCTGCTCCTGTCGCCTCCGCCTCCACCGCCTACGCCGCCTCGGCCGCTTCCACCGTTAACGCCACCCCCGCCTCCACAGTCTCCACAGACTCCGCCGCTTCCGCCTCCACCGTCACCCCCACCACCCCGACCACCACCGCCGACGCCGCCGGAGCGAAGATTGCAATTGATTTGATTCAGAGGCGGCGGGCGGCGTTGCGCGCGCCGAGTCCTCTCGCGCGGTCGCTATTCATTACTCCCCCGCCCGCCTCCCGCGCCGCGCCTTTCCGCAGGGCCCCGGGGGAAAAATGGGTCCACCTCGGCGCGCCCCCCTCCACGGCCCCGGCTGGCGCAGGCGGCGCAGGCGGCGCGGGCGGCGCGGCGGGAGCACATACGTCGTGCAGTTTACTGCCTCCCGCCCCAGCATTGAATTGCTAAGGCCGCGCACGAAATATGACGCACCTCTAAAGGGCTTTTACTGGCTTATAATGGCGCGGCCATCGCCATGTTTATGGCGCTATTATTTGTCGCGGGGCGGCGGTGGGGGCGGCGGCGTAAGCATGGGGGAGGAGGCGTGGCGTGGCGGGACGTGCGCACGCTCAACAGGTGGAAGGGGCGGGGGCGGGCGGGGCGGGTGTGGACGTGCGCGCGCGGGGCGGCGGGGGCGTGCCCGGGGTGCGAGGCGGCGACCCGTGTGGTGCGGGCGGGGCGGGCGGGGTGGGTGTGCGCGGGAGCGTGTGCGCGGGCGCGGGCGCGGGCATGCGGGCGTGCGCTGTGTGCTGCGTCGCGCGCCTTGATTGCGCCCACGCTAATTAGCGCAGCGGGAATGCCGCGCCGCGGTGCTTTATCTCCTTAGCGTATCGATCGCCGAGTGGGGGGCCGGGGCGGGGGCGGGGGCGGCAATGGGCTGTGACGAGCGGCGTTGGCGCAAAGAGTTGCGTTCGTGCGGATGTTCAGGCGACGTGCGGGCGACTGCTGGAAGCGGCAAAGTTAGAATGCTGTAACAGGGAAATGGAGAGTGGAAGGATAGGCTGAGAGCTTGATGGGACGGAGATCGGCAGCAAAAGAAAGAAAGAAAGAAAGAAAGAGAAAAAGAAAGAAAGAGAAAAAGAAAGAAAGAGAAAAAGAAAGAAAGAGAAAAAGAAAGAAAGAGAAAAAGAAAGAAAGAGAAAAAGAAAGAAAGAGAAAAAGAAAGAAAGAGAAATAGTAAGAAAGAGAAATAGAATGAAAAAGAAAAAGAAAGAAAGTAAAAGAAAGAAAAAATGAAAAAAATAAATGAAGACGGAGAGAAAGAAAAAGAAAGGAAGAAAGAAAGAAGAAAGAAAAAAGAAAGAGAAAGAAAGAAAAATGAAAGAACATGAGAGCGAGAGAGAGTGACAGGGAGAGACAGTGAGAGAGAGAGAGAGAGAGAGAGAGAGAGAGAGAGAGAGAGCTTGAGAGAAAGGCAGAGAAAGAGAGATCAATGTCAGAACGACTGCGAAGGTTTGTGGCTGTTGATGAGATTGTCTCGAGAGTGAGAGTGTTGCTAAATATCGAAAGTGAATGATGTAGGGATGAGAGCGGAATCGCTTTAATGTGAATGACCAGGCGGCGAGAGCACTCCTGATGGAAGCGGGGACGATGCTATATTGAAGTAAATAAAATGGGAGAGAATGAAGTGGCTGAGAACATGTTGAGAGTGAGAGACTGAGAATGTCAGGGGGAATAAGATTGTGGAAGGTGCAGAGAGACCGAGGCTGGGCTTGTGTTTGTTTCCGAGGACAAATGACTTCCAGTACGAGAGTGACGCAGAAGGGCCAAACGAACGATGTGGGGATGGTGAGGGGCTGAAGGCGGCAGGTGAGGCCGGCGTAAAGTGTTGCGTTGAGTGAATGTTCATGCGAAATAAGGACGGATAGTGCGAGGGTGTGGGCATGTTGGAACGAGTAACGTTAGAGAAGGAGAAGCTGAACCCATAATGAGAACAAGAATAATAGACTGATATCAAGAGTGACATTGCGAAATTGTTGCACAGAGAGTGGGGATTTTGCGATAGGCATCCCATTAATTAAACAATTGGATGTGCAGAAACTGAAAGAAGTAAAAACACATTTTAGTAGTTTAGGAATTGGATAGGCTGCTATTGCAGATCTTTCCGAAGCGCATATCTTGCTGCAGTATTATCGTAAAAGGCATGCAGATGCCGAAAGGAGAGCGCATATGTGATTGTGGCATACAGTGTAGGAGTGTGGCGCTAAAGTGAGAATGAGAGTAAGAATGAGATTAAAACTAGGGACGGAACAAAGACTGCAAATGCAACAGATTTCCTGATGGCAAAACGGGAAAGAACGACATAGAAGAGAGACGTTGTGTGATATTGTAAGAATGTGAGATAATACGACAGAAGGATAGGAAGACAAAATTAAAACTCCTTTCCTGAACAAATTCCAAAGGAATATTCGGCTGCTGTAGTGAGAAAATTGGTCAAATTCAGTTAAAACGACACAAACGTTTTAACTGAATACATACAATGTATGTCAGTGTTAATGAAGATATTATGTTGAATTGAATACATACTATTTCCATTTTCAAAACTTTCTCTGTAAAGGAAAATAAGGATCATCTCAAAAGGAGAATAATGAATTTTCTGATATTTTCATTTTGTTTGTGTCACGAATAGAACCGGGAAGTTCAAAAAATCATTTATTCTAGATAAAATAGGAAGTGCAAAAAACCAAAGAAATAATAATCTAAATAATTTATATTTCTATTTTATCTCGAAAATTTACATTAGAACTTAGATAAATGGAAATTATCATTTCTTTGTAATCTTTATTGCACGTGACCACCCGGTGTGATGACTGAGAATTTGTTTTACTCGCGACGCTGTGTCAACGAAATGCTATTGTGGACAGCCGTTTGAATCTTGAAATGGCATCAGTGGAAACGGAATTATAGTTTTCCTTCTTAACACTTGTGTAATCTCCAGAACCTCTACGTACATACACCACGTCCTCAACAAAGGATCGGAGCCAGTTTCAAGTATAGGAAGGGTTTCCTCGTGAGTGAACAATGCTAGACGGCATCAATGTAAAAATAAAAAAAAATGACTGGAATCATCTTTCTTTCTCGTTTAGATTTTTTTAACTCTACCTGACCATGGAGCGTCCGCATCTGCAAAGCACGACCGTGCCTTCGGTTGGTCCAGGCTTTCAGGTATGAATCCAGCTTGATAGAGATTATTGCCAGGAGAAAATAAGGAAAATATTGACGGAAAAGGAAGAAAAAGTAAAAAATAAGGCAGAATACTAAAAAAAGTCTTCAAAAGTGTACAATTGTGTTAAGTTAAAAGTCATAGAAAAGAAAAAAACAAAAAAGGCATTTTGCCAAAATTTCGAGCTCTAGTCATGAGTAATTATCGAGTTATTACTTGTTCACATTACTGATAATAAAACATTCATTACTGATAATAAAACATTTATTGGAAATAGTATATGTAGGTCATGAGTGGGTCTATGCAATTTTTTTTTTCTTTTTAGCGGCCTGCGTGTTTGTGAACATAGAAAGAGCGTATGTAAATTAGTTCGGTCCGTTCAGCTACGTTTTATGTTGAAGCGATGTATTGACTAACGTAAACAAATGCATTCGTTGCACCTCTGATATCGAATTTCATATTCTGGTTATTGGACGGGGGATTTGAGTCGGGCTTGCAATAGTTTCTCTCAAAGTCTCATGTTTCTGCCTGCAAGCCATATTCCAAATACTTCTCAGTCATCCATCACTACCCAAAACGGACTGTGTATGTATAATGACAGCGTTTCAATTTGAGCAGTCTTTTCATGAAATCATTTCTAGGGAATTTGAAATTTGTGCATTTAGTTACGTATTGTTCGTTGAATATTCCTGCAAATATATTTGTTTCATGAATATACTTGTGCGTCAGAAGTCACTTTCTATTGTAAAAATTATAGAAAATAACTATGAAAGATTGATAAAAAAGTCAAAATTGAATTAAACATGTGTAAACGAGTGGATAACGATGAGTATAATTACATGAGTGGTATATAAAAAAAATTAGCTCCTATCGTCGCTCTTTTTTCTTGAACATACCACTCATGCAATTATATCCCTTTATCCACATGTCATGTTCAATATTTTTTCGTTTCCGTTTAAGATTAATTTAAGTTTTGAGAAAGTCAAGCACATCTTTACCATTCGAGGGATACATTTGTTGTCGTCGTATTGCTTCTGAGAAAGATCTATTTTAGTGGACCTAGCATTGTTTGCAATAAATATTTGTATATGAAGGTACTGACCATATTGCGGATAAGATATTAACAGAAGCTGGCAAAGTCATGAAAACATTACTTTCTATGAAAAGTAAAGACAAGTATGTAAAAGAATACGTGTATAAATAATAAGAAGTAAAAAAGGGCGGAAAAAGTAAAAATCTAGTCATTTCTGACACAGTTTTGCCGTAGTGGACGTTTGAGAATGGGTAAACACAACTGACGTTTACATTTTTTGCATTTGTAATCCTAAGACGAAATGTTTTAAACGAAAACATTTAATTTATTTATATCAAATATTTTGCGTGTTCCGTTAGTCAGCTAGCTTACCGTTTACTTCATTACTTTAGTTTTATTTATCCGTTTCTTATATGTAGTTGTTGAAGGTACTTAATTTGTGATATTCATTTTTGTTCATGTTTCATGGCCAACTAGATATATCTTGGTTACGCCTATGTTACAGTGTCCTAATTAAACGATTTGGCTCCTTTTCTGAATTCTGATTGGTAGGTGAGGGCTTTTAAATGCACGGTGGAATTTTATTTGCACGCGTGGTATTGACTGTGGCGTCTTTGCCGGGGCAAATAATTACAGACGTGAACGGCTTGTAAATATTTAGTATTTATTAGAATAAAGATACTCCGACACCATAACACTATATACAATATTTACAATTAAAGTTAACCCTTAGAAGAAGGAACCTTCCCTGGTTACCACCACCGCTGGCCCGATAATTAATTACCATCCCCGGTGTGATGCACCAGTACCTTACGCGAGCATACATGCGAGTATGCCGCACCTGCCGTCACGACGTAGCACGCCGGCTTCGATTCCCCGCCTCGGTAGCCTATGCATTACAATGCAACGCCGCGCACAACCCTCACGACGCCCTACCGACGCGCTCAAACCTGAAGAATCAGAAGAACAGAAGAAAGCTCTTAAGTCGAAGTCCGCTTATATAACCCTCTGGGCAGGCTGACGGAAGCGCGTCACCCGCAGTGTCCGCCGACGCTGTTCCGCCGGCTTCGGGGTTTCCAAACCTGCACCCACGACACGGCACTCCTTCCCAAGCCTTTGTGCAGCCCGGCGTCACTTCCGCCAGCGCTGTCCACATGGCTGATATAGTACGTTTGTGCTGGCGACAGATATGACGCCACATGACATAGAGACAATCAACGACCTTTCGTGCAATTAATGAGCATATTTAGCCAACTAAAGGAAAATAAACTATTTCGTTAACACAAACACATCTGTAAATATAAATTTGCATTCAATACGTGGTAATTCAGAACCTTCTTGCACACTTCACGCTGCCAGCACTCGCGAGACAATTCTCATCTTGCTACGAGTTCCGGGAGAAACTTTTGCAGATTGAAATCGAGTTTTTGCAACATTTCATTCGCTGCCGTCGTTTTGTTTTCGTTGTATCTCCGAAGTAAATTGACGTTGTCAGCAAGTAATTACGAGCTAATTGTCGCATGCCGTTATTGGCGCCGTCATTGCGTTGCTGGGGGAGTGGGAGGGGGGACGAGATGATGTGGAATGGAGTCCGGAAATAACCTCTCCAGCTGTGAACCGACTCCGATGGGAAACTAATGTAGGACTTTGAATGTTGGAGTCTGTGACATACACATTGCTGTTTTAATAGCTTGATTTATGACGACAAATAAGCACATGTTGGTTCAATTGAAACATGTAGTGGCAGAAAAGAATAAATGCATAATTGTGTTGTAATTTATTTACTCGTACTAAGTTTTTGTTTCGAATTCAGTGAGTACTATGTTAGTAAGTGATAAGTGATGAAGTGGAGATGCTTTTAATGTTTTTTAAATCAGTGAAAATAATTCAACTTGTTGAATGAAGGGTAATACTTTTTTAAATTCTTATAGATTGATATTCTACTTTATACTACAATTACTCAGGGGTAAAATTCATGCTAATATGTGATGAAAATGAGATGTTTAATTCGTATGTGAGGTTATATTCTCTATATTCATCAGACTTGCAGAATATTTACTAACACGAAAATATTATAAAAACAAAACAAAAAAGTGTCACTAAATAATTTGAGAAATAATTATGCCACTTTTGGGAGATTGTGGTGACCAACGCACTGCTACGTTGTAGGAAATAGAATTTTTAAGTTTTAATATTTATTGCATTTCTTGTCTTAATGAATACAAAGCTCAATTTTTGTGAGGGATAATTTTACACGTTTTAGAACTGAAATTTAGCAATAGAACTAAGGTGAACAATTGTGAGCTACCATTCTTTTAAAAATCCAGTAGCACGTGGACTAGATTCAATTGTTTGTTATGTATTCTACATATTTGTAGAGAGATACTCCGGTTTTGTCTAAACTTAAGCCACATCCATGTTGTTTTTTGTTTACACACACTAGATAATTTTACACATTAATACACATACTAGATAAAATTTTTGTAGGTCAAACTTGTGTAGAATAACACTGAAAGCACAGCAAACTAAAATAAAACTAATTCAATTGAAGCCTCTCTTAAATCGCAATCGTAAGCTCTTATTAAACAACGCTATACCCATCTATAAATCAATAATTAGACCACTAATGTTTTATGCATACCCTATCTGGATCAACGCTTCTAAAACTAACATAAATAAATAACAGATCATCCAAAATATATTCCTCAGAATTGCCACTCATGCATTCTGGTTCATCTCAAACATTCAACTGCACAAATAATTAAATTTACCCCCTATAGTTCACCATATTGCACTCCTATCTAACAATTTCTTCTCCAAAATAAACAAAGTAACCTAAGCCACCAATTACGACCTAGCCGCTACCTACCAGTTCCCAATTAGATTAAAAAATAGATGCGCATTAGATTCATTCCTTAACATATTTCCAGAACCCCATGGGTGCACTGTGAGTTTCCTATTCTTGTGTAATTAGATATAATTGTAAGATTAACACTTGAGTTAAATATTAAGTCAGAAAATACATATGATGTAGTATAAATTAATGCTGAACTATATTCGTTCATTAATAAATGTGTATAAAATGTTTTTAAAAACGTAAAAAAAAACTTGTGAAGCATTTTTAGGACACTGACAATGTGATCCTCTATCTAGACCCTCACTGTATTTCATGTATGAACATTGATACGAGAGGCCCAGATTTCGTAAATGTTTACATTGATTTCTTTTTCATTTATTACAGTGAGTATTCCTTCTTCATTTACAAAGAGACAACTCGCTGGGCGTTAAGTTACGTTATATTCGATTCCATACCATTCTTCTTTATTAGCTTCCTTTGGGAATGAAAAAATATTAATGTATGACAGTTTATTTCCTTTCATTATAAATTGGTGTAAAAATCAGCCAAAAAATGTTGATCAAAGTAGTTTTAATCCACATACATCTAAAGATACATTTATTATTGCACACTATATTTATTGGTTCGTTTTAAAATTACTTATTTAATTTTTTAAAACTTCTTTTAGGGCATTGACACTGCCCATACTTAAACCATAGGGATTTATCATTGCGTAACACATGATTCGTTTGGATAGTATTCACATTACAACACGCACATTTAAATTTGCTACAAAAAAAGATAAATACAAAATTCAGCTATTGTAAAATCAGAAGAGCTTGTTTGACCCTGAAACATCACGCACTCCATCAGATGATTTGCACTTATTACTATGTACATTACCAGATGCATAAAACCCTTTAAAGCGCTTTAAAGCTCTTGATTTGTGGGATAACATTATCTTGACATTCCAGATCTATCGTTACCATTCCAAGAACGTCTCAATTCATGAAAAGAGATGGAGGAGATATGAGAATTGTTTCATATATATTGTGATGGCATATACTGACCAGTTCAAAGCTACTGTTGTAAACAAAAGAGTGATTATGAGGGATTTCATTACCTTGGCCTATGAAACAGAAGTCTTCTTGACTATATTGTACTGAACTACACTCTGTACCTTAATGAAATTTAATTGGAAGAAAACGTAATAAATTATATATACATCCAATTCAGTAAAACAATTGGGTAGAGAATATTGTATGTGAAATTACGGTACACCACGTGACCTCACAAGAAGTCGGCGAATTCATTCATTTTTACAAATCAAATAATTCTCTTTATAAAAAGAATTCAGAATATAGAAAATGAAATGACACCTTCCGCGCGATTATTTTGTTTAACTTAGAAATGGCAACAATAAATGTTTCCATCCTCGTGACAGAAAATAATGGGGTCATAGAGCGACCAAATTGCCACTGAGTACAGGGCACAGAACAATAAAGGATAGAAGTGCACCCTCAATGTTACACGTCGGAAACAAAAGTCGCTCGCAGCACTCCAAGTGGCCTGGCAAAGAACTACACAAAACCGCCCACCCTGCGCAGCGTATGAAAGTTAATTTCGCTCAATCGTCTTCGCAAGAGTTAATGGATATTAATAGGCTACATTATACTGCAATTTTTCTCAAATATAGTAATTATCTATTTTCGTAATGCACTTGGGTAAGATCATAACTGAGGAGAGTCATCTAATTACGTGGTAATGACAGAAATGAAGAAATCAAAATGAATAAATAAGTAAATAAATAAATAAATCATTACCTTTATTGTACAATTTATATTAAACAATATTCAATACAGACTTCAACATTTTAAATTTTTTACCTTTTCATGGCCTTTTGTATATTTTTTTAGTTTGTATTTTCTGTTTTTCATCTATTACATATTTGTATATTAAAAAAACGTACCCACAAAAGTAAGTTCTTCGGATAAATCACTTAATAAATAATGTATCAGGTGATTTGGAATTAAAGCAAAACCTTCTTTCCAAATTATTTAAATGGCTATTTGTTTTCTAGAAATGTATGCAAATATTCATGAACATTCTTTAAAAATATTACATTAAATCATAATAAATTATTTTATTACATTACAAAAAATACATATTTTCCTTATAATGTTATGTGAATACAGTACGCTATAAATTTCATACAAATAATCGTGAATGACACTTTAAATTAAATGCTAACCTCTATATTGCGAAACATCATTGTATTCCACTGAGACCAGCAAATCGAAATGGAGAAAACTCGAAGCTGTTGTGATTGTGTCCGCTAAAACAAAATATCTTGAAATGCGAAACATACACATGAACGCACAGAACACTAAAGGAACTCATGAACGTAACCAACAGCAATACGATGATTCACTCTTTTGCCATGTGGAAATCACATGCAGGATGGATGTGACGTATAAAAAACAAGCGAAAACCACTAACCAATCATTGCTTGATATTCTTTCAACTAGCGCTCCAAGTGGCCTGGCAGTGTGTTGCCAATTTCCCTACCTCACCTTCACCCCTATGGTACAGGGGCTTAATCAACGCCACCTACATAGATATATTTAGGTGGCGTGGCATAGATATATTTAGGTGGCGTGTTAATTCCCCTACTACGCACTGAGATCACAGCGCCAAAATAGTTTTTTTGGAAATTGGGATGCGCGTACAATGATCCTCGAATCTAGATACCAACCAAATGGGGCACTTGTACATCCATGGGGAGTGAGGATAAGACCCATTGCTCAAAGCCTACCCTGGAGGGAGTGAAATTTCTCCTGGTAAAGTGCATGTGAGTGGACTAGTAGGCCACACAAGGTTTCTACGTGTTAATGAAAGTACAGGAAATGTAGGGTATGTTTTCTCGTCAACGCTCTAGGAAATTCAACGTAATCCTGATTCCTCAAAGATTAAATAAACAAATAGGGTTCTAAGCGAAGAAATATCTGGAGAATTATCTTAAAGAAAGAGAGCAGTGACACAAACGAACTATGTACCTTTGAGTGCAAATTTCGCAAAAAGAACCATTTCTCGTTTCAAATGTGCGCACAGAAAATTGGAAGTCCTTCACATAAGGTCTTGAATTGTAATAGTGCATTTTAAAGAAAGCGTTGTTGAATTTTTGTTTATGTTAGTAATTTAAATTTGTTTTATTGCAATAATTGTGCTGCATGAAACAAATGTAATTAGAACAAATTTAAAAACAAAAAATGAGCTAAATTGAGTTTTCATAATACCTAAACTAACGTTTATAAACTCCTAAAAATTCGGCCTCTGGTAATAACGTAGATTTAGTCCGGAGTTTTAATGGTTATGTACCAACAATTAACACTGTTACGGAAGAAGAACTGAGCAGAAAAATAAGGGAATAGTAATGAGGGTTACTACTAGTTTAAGTAATTGATTTTGTTTAATCAAAAACACCGATTTTGATACTACTATAGTTAATACTAATTTATTCATTCGCACACGCATTTGTAGGTTTTATCGTCCCTGAAGATAAAAATTATTCTGAGACAGAAAATGGAATGGGAAACTAATTTTCCCATGGAAAATGGAATGGGAAACGCCGAAATTTACCTTGTAATTAGTGACTGACTATATTTGAAATATGTATTTTAATGAAATGTGTTGATTATAAAAATAATTCAAATCAGTAGAAATTCTCATAACATTACGTTAATACAATTTCGAGGAAAATTAGAAAAAATATCTACCTCGAGCTGTAATTTTAAAAATGTTGTTACTAATCCTATTATTTGTATTTTTCGAGTAATCGCAGGTGTAATTAAATTTGGTAAATGAAATTTACTCGAGCTGCGATCCACCAAATTAGTTCGCATGCATAAAAAACGAGAATAGTGTATATTATGTAAAATATATATGTGCTACATCTTCCGTGCTGAAAAATGTTGCTTTGTTCTGATATAGATCATAAATCAAATGTTATTTGCTCTACATCCCATCCAACGCAATATTTTCCCCGAGCAGAAAAATATCTCTTTATATTAACAGGCTGCAGATAAGTCATAATCTCGGCCGTATCCGCTGCCAACACTAGCGAACACGAAGCACCCGTTCTTCACGAAAGAAATTCCCGATGTCATTTCGAGTAATTGCCTCTCAACAGACTTTTACGACAACACTGAGGCGGCAGCCGTGTTTATTTTGGGTACTTCAATGCGCAGCAAGAGTGCCTAATCGGAGTGCGAACAAAGGACGCACGACACGGCGCCGGTGGTGGCTTCAGGCAACGCCGCAGGGGCCGCGGCGTGGTGCGGGCGAGATGGTGCTCGGGTCGGTATGCATAAACAGCCTAAAATAACAAGGGGAGGCGCCCCCGGGCAGGCTATGGGAGCGCGGAGCTGTGCTTACGCCCACCTCCACGCCCTCGCCCTCGCCCTCGCCCTCGCACACGCTCCCACACACGCCATCGCTCTCACACTCGCTCTCACCCTCGCCTCGCCTTCGCCCACACCCTTGCCCACGCCCTCGCACTCGCCCACGCCACCCCCAACTCCACGCCCACGCCGACACCACCCCCATCTCCACGCCCACGCCGACACCACCCCCAATTCCACGCCCACGCCTTCTCACCCGCGCCTTCGCCCACGCCCTCGTCCACGCCCTCTCCCATTCTCACGCTCTCGCCCTCCCCTCCTCCACGCCCTCGCCCTCGCACTCACCCTCACCCTCGTCATCGCCCACTCTTTCGCGTGCGCCCTCGCCCACACACACGCTATCGCCCTCACCTTTGCCCACGCCCACGCCATTGCCCACGCCCTCTGTTACACACATGCCCCCGCCCTTACCCACGCCCTCGCACACTCACTCACCCTCACCTTCGCCCATGCCCTCGCCAACGATGTCGCCCAAGCACACGCCCTCGCTCACGTCATCACCCACGCTCTCGCCTACGCACACGCTCTCACCCACGTCCTCGCCCTCACTTCAGTTCTGCACCGTCCCCGGCGCCATCTGCATGCTCTCGTTGACGCACCCATCCACCCTCCTACGCGCACGAAGCGACAGGAACCAGGCAGGACATTCACTCAACTAGATACCCACCTGAGCAAAGACTCCTGTGCAGGGTCTCTGCTGAACCTCTTAGATTCTTTGCTGTTCTAGATTGATTGTTTGATTATTTTGTGTGCGTTTACTGCCCTGATCATTAGTCTCGTAAGTGAAGTGAACATTATATCCTAGGAAGCAGGGTTGCTTCACGGCTGAAACGTAATATCCGAAGCCTCCAAAATTTTCTTTCAAAAATTTGGTGCCGTTTTTAAGAAAATGGCGTTTAAGCATTACTGTAAATGCGAAATTTAGAGCTCTTTTTCACAGAAAATAGAGTTCTCGAAAAACTTCATTTCAAGTCATTTGAAGAACTTTAACTCACTATTATAATAGTGTTTACAAATTGTTGGAATGTGCATATAAACGGCGTGAGAAATCATTCAAAAGAATTATAATCGGGCAAATTTTGAAAAAAAAACCCACATGAACTTTAATCATATTAAAGAGTGAAATTATCACTATTCGTTCAAAAAGGTTAAAAAAACGTTTTGAGCAATTTTTGAAAAAAAATTGAAAATGTTCCCGGGACTTCATGTAGAGTACCCACAAATTTCAAAGAAAGTTTCTCAAAATCGCAAAGCTTCGAGTCGATCCCGATTGTCCGGAGAATATACATTTTTAGATTAAATCTTACGTATGGGTTAGCCGGTAGTAGTGTTCATAGACGGACAGACGAGCAGACGGACGGGCAGACGGACAGACAGACGGACAGACAGACGGACAAACGGACGGACAAACGGGCGGACAGACGGACGGACAGAGGGAGGGACGGACGGACAGACAGACGGACGGACGGAGGGACGGAGGGACGGAGGGACGGAGGGACGGAGGGACGGAGGGACGGAGGGACGGAGGGACGGAGGGACGGAGGGACTGAGGGACTGAGGGACTGAGGGACTGAGGGACTGAGGGACTGAGGGACTGAGGGACTGAGGGACTGAGGGACTGAGGGACTGAGGGACTGAGGGACTGAGGGACTGAGGGACTGAGGGACTGAGGGACTGAGGGACTGAGGGACTGAGGGCCTGAGGGCCTGAGGGACTGAGGGACTGAGGGACTGAGGGACTGAGAGACTGAGAGACTGAGAGACTGAGAGACTGAGAGACTGAGAGACTGAGAGACTGAGAGACTGAGAGACTGAGAGACTGAGAGACTGAGAGACTGAGAGACTGAGAGACTGAGAGACTGAGAGACTGAGAGACTGAGAGACTGAGAGACTGAGAGACTGAGAGACTGAGAGACTGAGAGACTGAGAGACTGAGAGACTGAGAGACTGAGAGACTGAGAGACTGAGAGACTGAGAGACTGAGAGACTGAGAGACTGAGAGACTGAGAGACTGAGAGACTGAGAGACTGAGAGACTGAGAGACTGAGAGACTGAGAGACTGAGAGACTGAGAGACTGAGAGACTGAGAGACTGAGGGACTGAGGGACTGATGACCTGAGGGACTGAGGGCCGGAGGGCCGGAGGGCCGGAGGGCCGGAGGGCCGGAGGGCCGGAGGGCCGGAGGGCCGGAGGGCCGGAGGGCCGGAGGGCCGGAGGGCCGGAGGGCCGGAGGGCCGGAGGGCCGGAGGGCCGGAGGGCCGGAGGGAGGGAGAGACGGACGGAGGGACGGACGGACATTTTGATAATAAACACTTTTTCGGTATCAGGGGATCCCAAAACGTGCATTTCCATTGAAATCTCGAAATCGATTTCCCGAAACATTACATAACTTTCCCTATACTACGTACATTACTCCGCATATACTTACGTACATGGGAAAGTAAATATTAGTATACGTACCTGCTGTCACTTGTTCATATAGCATATAGGCAAAAGTTGGCAAAGCGAAGATAGGGAATATATGTTCGAATATTCTCTTGTTAAAAAAAGTTAGTGTATGTATAAAAAATAAAAGCAATGTCCATCAATTGCCTGACATATGTGTTCCTTTATAAAAACTTTTCAGTGATTATAATTGTAATACATATAGGTGATTTGTTTATTGTGTAATTATAAATGATTCGTTTACACATACACATTATTATAAGTGATTCATATAGGTTATAAAGGTAAAATACATAGCAGAATATTCCACAATAATTCTTTCCAACATAATTGTACAGACCTAAATAAATATACATGTAAATTGTATTTTCAGAAACAGGTGTAAGTATGTGTTCAAAAAATTGTGATTATATTGTTTTAGAACTTTTAAACCTCCCATCATTTTATAAGGTTTGTAGGTTAAGAACGACCTAAAATAATATTGTTGGGGTTTTCGGTTTTGGTTATGGTGCATCCGTGATCGTAGTAATTTTTGGTTGCAACTTTTCTACAGTTATTACTCTTGTGCGATGTACTCGCAGGTGTTCAGAAAGTAAAAGTATTTTTCCCCATGTGTCTTTGCTATTAATTCTGCAGCCTAATTTTCCATGTGCGTTTTGTACATAAGTTACCAATAACATATTTAAATCTGTTTGAAAATATTTTTGGATTTATTGTATTATATTACAATCCCAGGTTATTTATGAACATTCCAGACATCAAAATCTCCGTTTATTATACAAGTTATCTTTCTCTAAAATAGTTCATACAAAACCTAAAGTTGTACTTAACATAACTGGCTGTATATTATTACATCGTCGCATAATTAAAGGTGCAACGGTAAAAAATTGCGGTGAATGTTCCTCACATATTTGCGCATTACAACCTTTAGTATACATACGTATTTATAAATACATTTTCCTGGAGATTGACAACCACCACCGGAAGCCCTAAGAAATGAACGCAAACATCTTTTGAAATTGGTACAAAAAATTAAACGTTATCGATATAAAGTTAACAAAGAAATAATTCGAAGTGCATATTTTTGTCGCGCTCTGCGATAGGCCTTCAGCCTGTCGTAGAAGCTCTTCGGATGCTGCAGCCACCACCACTGGATCTAAGTGCGTCATTCCAGAGGAAAACCATCGTCGTAAAAGAGCGGGTAGGGAGACCGTAAACTAGAGCTTCGTCTCTCTGAAGATAAGAACCGGGAGGCCCTCTGTCGGAAGCAATTATTATGAATCTCTATCGGCGGGACGCAGGCGAATAGCTGTCATTAAGGAATACGATGTAAGCAACGACGTTATTCAAAGACACTGTAATCTTGTTCGTCATGCACTTTTATGCGGAGAAGACACTGCCGAGATGAACCGAGAACTCCGCAAACAAGGTGCTGTAGTACATAACATTTCAAAAACATGCATGTTAGTCACTTTTTAAGAATGTACAATTATGTGTTAGGAAGCGTTTTGCTTGCTGAGGTGATTGCTGACATAATCTCGAAGTCCAGAGAGATGGAACATGAATTTAGAAAAGTGAAGATACAGTAGAACCTCGATTAACTGTGTCTTGATAAATGTTGGCGATTAAATGTGCTCACTATTTCGAAAATAAACTTTTACCAAAGGGGGATTTAATTCCCGAAAGGTAGGCCCTTCTCAAACTAAAAGTCGTATGCAGTAAGCACTCGAATGTTGTACGTCGGTTTATAAAAAAAACTTGCGGAAACACACTCGGCTATATTTCCAAGAAAATATTGAGCTGCATCTTGAATAAAATGTTGTAGGAATGATCTGAGAGGAATTATTCATCAGCCAATAGGCGGTCCCATTATAGTCATATGCTATTGTCTTAGGGATTTGTTTTCTCTTCTCCTTTTGAAACAGGTAATTTCACACTTCTCATTTTTTGGCATTAGTTCTACATGGTCGTTCCAAGTATAACGTAAACATGTCGTTCTTTTTTCAGAAACAAAATGTTTAAAACCTTTTTTTTTGTATTTCACGATGAGAGTGTAAACTAGCAGTGCTACTACCCACATACTTTCTCGCATTATCTAAATGAGCATTTTTCGAAGATTCAGAGAGGTCAATGAAAATGACACCCACACCATTCTTTGAGGTGTTCCTTTTCTCTCCGTGAAAAAAATTCGGAGCAATTTTTGAGAACCTGTTTTTTTACACGAGACGTGTTCGAAAGTAATTGCCGTTTAGGTGAAAACGCATAAAAGTTGTTTTTCAGAACAAAATTTCTTTTACATGAAAGAGCATTTCTTAAACTTTTTTATACGTAAGTTGTCACCATTGTTCAGCCATTTTTCATAGCGGGAAACTAACTTTTCAATATCCTCTTCATAGAAAGATGCCACCAGTGAAGATAGCCTCTTGAGTACACCGTTTTTATAATGAAGGTGCTGCGATTTATTAAAAACTCATGCCAAAGCATTTTTATTGTAAACCATCTGTTTTCAAGAATGTTTCCGTTCATTTTTTCAACCAACACAACCATTGACAACAAAGGCTCCCACTCCGTGCTTCGTCATGAAAATTTCTTCGTCTATAATTGAATTGATTAACACACTTTTTAACGACATTCCATCACTTATTACATTTTAAAAATAAATTCCTACAAGTTTGCAGATTATCTCAGCTAGCTTAACATTTTTGCGTTGAAAAATAGGGTTTAGAAGTGGCTGGATTTGGGGGTGGTATCTTTCTAAGAAGAGCGCGTATGAAAGTTGGTTTCCCGTTGTGACAAGTGTCTGAACAATGATGAAAACTATGTAGAATAATAGTTTAGATAATGTTCTTTCATGTACAAATATAAATTTTGTTTTCAAAAACAATTTTTATGAGTTTTTTTCTATAACGGTACTTACTTTATGAACACTCTTCGTAAATTACATAAATTTGAAGCACAAATAACGAAAAAATGCTTTTTTTAAAACATTGTACACGACCTTCTTTATGAAGTTGATTTTTAGAACAAATTTTGTTTAAAACAAAATACTATCTTCAATTTCGTAATTTTTAAATGTTACTATTTCGCAATTACTAAAATACTGTGAGTTCGCCGGAAATATAATAACCAACAATTTTCACCGTCCAAAAAATTTCCTATATATTATTCAAAATAATGCAAAAACTACTAATATTTTCGAAATATTATTTCTGACCTTATTTAAAGACCTATCTTTAAAGAAGAGATTTTATTAAGAAAAAAATATTCTTCAATATTGTACAGTAGTAGTTGGAAGACGCCGAACAAATTAAACTGTTGCATTTTTTGAAAATTAAAGAATTCAACGAAAATGAGACTTGCACCATTTCTTAAATGTCCTTTACGCTATCCGACGATAAAGTATAATCCAAAAATTTGGAGCCATTTCGTAGAAAAATTTGAAAATGTTGAAGTTATATGTAAAGTACCCTGCAAAATCAAAATATGTTTCAAACTCAGAGGATCTCGAGCTCATTTAAACCGATTGGGAAATATAATTTTCGGACAAAATTTGCTGAACGGTTTAGGCGATAGCGTTGACCACATACGGACACACAGACGTTTTGCTGACAAATCTATTTTTCTGTATCAAGAACCCACAAAACATGGATTCTGACGACACAATTTTCTATATGCTACATTCAATAGCATAAACTTCCCACTTATAGTCGTAATTCCTAGTCATTTAAGGATCCAATGAGTTCCCTAGGCTTGCCCACACGACATTGAAGTGTCTTTCCTCCATTTACTTCCAGCAATGCTAAATTGCTCCATCGTAATTTACAAATTGTGTGTTAAGTTCAATAGAGCTTCTGAGAGCAATTAACGAGATAGTCAATAGATCGCCTCGAGTCGTGATCCTCAGGGTCTTGAAGGCATTAACTGTAAATCTTGGCATAGAGCTTCCCACCACCACTGGCAAGATTTTGGCGTTGGGTACTCCATGAAGTTCGACTGCCAGGGGGATGACTGGTTCAAATTTTACCACCTTTTCCTCTCCTGCTTTCAGAAGGTTAGACCCATCTTCGTGGCGGACAGTCACAACGACCACGTGGACCCCTTCCCGACTTTTTATTACCAGGTCAGGTATGAGTCTAACCCCTTCGGCAACGGAGAAAGTGGCTTCCGTGGACATCACCGTGTCTTATTTACGGAGCCTCTTCCCTTCTATGAAGTTTTTGATCTCGTCATGACGCTTTATTCTTGCTGGCTTGTAAAAATGCACTGACCGAGGATGTGATTCAAGGTTTCTACCACTGTATTGCACTTCTTGCAGTAAACATTCTCTCTGGGCCTTCCTATACTAAGAGTAGTTTTATTGGTAGCGGTATTTGATCTCAATTGGAGTGCAGTGATAAAAAGACCAGGTTTCAGAAGATGATAATCTTTCAAAAAGGCATTTCCAATCGGATCGTTTATATGCGCCCTAACCGCTCTCCCTTGGGATCCCAACTTCTCCCAGGCGGCTATCACGTCATCGGCGCATTTCTTCTTATAAGCCCTTAAATATTGTTCGGAATAGGGCCAGAAGAGTCTCAGTGATTTTGCGATCTTTAGTGTCCGTTGGTAAATACTCGGACAGGAGCTGAACCATCTACAAATAGGATCTGCAGATTTTTCTAATCGTGATCCTAAGTTCAGCGCAACTCTAGGAACGTGTTGGGCGAGCTGCAGCAATTCCAGTTCTCCATCTCTCTTGGCCAGATAGAATAAGTCATCTGCAGTACTCATATGCAGATGTAGGAACTGTTTGACTGCCACTCTAATTCGACCGTCCGCTTCCCTGAGCATCGACATTGATGGCATGGATAGGACCAGTTGACAAAGGTAATGTAGTATTATGCAGGTATGAAGTAATGCCAACTTCTGAATGTCGCCTTTTGAAGCCTCGACACTGCTTCCATTAAATTCGATATGGGTGCTTTAGATGGGAAGCCATTCCAGATAGAGTAGTTCACTCCCAGGTATGATCATTGCTGACACGGGGAATTCTCTCCCCCAACCTTTCCAGACAGGGTTCCTCAATGAACCAGGATCGTTCAAAAGTGACGGACAATGCCATGCAGAGAACTAATTGTGATTGGGGGATAGTTAGTGACCACCGTATTATCCTTACACTCTTTTGGTATAAGGATGGTGCGATTAGTTTTCCACTCAGAAGGCACAAAGCCACTGTATAAAATTTGGGTGTACAATAGGGACAATATTTCAATTTTTGCTCCTGAGGATATGTGACTAACTTCTATCTTATCAGGTCCTGAAGCCGTGGCATTTTTCATTCCACTTTTAGTTTCGGCAACTTGCACCGCGTTTAGAATTGTATCTGGTTCCATTTCAGGTGTCAACAATTTATCACCCTCTCTTAATTCGGAAAGCCGAATCGGGGCCGTGTAACCCCAAATTGGTTTTGTACAGGTCATTAACCTCATCCCTGTTAAGGGACTGTTTATCCACACTACTACAGTCAATGCCGGTTCTAATGCACTTTGCCAAAAGCGCTGGATCATTCTTGAAAAGGTCCTGTGTCCTAGCATAAGAGTAGCGCTTCCTAGCGCGTTTGCCTCCATGTCTACGGGTCCTTTGAGAACTGATGGTGGGGGTTACAGTGTAGCCGCCCAAGATCTCCACTAACTTGGCATTGGTCTCGTCCAATTGGTTCTTGGATACAATATTTCTTTTGAGTTCATTTACCACCTAAATGATCTATATTAGTTTTAGAAGTGCCCCAGGTTCCTATCCAAGTTGAAATATTTTCCTTGCAGTTAGGCTCGGCTTCTAGTGTGATTCTGTTAAGACAAGTTTCAGTAGTTACGTCATAGCAGTCGAGGACTCAATAAAGGTTTGGTACTGTCCTAACCGACCAGCGTTGTCGGAATGCGCCATGTCAGCAGCATCAACAGAATCAAGGACGGGCTCAGCCGAAAGCTCCTGATTCATCTCTGAAACTATAACGGCCTCCTCGTTAGGGGACCACCCCCAAAATGCTTCCGGGGAGGCAATGTCAACCATTGCGAGATCCTCACGGCCACTGCCCGTGGACCGAGGTTTTGGAAGGGAATCTGTACAAGGCTATTTGCTTATCTCGACCTGTAAAGACGTTTCCACCCCCTTTGGACAAGTGTCAGAGCAGGAAATCATGGGCTTCCTTCCTGTTCCAATGGTAGGCCTCCGATATAGGGGAAAAGAAGAAATCAGCATAGGGATTTGGCTTACTGGAGTCGTCAGGGGCTAATGACCCTGCGAGGCGATGAGATAACAGCAGCACTAGTAGAAGGTCTAGGTAAATCATCGGCCTACAAAGCATGGATTATGTCGACTCAAGGTGTTAAAGGAAGTAATTTACTATGTGAAGATTTATTCAGTTTCTCGACCTGGGCCTGACAATAAGTTTTTTTGACAATAATTTTCATGGTTTTCCGCCGAACGTACTTCTTACGAAGTAAGGGTGAGAAAGTAAACACACGAGGGAATCAATCGTAGAGCGACGACATCTCCTTCAGAGATAACGCCATACAATCTGTTATATCACCAGATAAATCAATAATTAGGGATTACATATAGAATTATAATTAAGGGGCTGTAACATACTATCCACGCATTATTTCTGTATTTGCAATTTTCAAAATTCAGAGAGAGAAATGAAAACGAGACCTGCGCCATTTCTTTAAACGTACCTTGTTCTATCCGAAATAAATAAAGAAATAATTAGGAAGGGTTTTTGAGAAAACATTTTTATAAATTGGTTAAAATTCATCCTCAAATTACGCCTACTCGTTTTTTAAAAAACATTGTACAAGACCTTTTTTAATTTTTTGAGAAAAGTTTGAAAATGCTGTTGAGGCTTTATACGAGTCCGTATATCCGTATAAATCCGTATAATTCGTAAAGTATATCCGTATAACGTACTCACAAAATAAAAATATCCGTTTCAAACTCTGATAGCCTCAAGTTCATTTAAGCGGATAGGGTAATATCAATTTTTGAGAAGATAGACTGAACCGTTTAACCTCTAAGGTTGGCCACAGACGGACGGATGGATGGACAGACAGACATACACACTCCATAAATCATGAATTCCGACTACACAACGTGTTAGAGAAAGTAATTTACTATATATACTTACAAGATTTATCTACTTTTGTGCTACCAGTGTCCTACATTTGCAACAGTCAAGTCATTCACTTCAACAAAGATTTTCACGCTTTCCCTACAACGAAATTGAGATGTTGCCAGCTCAGTCTAGCTGTATTCCTAAATATTTGCAAGACGTGACTCGAGGTATAACATTATTGTTTAATTTGTACGCAGATTCATTTTAACATGGACCCGTACCAAACTTGATGGACTTGCTCTTTGAATTTTATTTCCATGCCGTTTGTTTCCTTCCAGATGTGTACATTTGTCTAAGTCTCGCAGCAAAATATCCTCATCTTTCTTCGAGTTTATAATCATATAAATTACGCAGTCATCTGCGAAGCGTTGTACATTTGAAGCTAATTGTGTCTTATACCATGTCGTGTTTTGACTGTATTTAACAGCCTCGTGAAGCATTAAATGTTTTCTCAATTTTCAAATTTTCGTGAAATAATTTTACCTTTTCACAAACCATTGGCAGTGATAACTCGTATCTAAATGAGTTTCACATAATCCTGTTGCAGTTTAAGTTGTATTTCTGTTGTTCGTAATTCCTGTGATTTTAATTATCCATTTCAATTACCATGTAACGTGTTCATTCGTGAAATAGTCACACTGAATATCACTCGAAGAGGCGTGAGAGACGGTAAATTCACTCCTCGCTACGCGAGTGGTGAAAATTACTTTGATAATTTTGATATTTTCATTTTTGTTGTTTGGGATATTGACTTATTTTAATTATCGTGTAGTAGTATACAGCAGTTTACGTTTCAAACTGTATATATTTTCAATAGATAATATCGAAAGAATTTGCTTTCAGTAATATAAAAAGTAAAAGAAGAGCAAAGATACATTGCGTTGAAAAGAAGGTCAAAGGTCAGAATGTATAAGTCCCGTTGATTACTTATGACGATTCATGGAATTGTTTGCATATCTGCAGGTAAATCTGGTTACTGAGTATTTACTCCTTTTTCAAAAATAAGTTTGCACAATAATTTAAAGAACATATAGTTATGATTAAAATATCCAAAAAGCTTCCCGCAAACACCACTCATTCAGGTAATTATAAAAATGATTTTTAATTAAATGAACTAAAACATCAAGTATGTTTTTCATAACTATCATAATTAAACATGAGGATGGGAAGATAATTTATTTGTTGTTTTGAAGACACAAATGACAGAAGAATGACAAACAAAAATGAAATGTGATAAAACTCTCCCCTACCTGTCAGTACAATGAGCATGCTCTCTGGATCTGGCAACCGCATACATACTAATAAGGGGGAGTAATAAGCGACTGTGTCACCTTTGATTTTTCCTCTTTGTTTCGGCTAAGAGTCACTGCTTCATTGTTTAGAACGATTTTTATTTGGACTACTATTAATCCTTAGCGATAGTTTCGCCTTTCAACGCGTATCGGATGTTTAGGGCATAATTCGAATCCGGGCGTACACTGACGCCGTGCTGAGGGTGGCGAGAGGCGACACATCCCGCCCGCTTCGTGGGAAAGAAATCGCTCAACACAGAGCCTGCCCGTTGCTTCCTGCGAGTCGTTCCCAGGAGGCGCTCTGTGCCGCTTGATTTTGCCAATCTCCTTGAGCGGCGGGGCTCTTGCCGCGGGGAACGCATGCATCGGATAGCGGGGCGGCTCCACCAGCAGGGTTGCTAAGGGCGCAGCCGAGGCAAAACGCGTTCTCCGCTTCACATTTGCTGGGCAGAGGGCGTCAGTGTAGGGATGCTCAGAGGCACGAATTGGGGCCAGACTGCCTGGGAGACCTGCTCCGGTAGCCTGCGTGCCACGTGCCTTTCACTTGACTAGAGCCGATCGCGTCTGAGCGCTCCCTCCTCTCCTGTTGTGCTGTGGTCCACGCCGGTCGCTAGTGTGGCGTCATGCAGGGTGCAATAATACACAGACGAGAGTGGGTTTAACGTATTGCTAGTTTATTAATAATGAATCCACCACCGAAATAAACCTTATCTACAATAGTTACATAAACGAAATAAATTGCCCCTCTACTAGAAATAATTTTCATTCTACGAGTACAACATCCTCCTCTTAAATATCGAATAGATCCGATCGTGTGAAGCACCGCAGAATTCCTACACGACTCGTCACTTGTCTCTAACTACTTCACGACAAACTACATTGCCGGCCCTAGCCTACGCGCACGCGGTCCGCACCCCACCCGGCGCGCTGCCTCCGATCCGCCCAGCTCGACTCCTCGAAGAGCAGAGGAAGTGATACGTTGCAGCCGCCTGGCTTGGCTGGCCCCGTCTCCCACCCCTTTCACTGTGTTTTTACGGTACGTCACATTCTGCCGCCCCACCCTTAAACCAAGTGATCTGTCATGCGGCGTTCACATGGTCATCTGCATCTATGTTTGTGCACGACGCTACACTAGTTCTAAGCCAGGGCGTCTACGCGGTGTGTTGGTGTGGCTTGTGCCCAGGCACGGATCTACAGGGGAGGGGGGAATGCGTGATATCCCCCCGCAAACATTTTCAGTAACCATTAATTTTAACTTCTCACGAAACTTTTAAGTAACTATGTAGTGGTGCTAAAACAGCACGTATTTTCTCGTCCGTATTTTCACGCAAAATTACGCGAAAAGTACTCAAATTTTCGAAAAATGGCCTTATTTCAAAATCTCTCTTAAAGAAACAGAGTTCATTAATGGAAAAAATCTCTGTCTTTAATGTTTTAGTTGTATGAAGGGTCCGAAAAAAACTGAACTTTTGCAATTTTCCAAAAATTAGGTTTTCTAGAGAACATCAGACCTCCACCTTTCTCTTTAACGTCCTTAAAACTATCTAATAAAAATATCAAAAACGATGGAGCCATTTTCCTTAAAATTTGGAAAATGCCCCAGGGGTCACGGAAAGTAGCCCCCAAAATTAAAATTTCGGTTTCAAATTCCAGGGGCCGTGATATCAGCTAGAGCGATTGCGAAATATCAGTTTTGGAGAAAATCGACTGAACGGTTTAGCAGCTTGCGTTGTGCACAGACTGACACACAGACGTTTCGCCGTCATTCGATTTTTCGGTTCCAAGGACCCACAAAACAGATATTGGGTACAACACGTGTTAGAGGATTTTTCCTAAATTTGTGAACTGGATTTATCCATTTTTCTTTTCCAGGGCCATGTAAGCAGAGTTTTTCTGCCCAAAAGGCGCCTTTTTTTGGCACAGTATTACATATCATTCTCTCTACTCTGTAAAAATATTTTTGTATAATCAATAAAAATAATAAATCGTATCGCAGCGTGAGCTGAGTTTAAACTGTGTCATTCTCCATAATCTGTAATATGACACATTCGACCAAAACATTTTGAATAAAAAACTATCTTAATGAACCGATCACAATTGACTTACCCGTCGGGCATTTATATAGTACCCCTAGAATGGAGAAATATAATAACTAAGGCGCGGAGTTTGATATCTTAAAACATCACCAAAAATGATCAATAAAATACTTTTAAAATGATTTTAAAATGCCCTAAAAATGACATTGAAATGTTTATCAAAACAAATTTCGATGCGTAATTCAAGCTGTGGGATATGTTACCGATGTAATCGCGGTGTCGGATCGAAGGGGGCCAATGCTCAGAGAAAAAAATGGTAAAAGTGCAGAATAAATAAAAAGAGGCAACACAAGAAAAAATTGTTGAAACGTCTAAAATGTATCGAAAAAATAAAAACGTCTAAAATGTAACGCGTTTTGTCCTTGGCCTTTTAGTTAGAAATGGGAGTCCGGAATCGCTGTATTTTAGGTCAGTGGTACATATGGAATATGTATTCTACTGTTCTCCAGGGGCGTGTGGCAGCTCATCTCTCTTTCTTACTCTGCTTGATAAGTGGTGCAACGGCGACTTCCACGTATTGGAGTGGGGATGACGCAACCGGAAACGGTGTTGACGTCGTAAGTTCCCTTTCTATGCAAAAGAGAGTGTACGTGGGCTGCTGTGAGATTTCGCGCAATTATAGTGTGCCCGAAACAAAATAATAGGGCATGGATCTCTTACATGCGCCTGGACACGGCGCGGTTAATAAGTACTTGAGAAAGTAAATATTTAAAAATAATAAGAAGAAAAGAACCCCCGGGCTAACAACCATGGGGGATAAAAATCGGATCCAGCTAAATGCTGGTCCCCCCTAAGAATTGTTGCAAGCACCTGCTACCGCGATAATAAATAAAAACTGAGCCACGGTAAATGCAGGCCGAGGTCCTACTCGGCCGATTAACAAAAAAAAAAAGAGAGAGAGAGAAAGAAATCTAATAAACAGAAAAAGTAGAAGAGGCTTGTAGAGTAGACATATTTTGTGAAATATTGTCAAATTTCTTCAGTCCTGAACAGTAAAGTTTGTACGTAAGCGAATGTTTAGATTGTAAATCCATATCATGCGATTTTATTTAAATTCTATCTTTTTACATCTATATCGTAGAATGAAAAAATAATACATTAATCCTTCGTCGTTTTGCAGCTCTAAATTCAACGATTTTAATAAAAAATTATTACTATTTTTAATTTAAACTATAAAGTATTAATTAAATATTAAATTTAATATTTTAATTTTGTTAAAAGCATTTTGTGACAAATAATTTACCTCATGTACAATTTATATTATCTTTGCGCTTTTATACATAATATATACTACACTATGTGATCAAAAGTATCCGGGCACGTGGCTGAAAATGACTTACCAGCTCGTGGTGCCCTCTACCATTAATACTGAATTCAATAGGATGTTGGCCCATCAGCCTTGATGACAGCTTCTACTCTTTCAGGCGTACTTTCAATCAGGTGCTGGAAGGTTTCTGCGCAGGCCAGGCCATTACAGGGATGTTATTGTCGTGTAACCGCTCCGCCGCAGGCCGTGCACTATGAACAAGAGCTCGATCGTGTTGACAGATGCAATCGCCATCCCCGAATTCTTCCGGTGGGACAACAGTGGGAAACAAGAAGGTGTTTAAAACATCAATGTAGGCCTGTGCCGTGATAGTGTCACACAAAACAACAAGGGGTGCAAGACCCCTCCATGAAAAACACGACCACACCATAACACCATTTTGAATATGTCCGAATACTTTTGATCACATAGTGTATATAGTGCGGAGAGGCATTGATGTAGGTCTGTGAGGCCTGGCACGAAGTCAGCGTATATATATATATATATATATATATATATATATATATATATATATATATATATATATATATATTGTGACATACCTGGTGGTGCCGGGTATTTTCACTGCAATATAACACTAAGAGAGGGTATCTTTTACGTGAATGGGTCCCTGGATAAGTTGGTGCAACGTTGGGGTGGTTAATCATAAATTGAAATACAATTATAAACAAGATTTATTTTAAATCAAATTTGTTATTTACATAATCAGACAACGTTTTTACACTCTGCCTTGGTACCAAGATTAAGAGTGAAATGCATTTCTCATACCTTCGGGGCCCAGATCGAATACCTATGAAGTTCGTAGAACCGCTCGTGCCGACCGGATTGTCGACCTCTGCTACTGCTGCGGGCCGTCAGCGTCGGATGGCATGGTATCGCCCACGGCTGATGCTCCAGCAATTCTTCCCCGATCAGGATCTTGACACCTCGGCTTCGCACCTTCCTCGAATCACTGTCCGTCAGTGGGTTTAATTACACAACCCGCGCCTACTCTGTATACTGGTCACAGTTCTGCACCGCGCAATTTCAAGAATGTTTCCACCGCGCCAATTTGCGGTTCCTAATAGCACATAAAATACGTCGCAATGTTATATGCGTCCATACACCGGCGGAGAACTCTCGCCGCACGTCCGCACTCGCCGCCGCTCTCCTGACGTCCCTCCGGTCACCGTTCTGCCAACGGCTCTCGTCCGCGATTCTCGTAACGAACCTTTGCACGTGCGCGGTGCCCAGTTCCAACCGAAATTCACACGCTAGCCTCCCGGCGGCGGGGGCACCGTCGGCGGTGGCAGCGGTTGCTCGCCGGCCCCGGCGCGCCGCGCTCAGCGCGCGCACCGCGCAGTTCAAAATAGCAATTGGTTTCTTACACTAATGATTTAATTAGTGTAATGAAACACATATTCTGGGTTTCATCACCCCCCCCTTTCTTTTTTTGAATTTTTTCACTTCTGGAAAAATTCACACTAGTAACATCGTCACTGCCAATGGTTGCACTCGTTTGCATATTGCTCGACGCCCTATATACACTTATAACCTAAAATCGAATTAACATGTGATTGCTTATATTAACACTAATCTTACACTGCTGCACTTATACTCTCTTAATCTGCACATCTACTGCTGCTCTTACACTCTCTTAATCTGCACTTATTTACACTTCACTATTTTCCATCCATGTTGAACCAGGTTTCCGATTTGAAGCTTGTAATGTCCTACTATGTCTTGTCTCTCGTGCGACAGTTCATCCCCATTTTGCTGACCGTGATTTCCTAACTCACAGTTGTAGGACATAGCTTCCAGCGTGTTGAACACATCTTGATAGGTATCATCCCATTTCCAGCTGCGACCTCTTCTACGTTTGTACCAATTGTTGACCATACCATCACTCTTCCCTCGCCCCTGACTTCGCTCCATTCTTGACCTGCCTACATCTCCTTCATTCCCATACTTTGGGGCATCTGCAAACATAAAGTTGTACCCCTCCAATATCTTCAAACCCTTTCCTAAATCGGTATGATCTGCTCTGCTCAGTAGGCTTTGCACGGTGACAGGATACTGTCGCGTTGACATGCAAATAATTCCTTGATATTTTATAGGAGCAAATAATGTTTTTGGCTCCATAACGCTCTTCGTTCTGTATTCACTACGACTTCCCGTGATGTAGTTGTGATGGCCATTCCTCTGGTCGCTCTTGATGTTTATTTGGGTTTCTTCATTCCGCTTTCGTACAAAAATCTTGTTTTCAAATTCCTTCAAAAATTTCGGAAATATACCAAAATTCTCTGCCCATGTCCTGGCGTTCTCTTCTAACATTGGGTGTAATAACTGGATCTTGTATCCTTCCAATATGTTGTTTGATGCTAGGTGCCGTTCTTCTGCTCGCAGAACTACCTTAGGGTTTTCCGCCCCATCTCCCAGAGATTTCATCGATTTTGGAGGCATAATTGGTGTCACCCCATACTTGACACTTGGCGACATTTTCCCGTCTTCTTCCTGTTTAAACTCTTCTTGTACTCTTTTCTCTTCGCACCCTTGTATATTTTCCACGATTTCTTCTTCTACTATGCGCTCCATTTCTTCTATTTTCATTTCCATTTCTTCTTCCCTTATTAACTTCAATTCTTCCGTTTTCACTTTCACTTTATAAACATCCTCCTCGGTCTCGATTTGGACCTCCACCGTTTTGCCCTCCGCTGTCTTGACTTCCTCATGGATTTGGTTCGTCATCCCCTCGTTTCTATCTGTTATCGCTACCCTAGCATCTACTTGATGGCATGATTGAAATTTTAGCACCTCATCTTTCCTATCCAGTTCCTCCGCTTTCCCATACGGTTTTTCGCATATTTCGATGAGCTTCCTATTCCGTTCTTCTGTGATTCTTCCCATTTCTTCTGCCGGCTTCTTAATCTGTTCGTCCACCACCTTCCCGTTCTGTTCTTCTATTAGTTTTCTATTCCGTTCCTCCGCCTTCCTATTCTGTTCCTCCTCGGATCTTTTCTGTTTACCTAATTCTTTGCTCTGTTCTTCCGCAAGCTTCTCAATCTGCTTCTCCGTTTGCTGCCTCAGCTGTTCTTCTAATGAATCTTTTGCCATTACGCCCGTACACGCTTCGTACTCTTCGTCCATCCCCAAGTCAAATCCTACCGCCTGGCTCCCCAGTTCTACCACCTGCCGTTCTAGATCTATATTTGCTCTGTGATCGACCAGAAAATCCGTCCCTATGATTACCGAATACAATAATTTTTTGACTACCAGGGCCACCATCTCGTATACTTGGTTGCCAATCCTGGCTTGAAACATGATTTGTTTTGTGATGGGGCTTGACTTCTTCTGAGTTGCCCCAATCACATACGCCCTATTCATAGGCAAACACATTACTTCTTTTCCTGTTGCTTTTAACTCCTCATACATTTCTTCTGATACTACTGTAGTCGTGCACCCTGTATCCACTAAAGCTTCTTTAATTATACCTTCACATTCTATCGATATCGTGGGACATTTCCTGATTCTGACCGCTGAGTTCTTACATCTCCGCCACGGTTGGGTATCGTAGGTTACCGGCTGCATAGCGTTTATGGAGACCGCGTTTACGTCATCGATTTCCGCGTCCGCAATGGGGCCACCTATCACCGCGGACTCTATTAGTTTAAATAGTGTCCTTGATCACTACTTGTGCTAGGCTGTGCTAATCGGTCGGGTGCATTCCCGCCCCCGCCTCGCGTCTCCGTACGGTTTGAATTAGATCTGTTCCAGTCCGGTCTCTGGTTCCCCGGCTCTGGTCTCCATCCGTCTCCCCCTCTTCCGCGTTGGTTTCTCTGGTAATCATTGCTCCTATCATTCCCTTCATTTCTGTTCTTTGGTACGCCTGCAAATGTCAAGTCGTACCCTCCTAACACATTCTGGAATCTTTCCAGGTCGGTGTGCTGCACACTACGTAAAAGATTCTGCACCGTAACTGGGAACTGTCTTGTCAGTACACATATTATTTCCTGATCGCTCATCGGTGGGGATAGCGTTTTGTATTCCATAATACGCCTTGTTGCGTATTCCCGCAAACTTCCCATTGACTGGTTGTAATGATTATTCATTAAGCTGATTTTAAAATTAATTTGAATTTCCTCATTCCAATACCGCTCAAGGAATCGATCTTTAAATGCCTTTACTGATTCGGGAAACTTATCAAATGTATCGACCCATATCCTTGCGTTGCCTTCTAACATTAAATATAATAATTGTATTTTACACCTTTCCGAAGTATTGATAACATCTAGATGTCGTTCTGCTGCCTTCATAAATATACATGGATTTTCTTTCCCGTCTCCTGAAAATTTTAGTGATCTTGGAGGGGTAAATGGTACCGTCCCACTTGCTGCAATTGGGGATGCCTTGCATTCTTTTATTTGTTCAATCTCTGTTCGTAGTAACACAACCTTCTCTTCGCATTCCCGCTTATTCTCCTGCATTTCTTCCTTGACTACTAACTGCATCCTTTCAATTTTCTCGTCCTGCATGGCAGTTTTAACATCTAATTGCTGATATAGCTTATTTTCTAATTCTCCCCCCAGATTGATTACTTGGGATTCTAACTCCTTTTTCTGTTTCCCTAATTCTTCAGCGGTCCGTTGCTCGTGACTTTCTACCCGCTCCGCGATTTTAGTCATCTCATTCTTCGTTAACTCAATTTGTTCTTCGGCGCGTCCTATTCGCCCCCCTATTGCATCTAATTTCCTATTCTGTTCTTCTGCCAGCTTCCTAATCTGTTCCTCTGTGAATAATTTCTGTTCATCTAATTTCCTACACTGTTCTTCTGCCAACTTCCTAATCTGCTCCTCTGTAAATATTTTCTGCTCCTCTGCCGACTTCCTGATCTGCTCCTCTACCTTCCTACTTCGTTCTTCTGCTTTTCTATCCCGTTCTTCTGCTTTGCTCTGTCCCTCCAATATCTTCCCATTCAGTTGTTCGAACATCTTCATCATCATCTGCATAGCGCCTGAATTAACGTCTTCTCCACCCCCCTGATTTAAATTTCCTGCCGCTTGGTTCATCGGCGTCGACGTAATTTTCACTCTTCTATCAAAGCCTTCCCCCGACGTTTCATCCAATCTGCTTCCAATTCCACTATCCCTGCTCTCTGATAAGGTACTACTACCAATTCCTTCATCTATCTCTCTTACCTGCTCCGCCTTCCCCTCCGAATTCAATACTACGTTTTGCTCCTCCATCTTAGTACTATTACCCTCACGTTCGTCCCCAACTACTTCAAACTGTTCACCCGATCTTTCCATTTACCTCTCTTGACAACAATATAACAGTTGTCCTATTAAATTACGATGCCCGCCACGGCACTATATACTCTTCGTGAATGGATTAATTCACTCCTATTTCAATTGCTAATTGATGATGAACCACCCTCACTCACCACCAAAAACACAATAACACTAGGTCAGTGGCCATATAAATCTCCGCTCACCCACCAATGCATAAACATACTCCTTACAACACATATAATATTACCATTTACACATATACACTGCTAATAAATTCATTAACACTATTACATAAATGCTTTCAGATTATAGTAAATCCCTTATTAATTGAAATTACTTTTCAACACACTTATTGCTATATTATGTACATAATCATCACTCACATTTACATGTCATATCTTCTCCCTGAATTTTCCTCAATAGTATCATATAAATATTCACAATATACATTCACAATGCTGCTATATGTTTCCCAACCTGGTATCTTTTCTATTAAATTCCCCAAACTTTACCATCACCAATAAATAATGCACTACTGAGTGAACGTTCCCAGCAAAAAAAAATTTTGTGCACAATTTGTACAACACTATTAACCACCTTTATACTCTCATAAGAATTATTACTACTTCCCCATTTCTTTGATTTCCATGTTATAAAAAAAAATTGCCAAGCAGTTCAAATATTATTAATATGTCTTACAAAATTTGGAATTCTATTACATTATATTATTTGTAACATGTACATGTATAGCCTTCATAACCTCAGTAACTACAATATTAACTATATATTGGATGCACACAAATAATTGCCTATGTCAGCCCGCAATTAATTACACAACAACATTTTTGTAATTATCAACATTCCATTATGCTTACTTGACTTGTGCATGTTTTTGCTACCACATGTATTGTTATTTTTTTTTTTTTTTGTACTCTATAATAATACACTTTGCACTGCCTGCTTCTCATCTATACCCTGCATTACTATACAACAATTACATGCACATTGTTTTCCAACATTTCACCAATTTCCCTAGGGCCACATTTCTTAATTATACGTTATCCACTTGTTCGGGCGCCAGCTGTGACATACCTGGTGGTGCCGGGTATTTTCACTGCAATATAACACTAAGAGAGGGTATCTTTTACGTGAATGGGTCCCTGGATAAGTTGGTGCAACGTTGGGGTGGTTAATCATAAATTGAAATACAATTATAAACAAGATTTATTTTAAATCAAATTTGTTATTTACATAATCAGACAACGTTTTTACACTCTGCCTTGGTACCAAGATTAAGAGTGAAATGCATTTCTCATACCTTCGGGGCCCAGATCGAATACCTATGAAGTTCGTAGAACCGCTCGTGCCGACCGGATTGTCGACCTCTGCTACTGCTGCGGGCCGTCAGCGTCGGATGGCATGGTATCGCCCACGGCTGATGCTCCAGCAATTCTTCCCCGATCAGGATCTTGACACCTCGGCTTCGCACCTTCCTCGAATCACTGTCCGTCAGTGGGTTTAATTACACAACCCGCGCCTACTCTGTATACTGGTCACAGTTCTGCACCGCGCAATTTCAAGAATGTTTCCACCGCGCCAATTTGCGGTTCCTAATAGCACATAAAATACGTCGCAATGTTATATGCGTCCATACACCGGCGGAGAACTCTCGCCGCACGTCCGCACTCGCCGCCGCTCTCCTGACGTCCCTCCGGTCACCGTTCTGCCAACGGCTCTCGTCCGCGATTCTCGTAACGAACCTTTGCACGTGCGCGGTGCCCAGTTCCAACCGAAATTCACACGCTAGCCTCCCGGCGGCGGGGGCACCGTCGGCGGTGGCAGCGGTTGCTCGCCGGCCCCGGCGCGCCGCGCTCAGCGCGCGCACCGCGCAGTTCAAAATAGCAATTGGTTTCTTACACTAATGATTTAATTAGTGTAATGAAACACATATTCTGGGTTTCAATATATATATATATATATATATATATATATATATATATATATATATATATATAATTCAAATCCCCCCCAAACCAAAATTCGATTTTGGATCCGCTCCTGCTTGTGCCAGGCGTTGAGAGACCTACGTCGCTAGATCCAAGCCATGCCGTCTACACAATGCGTTGGTGCGGCTCGTTGCTGCTCAAATGCTGGTGGAATTGTTTCGTATATACGTACATGGCAAATGCGTTAGGAAGAAGCATACGAAGCTCAGCATTCAAGCGTAACTCAGCATACAAACTATTGGCGATGATTTAAATAATCGTTGATTTAAAGCAGATTATTTTTATAAATATAAATCAAAAATAATTTAGTTCTAAGTTTCACAATTTTTTCCAGTGTGTCCTTAAACTGCCTGCACAATTTTTTTAGTAATATTCACAAATTAACTACTTAATGGATAGCAGTATCTTGTTAAGCCATTTTTTGCCCATGAACATAGGTTCAGATATTGTTTTTTAATATCCACGATATATTGTTCCACTTTTTGTGCAAAAACATATTAAATGCTAAATATCGCCAAATGAAAGTCTTCTGTAAAAAACTGAAGCAGCACAATTAAAATTCTCTTTGTTTCAGTACCATAATATGAATCAAACTGGCGATTTCTATTAATATTTGAGATCGCTTTTAAATGAGTGGATAAAAATTGCATTTCTCTGTTGCAATAACAGGCTTAAATTCAATAACGAATAACGATTCAATTAACATGATTATTTCAAATAAATCCCGGTTGGTTGAAGAATTGCAGGTACGGCATGCCCTCAGTTAATTTTAGAAATGAATCTACATTTTCCTGTTTAAATTATTTTCTGTTGACTTCCAATTATGTTTTTTATAATATTGCGCCTATGATTTAATAACTAGCTTGCGAGATTAATGAAAATGTTCTCAGGATTTTAAAGTACAATTGACTAAAGTTTCGTGCTAAATATTTTGTTACATTTGGCAAGGAATACAATATTCAGAGTAAACTAAGTAATGTTGATTAACGATTGAAAGGAAATTAAGATTACGTCAGCAACAAATTTTCTCATACATTAACAGTGGTGAGCCATTAATATATATATATATATATATATATATATATATATATATATATATATAATTATATATAATTCTCTTCCGTAAAACTATAATTTTGCTTCCGTCTCTTCTTTCTAATTTTTGCATTAGATAATTAAGCATTTTTTAGTTGATATCCCCCGATCAAAGTGAAGGAACCCAAATAAAATAAATAACTTTATTTGTAGAAATATAATTGATTGTTAATGGTATAAGAAACCCTACAATTCTACTAAAATAATAAGTTAGAAAGCAAATTAAAGTTACTGTAACATTTGCACAGATACTTTCAGTCTGTGAGAATGGTCACAAATTGTAACTCTGTTTAGTCACGTAGCAAGTCCTTATTGAGATTAATTGAATAATCAATACATTTTGAATGCAACCCAAATGTTATATTTAACTATAATCCCTATTCAGCTCATTGCAGGGGCCCACAGGATTCATTTTCTGTTAGATTTGAGCCATGATAAATTCTGAGACTGTTAAATTACTCTCCCTGATATTAACTAATTCAGCAACTTCAGCTTCGCGTGAAAGAAGTATGACTACTCTGAACGTACTTAAGAGATTCAATGTGTAACGAAAGGCTTTCCAATCTTTCCGCACTTGCCATTGAAAAAGCGAGCCTTCAAATAATTTCTAAACGTTCACAATTTTTGGGTAGGGACATTGATCTCTTTGCTTAAATAAAAATAGGAAAAGAGACCTGCAAGAAAATTTTAAGTGATTTTTTAAATTTTAAATTTTTTTAAAAGCAACGGCAAAAAAAATTAAATTAAATGTTTAAAAATTAATGTAAAAATGTTATTTAAACTTATTACTCTCATTTTTGTCACTGCTGAGTTTCTCATATTCCTGTTGCAAATACGCTGTAATCCGTAATATATTGGCACCAATTTCTAAAGAACAAATTTTTTCTCCGTTAAGTTATAGTAACATAGCAAAATTCGGTGATCTTTGACTCACGATCTTCTAGTAAGCTCCGAGTAAACGAGCGAATAACATGTCTTCATTAATGACGGCAGGAGAGCATTAAATCATATGTTAATCTGGTTTGGGAGCCTACCCAGAAAAAATAATTACCCTACACTACAGGTTAAGACTGTTGTCTTAATAGAAAAATGGTACACATGCATCATACGTCATTTGAAATTTCTATAATTAGGAGGGAACCGAAGGATTATGTAAGCGATTGTTATTTCTGATTGACAAATATTAAAGAAAAATCGTATTCCTGACCGAAAAATGTATCATGGTCATGTAGTGAATCTTGGAAAATATACTTACCCCCGTTGCGTATTAGGAGGAATGAAACATTTCATAAATGCTATGAATAAACTTTCTGATGGGATTTTACTTTCCCGTATACGTATATACGGAGTAATATACGTAGTATACGGAGAGTTATGTTATATTGATTTCGAGATTTCAACGGAAACACGCGTTTTGAGGTCCCCTGATACCGAAAAAGTGTTTTTTAAATGCCCGTGTGTCCGTCCTTCTGTCTATTCGTCCGTCTGTCCGTTCGTCCGTCTGTCCTTCTGTCTTTCTGTCCTTCTGTCCTTCTGTCCGTCTGTCCGTATGTCCGTCTGTCCGTCTGTCCGTCTGTCCGTCTGTCCGTCTGTCCGTCTGTCCGTCTGTCCGTCTGTCCGTCTGTCCGTCTGACCATCTGTCCGTCTGTCCGTCTGTCCGTTCGTCCGTCTGTCCGTTCGTCCGTCTATCCGTTCGTCCGTCTCTCCGTCCGTCCGTCTGTCCGTTCGTCCGTCTGTCCGTTCGTCCGTCTGTCCGTTCGTCCGTCTGTCCGTTATTTTATTCTTTTTCTTATAACTAGCATTAATTTCAACTCGACATTTCGTTAAAAACTACTCGTTTAAAAAAATGTATATGGCGGCTTTAAAGAACTAAGTTTTAGAACAGATTTTGTGTAAGGCAAAATCCACCATCTTGAATTTTGTGGCTTTGAAATGTTAACGCTTTGCAATTTTCAAAAATACAGTGTGTTACACGGAAATGACTAAAGTGACCTTTGATACACTCGAGGAGAAAATTTAAAGAAAAAACTGAAGCCGTGTTTGATTAGTTCGAGTTTATGTTAGTTATTGATTCTTTTTTTACGTCAGCACTTAAAGAGTTGACTATCAACAATTTACTATGATTACTGTTCGATTAGGAAACAACTTTTTAGTTTAGATTTAGATTTATTTAGTCAAAAAAATCAGCAAAAACTGTATTTGACGTAGGGGGGAAAAGATTAAATGGTTGAAAAGTTTGAATGATTAAAGGCTGTAAAACTATTACCGAATTGGAACTCAATTCAGCCATCACGACAGCTCGAGGAAGTAGCCAAAGAAGTGACCTTTACGCTTACATCGGGAAATCTTATTCCAAAGCATTTCTCCGAAACGCGAAACGTCGAAATGCGGTTGCATGCTGTAAGTTGCGCAGACTCGTACCTCACATCGAGGCCCTGGCGTAGGAGTAAGCAAGTAAGTAAGAAATGTGGCCGATCGTAAAAGGGAGGCTGCGGAGCGCGTCCGGCGGAGGGTTGTTCTGTGCTGCACCTCCGCCGCCCCGGCGTCCGCCCCCAGCCGCCACTTTTCTTTCCCGCCCCCACCCACCTCCTCAACTCAGCTCCCCTCTCTCCATCCCGCTCCCCCACCCGGGTCCCTACCGCTCTCCCCGTCGCTTTCTCCATCCCGCTGCCCAACCGCTCCCCGCCTCCTTCCACACCCCGCTCCCCACGACGCCCTCTCAATCTTCGGCTCGGACTGCTCCCCGCTTCCGGACTCCATCTTGGACTCCCGAGCCCGCTTCTCGTTCCCGCTTGTGCTCTTTGCCCCCGCCACCATCCCACCCTCTATCAACCCATTCCTAAATTTGGCCCTCGCTGCTACCTCCCCTCCCCACTACCTCCTCTGGCCTCCGCCCTTTCCCTCTTCCAAGCTTTCCACTATCCGCCCTCTCTACTTAGCCTACGTCCCCAATTCTGTGCACCCCCCTTTTCCATCATCACTCTCACCTCCACTCTCACTTCGCTCTCGTCCCGATCGGCATCCCCGCTCCGCAACCTCGCTCCGCATCCCCACTCCGCGTCCCCGCTCGGGGTCCCCGCTCCGCATTCCCACTCGACATCCCCGCTCCGCATCCCCGCTCTGCGTCCCAGCTCCGCGTCCTTGCTCCGCATCCCCGTTCTGCATCTCCGCTCCTCGCCCCTTCCCGCTTTCTACCCCCGCCCAAACCTCATCGCTGTCCACCCCTGGCGGCTTGGGGCTGCTAAGGGAAACCCGCCTCAGTCATTTCCGCTACGTCTGCACGCGACGCTCGTAAAAAGAGCTGGAAAAATTCTCGACGACTGCCAATTTGCGATTCTTTGGAGCGTCAGTTAGAGCGGCTAAAGTGGCGACGCCGGGGAAAACGTATCGCTTTCTCCGATGAGGCGCGGAGCGGAGGGGATGTTTTTATGTGAAATGCAGCGGAAGCCAGTTTGCGGGGATCTTTCGATCTAAGGAGTTCCGAAGGCTTCGCTGTAGCGCCGCCTTCCCGGCATGCAACGTGTCCAAAGGGCCCAACATTGGACGTTGCATGAGGGACGAGGCATCACTAACGAATCTTTTGCACGGAAAGAAACCGACAAAAACAGGTTCTTTTCGAAATGGTGCGAAGTAAACGATGCTTCAAAGTAGGACGGCGATACGCATAGTTCACTGCAAGTCTTGTAATTTTTACCGAGACAATTTATAGGTGAATATTTTTCATTTACTTAAATGAGAGTTTGGATTTCCGTGTAGTGTTTATGGAAACGCAGACTACTTACTAAAACAGCACGGCGTTAAGAGAATTATCGCATGAAGTACGCGATTAACTTGACACTTTTGGTTGTGGCTACTCCCCTTGCAGAACAGTGCTTCCGCTACATTCGTGAGGTGCACAGCAGTGGTTCTTAGAGGTGTGGAGCACAGCAGTGTGTCGAACGAAATTAAATGTGTAACCCGCTATATTTTGGCATTTTGGGGATTCGCCGAGAAAATATTTTGAGAAAGAATATATAAACTCATTGAAGTTCGAAACTCTTATATTATGAGGCGGTGTGCGCGGAATGAGTTTTCCAGTGTTCCTTACGCAGTAATCGTCTTATCTTGCTCCCGTCAGTCCGTCCATCACTCACGGTTAAAACTCTTGTAGCTCACCAATCGAGACATGACATTCCACGCGACTTGGGCCCCTGGTGAGGAACGTATTTTTCCAGATCCAACCACAACACCAAGAATATTTTCGAAAAAAAAACAATAACATTTTAAGCAACTTAAAAGCGTTGTGAGTGACACCGTACCTACACAGGAGATCAATAACTCTATTCCTACCGTCGAGACAAATCAAGTTAAGCCGAGTTTGGTACCAACTTGAGTAACCGAAGAAGATATTACAATTCGTACACTCTACGTTTTGTTCAATTTGTAAAAACTAGCTTTATTTAATTTGAAATTTCATACTAACCGTTCATGTAGTCAACATTTTTTTTGTAAGTGGCGACACTTTTCTGAGAAGTAGAATAGTAATTCATTTCAAAATTATTGACAGCTGTGATTAAGATATCGAAATGCCAATTACACGTAACTGCATTACACATAATATCATATAAAAAAGGAAACTATATGATCGTGAAAATGAAGTATTTAAAAATTGGAGTGTGTTGTTGATTCTATTTCGTAAAAAATGAGATGGCTTACTTCTCTGGAAAGGCTAAAAAAGAAAAAGCAAGTAGATTTGGACACATTACGCAGTGTTTTGGAGTATAATTTTTTTGAACGATAATACAGATATAATTTTAAGTAGTTTTTATTAACAGAAAGACTGAAGGTTACAGAGAAGAGAAATCTAGAATATTTACTTAGGAAGGCACAGTGCTTACATGTTTTCTTGAGGCAAATGAGAGATTTATTTAATAATAAAGGTGACGATAATAATTGTAATTGTTGAATCTCGCAAAATACGCATACTAAGGAATCTAAGTATATAGTGGTGATACAGAATTGCACAGACATTTTCGTACTAATTAGTTCCTAACCTCTTGTGCCTGAACAAGTTATTCGGTTTTGCCCCACCTTTCCAGATGCTAAGTCTAAAAGATATTATTTCACATTTTCTCAATTTTTGGGTTCCCTATATATTGAATAGTATTGAAATACGACTTCAAAAGTATTATAGGAGAGTAAAAAATGGCAATATATACAAATTTGCATTCAAAAAATTCAAAACGTTTTTGAGAGAATGTTAGTAGCCAACAAGTGTATACAACAACTTTATACAAATCCAATAATGTGTAAAGAAACTCTATAATATAAATATTAACGTCGTGAGACATATTTAAAAACAATTACACTCGTGTCATATATGAAAGAACAAAATAATAGGTACATCATAATGATATTTGTGTCATGTTCATCCGTAAATTTCGCACTGCGCAGGCTTAAGTTTTGAGCAAAGGCTTAAAGAAAAAAGTTAGAGCCCTTTTTGAGAATATCTGTTTTTAATATTACCTATATTTTATTCCAAATTACGTGAAACCCACTAAAAGTTCCCAAAAAATGTACATTACATTCATTAAAGAACTAACGTCGGAGAACATATTTTATTTGAATACAGATGTCAATCTTCAATAACGAAGGCACTGAGTGTACGAGGGGGAATGTTAAGAGGGGAACCCCCTCCTAAGGAATATTCGAGGGGATCCACAGACTTGCAATTTTCAAAAACTCAAGAGTTAACAGTGATATTGGTCTTATATCATCTTTATAATTGTATTTTATTCTATTCTTAAAAGAAATTGAAAGGAACAAATATGGATTCATTTTTGAAAATATCCTAGGGGTGAAAGGTTAAGTACTCCTAAAATTGAAAAAAATTCTTTTAAAAATCGCAGAGATTCAACTCGGGTCAGATCGTCCGGAAAATATTAATATTGGTAAAAATCCTACAAAAAGTTAAGGCGCAACCCGACAGACGGTGAGATTTCCTGACGGACAGATATTTTGAAACAAATCTACTTTTGCGGTACCAAGTTCTCCGAAAACATGTATTTGGTTTAAAACCACGAAATCGATTTTCTCCAGTAAGCTTTTATTATTTATTTACTTTATTAACTTCCATGCAGCATTACTAAATCTACTCTGTACTCCGTATAATGCTTAGTATATACTTACGTATACGAAAATGCAATGAGTGCAAAATAGAGGAGAAAAATACATGTATTTTAATTAATATACCATACATCAAGACTTTAATTACGAGATAATGTATTAGTGAAGGACGAGTTAAATAATGTAATTATTTGGAGTTTGTTTTGTAAATATTTTCGACTTTGGAAGGAAACTACCAAGTAGGATTGTTCTTTCCTATTTTAAAGAATGAAAAATGTACTTCAGAACCTGTTGCTATACTTTTGGTATCTTGGCTTACAGAATCTAGAAACTTTTACAGGACATGGCTTTCGCCGATCATTTGCTTCTTTATTAGCAAATGCAGATGCTGATAGATGTTGAAGAGAAACGGAGACAGTAAGTGCAGTTCTGTTGCAGAAGGAAAAGTGGAAACGTCAGTGCAAAACAAAAAAGAAGCTATGAAGCAAGTATTTCAAGGAATGTAAATAAAATTGTTTTCATCGTTTCAAATTGGTACTGGAATATGTGGCAGGGAAATTCACTTTTTTTCTGAAAGCGTGAAAAAATTTCGAAATTAGTCGAGGCAAAGAGGGGGAAAACATGAAACAAATTCAGTAATTTTGAATATTTCAATTATCTTGTTCTAATATTTGTTATGATTTTCAACTGTGTTCTAAAATGATCTTTGAATATTTTGAAACAAGCGAAAATGTGCAATAAAATACATGATATAAAATTAAAACATCTAGAATATAAAGGAGGGATATGAAAAGTCCAGGAAACCTTTCGTGGTCCCATCGCCTGACATGCAATGTGGTTGTGACGAGTCCCAGTTGCAGTTTGTGGGAAGATTTGTAGGCACGAGAATAGTCTTGCACGCTAAAGTATACAGTGCTGCCGAGAAAATGTAGCCGACGAAACCCAGCATGTCGGTAGAGATCACCGATAAGGATGAGGTTGAACAAACTGATGAGATGGAAACAATTTAAATTAAAGGAATACGCAAAATTGAAAGCATTATACCTACCTTTTATCAGTTGACTGCCGCACTTTAAGTGTAAGATTTTTGAACAATTTCAAGTTGATCCATGGTCTTGCCTATTTTAAAGTTAATGTTTTTATTAATTTTAATACTTACGAATTTCGATAAAGATCAGGATATTTACAGAAACTGTACACCAAAAAGTAAGAAGTTTTACTTTTAAACTTAATTATAATATTATTTATTTTTTCTTTCGTTTTCTAAATTGTTCATAATTCATATAATATATAACATGTATAACGAATATGATATGCTTGATGCATTTATTTCGCACGAAACATGCACATATATTTCACAAGGTCAATGTTCCCTTGCAGCTCAATTTGTCATTGCCGGAAAGGCAAAGCAACTTTACATTTACCTACTGCATCGATCGGGTCGACTTTGCTATTCTTACAACTTTGTATCGTGGGAATAATTCCTTTAGAAAATATGGTATTTTGTAAGCCCTGCAATCAAGAACCGATTTTCTCTATTATTAGTTCTGAAGTAGCTTGTTCTTTCCAGATGTCGATTTTCCTTTTCTTAAATTATTTTGTGCAGAGATAACCATCATTTTTAAGTGTGAAGAAATCAAAATAAATTGTATTCCTCGATGAGAACCCACACGAGCGGGGAGAATACGAGGAGTGACCAAAAAGTTCCAGAACTTATATTTACTTTCGCGTATACGTATACGTTATAATATATACTGAAGAACCAAAAAACTGGTATAGCCACTAGTACAAACTGGTACATGCGTATTGAAATAGTGATCTGAAACCAATCAGAATACGCCGCACCGGTCGGCAACAACTATTTAAGACAACCAGAGTCTGACATTGTTGTTTGATTTGTTACAGCTGCTGCAATGGCAGGATATCAAGATTTAAAGGAATTCGATCGTGGTGTTGTAGTCCGCGTAAGAGAGGTGGGGCATATCATCTCCGAGCTCGCGATGAAATTTGGATTTTCTCGTACGACCATTTCACAAGTGTACTGTGAATATCGGGAATCCGGTAAAACATCAAACCTCCGACTCGCTGCGGCCGCAAAAAGATCGCGCAAGAACGGAACCGAAGTCGACTGAGGAGAATCGTTACACATGACAGAAGTGCAACCCTGCCGCAGATTTCAATGTTGGGCCATCAACAAGTGTCAGCGTGGGAATCATTCAACGAGACATTATCGATATGGGGTTTCGGAACCGAAGGCCCACTCGTATACCCTTAATGACTGCACGACACAAAGCTATACGCCACGGTTTTGCCCGTCTACGCCGACACTGAACTGTTGATGACTGGAAGCACGTTGCCTCGTCTGACGAGTCTCGTTTCACATTGTTCGAGCGGATGGACGTGTCCGAGTATGGCAACAACCTCATGAATCCATGGGCCCTGCTTGTCAACAGGGGACTGTTCAAGCTGGTGGAGGCTCTGTGATGGTACGGGGCGTGTTCAGTTGGAGTGATATGGGACCCTTGATATGTCTAGATACGGCGCTGGTAGGTGACACCTACGTAAGCATCCTGTCTAATTATCTGCTCCGAGTCATGTCCTTTGTGCATTCCGACGGACTTGGGCATTTCCAGCAGGGTACGACAGCCCACGCGCCCCGAATTGCTACAGAGTAGCTCCAGAAACGCTCTTCTGAATTTAAACACTTCCACTGGGCACCAAAATCCCCAGACATGAACAATATTTAGCATATCTGGGATGCCTTGCAACGTGCTGTTCAGAAGAGACATCCACCCCCTCGTACCCTTCGAGTTTATGGACATCCCCGCAGGATTCATACTGTCAGTTACCTCTAGCACTACTTCAGACATTAGTAGAGTCCATGCCTCGTCTTGTGGCACTTCTGCGTGCTCGCTGAGGCCCTATACGATATTAGGCAGGTGTACTAGCTTTTTGGCTCTTCCTTTTATTTATATATTTTGAAACGATTTTAAAATCACAATATAGTTCAAAATATTTATCTTTAGTTATTCATTAATGCCCGACTCTCACGGATTTCAACTAAATATTGCCAACATGGGCCGACATCCCATCCAGAACGGATTAGGTAATTACTAATCCGATCAATCTGATAATTCAGTAATGCGCAATTACAGAAAATTTATTCTGTTCAGAATACACAAGATGATTAATTTGTGGAGTATCCCTATTAATAAAAAAGTAGCCTTCATTTTCAATAACACAATTACCTTATTTATTGTTGCAATTTCATAATTATGTTTTTGACATTCTGCTTTTTAAACTACTATGGGCATGACATCAAATTTAATACGAATATGGTAACTTATTAAAGACCTGTTCTGTAAATCAATCGTCCAATAATTTCTTTGCAAAGAATGATTATTCTATCTTGCAAGATGTTTTCCGTGCCTCTCACAGTTTGTGAAGATGATGTCCTCGTACGCTGCACTGCCGAAGTGAAAAAAATTCCCCCAAGAATCACGTCGACCACCAATCATTTTCTGGACTTCTTCCTTGAATTTGAAATTATGCTGAAGTTAAATTCTGAAATCTAGTATTAAACAGTTTGAACTATTAAGACAACAAAACTCGCATTACTCACGAATGCCTCAGATGGACATCTTTACTTTATACTGTTTCAGATTACAACAACTAAAAGTTCAATCTGCTGAACTAATACGACCAGCTAACCTTACAGGTGCTCGCGACCAGATATCTTCGGAACCGCTACTATATATTTTCTTAAATACTCGCCACTACGACCAACTAGCTTTACGTGTGCTCGCGACGGCGACTAAATATCTTCTGCCAAAATTACGGCTTCCAGGAAACCTGTCCTTCCTTCGTTGGAATCTCCTTTAAAACTGGAAACAATAGACAGAGTCGGCGTAACAAAATATTATCCCCTTTATTAAAAAATATTATTATAATAAAATATTATAATTCAGCACCGATCTTCCGTAAATAATTACTAATTCCTTACAACTTTGTTAATTATACATTTAGCAGAAAATATGATTTCATAGCAAATTTGGCTGTGGCTTTCTTTCTGTTTCAAATAGAAACGAATTCCAACTTCCATGCTGGGGTAATTTGCTTCCATCTATCTATTACTGAATAGAAATACTAGTCACCAATCTATACACAAAATGAAAATATACGTTATTTAAGCTATGGTTAAAACGAGAAAAAACGGGATTAATATTTGGTAAGAGTTATTGAATTAATACCCCATTTTTGGTATTAGTGTCTGCTGTATATTTTCCTGAAATGTGCATGATAATTCCAAAAACGTACTGCGAAGAATAGTTTAACCTACTTATGCGCTGCGTGCTCTTCGCGATTAAAGTATCGCGGCGAAATGGGTGGCAGTCTAGACAGAGCGTCGAATTAGTTTCGAAGTCCATTGCACGTTAGAAAAAGGATATCTATATTTCTGTGAAAATACATAATGCTGCAACTATTTTTGAACTTCTAGACCTATAATATTGTTATGAACTTTTCTTTTCTAACACCGTTCACAATATAATCAGAAATCGAATGATTGACTCACTGTTGAGGTAGTAAGTGAATGACAAGCATCCACTATATGATACATTCGCATTGATCTGAAACTAAACGATACATTCATTGTGAGGATGGGGAAATAAAATACTACGCTAAGGAAGAATATACTCGTAGGTTCTTTCTGCGGGATGCCAGATACGAAACTAAGGAGTTCTTGAACTGCAAGCTGATTTGTCGGCTATATATGGCCATTAGGTGAATAATCAATATTTCCTTTTTGACAAAGAGCTTCATGCAAATATGTCATGGAAATCTCTTTGTCTTTGTAGTAAAATATAACCTTTAGTTTTAATGGTGATTGATTGATTTGGGAAATGTGTCTCACTCTGATTTCTAAACTTGGATTGCTGTTTCTCGCAACTTCTCAATGAAGATAGTGATACTTATGATTCGCCTTTGATTTGGGTTGTCTAGTATGATAAAATATTTTCTAAACTATTTCTGTAGCCACGAAAAAATGCGTAAATTTAGTATTTTAATTTAATGTTTTAAATCGATTTTTTATGTATATAATAATTGTGTTTCTAGGTCTTAGTATTACGATTTACTGTATTTTAACTGTTCAGTTCTGTCTCTATATTTTCATTGCAGGTGAATGCATATTTCAATTTAAAGGTAGGGAAATTAGGCTTAGAAATATTAGGAGAAGGTTAATTGACAGTCGACGCTCGTTTACAAAAAATTTTGACAGGATCAGACTACAAAAATACTTTTTTTACTTGAAAAAATCCAATACAATTTCGCAAATATATTCTCCATCAAAATACGTCACGTGATCTATTTTGTTCCTGCTTCCACGAACCAATTCGATGCTTGAGCAGTAGCGTTTTCTTTCATTTAGATCCTCACATCGCCGTGTTTACATTTCATAAAACCCGATGTAACTCATTGTTGATATTCTACATCAAAGGATTTTCGGCTTCCTTTATTATCGGTTTGTTACAGTAAAAACGAACGCTTTACATGTTGGACGCACGTCGGTAGAGAAATGAAAATTTGCTTCGTATAGTGTACATGGTTCGTATAGACAGCTACGAACTCTTTTGATGGTAATATAGACGAGTCATTTTAGATTTTATATTAGTATTTTGGTTCTTTGATGAAAAATGAGAAATATTAGACTATGTGTGTCCTACTTTGTGTATCCTTAGCATCCTATGTGTATACTACTTTGTGTATCCTTAGCAGTACACACGTAAATTTTACGCCAGCCCATGGGTATATTTTTGATACAGACGAATGGACATTTCATTACTCTGTGTATCCTCCGGCAAAACAGATAATACCAAACCAGATAGTAGAATTATGTATCTGGGCTCTCAGAACAAAACAGTGTTACTACTCTGAAGGTAGGTGTCCTGAGATAATGTCAGTTACACTGTTGAGATCTGCATGCTATCGATACGATCGACACAATTATGTACACCATCCCTATTAGAGTAAAATGCCTTGGTAGACTTGGTAGTGCTTAAACTCCCGAAAAACGCAATACTGCTCTTCCGTATGCAGAGCGGTACCTGATATCAAGAAATGTTCTTCGAACTACTTTTAGCTAGACAAATTATGATTATTTTTTTGTGTAATTAAATGAAGACACAAAAATTTAAATCACTTTATTTCAATAATTAAAAAATTATGAAATTGAGAAATTCAATTAACCCTCTAAGGGCAAGATGCAATTTGAATCCGTGCAGTAAGGAGGCTCGAATTTGATTTGATTTATTTGCTCCATTTTCCAGAAGAAGATATTCTATCTAATTGTTCCCATTTACCAGGTATTCAGATAAGTCCTATTTTTAAAATGTGTTCATTGAGTTTACGGATCATTAAACTCCAATCTTCTGCATTTTCTGCAATTACTACCTGGTCATCGGCAAAATATAATGTATATCATTTATTCTCTCCGGTCGTCATTCCCATTATTCTGCATTATTTCTCACACTGCTGTAAATTTTTATGCAGATATATTTTAAACAGTGTTGGGAAAGACAGCAACCCTGACGAAAACCTTTACTGACTGGGAATGGATCCGAAAGCCTGCAGTAGATCCTAATCTGAGAGGTGGTGCTCTTATATAGATTCTGTGTGGCACCAATTAAGTTCTCACAGAATCACCCTTCTTCCCATTCTCTAGCAACCACTTTTTAAAAGGAACACATTTTTTACCACCACCATCCTTCCTTTTTTCCTCCACCTCTTAAAGTTTCAACTCCTTGGATAAGTAAGAATGACTTCCTAAACACCATTACAGTGTCAAAAACTACTTTTGACGGCATCCAGCAGTTGACATCATAACAACTTCGATTCGCACTTCCATCAAACGCCCGGCGTCCTGGTTGTAAATCATAAACGTGCGCAGTTCCCGAGTGCAAACGCATGTGCTAGCAATCTCACCCGCGCTCCCACTTTCTCACAAAATAAAAATAAAACACTTTATTTGTTCCAGAGGGAAGAAAAAAATGTTGTAATCCATCTTGTTTGTTGCAAGAGATAAAGAAGACAGAAAAAAATAAATAATTGTAATAAAACAATTGTAACGTTAAGCGAAAGGTGGATCGTATCCAACTGTGGTCGGTATTTTAAGTGTGGTGTTCTGTTATGTTTCATTTTTTATTAAATTTTTCGTACACGTGTTTTACACTATCACTGATAATAGTGGTGAATTGCATTTAGCATATTCACAATGAGATCAATATTATCCAAAACGAAAAGTCCAATTAAAAGCATGCACTTACTTTTGATAGTTGTGAAGTACTTTCGCAAATGGAATAATCTAACTATTTAACAGTTAAACAATATTTCTAAGCCATATATTTAGCATTTATAGGGAAATAAATGAAGCGCTAATAAGTTTTTATGTAGGTTTGTCAAATGATTGTGACCTTACACAGGGCAAAATGCTTTCTCGCAGGAAACCAAGTATCTATTCTTTTGTAAACGTCTGAGCCACTGTCTAATACTTTTGTAAGCAAAAAATGAATCATTATAAATTTTATATTTTAAGTTTATTTAAAATTTCAAAGACGAGATATCAAATTTGATGTCGATGTTAAAGCATCATGAAGTTTGATAATGCATCTTTCAAAATGAATTAAATTAAAATGGAAAGTACTAATCACTTTAAAACCAACGCTATATTTGTTCCAAATATTGAGGAGTATTATATTTCCATTTGGTAGAAAATTGAAATGAAATTCAATTGCTGAGTTTATTCTGACGTAATTATATCAAACGGTTTTGAGCATTCTGAAACGTCATACTGAGATAATCGGGGTTGCATCTTCCAAGAATGAAAGCTTTTCCACATTCCTTTGTAAACATGACACGGATAAAACTGTTTGCAAGAACGGGATTTCGTTCTCAACGAAAGCCCTATTCTTGTCAATTCCATAATAGCATTTCATGAAAGGTTTGCGTGTGTACATACTAGAATTCGCCTTCTATTTTCCCCATTTTCTTTCTCGCCGCCGCGAATTCCAATCCACTCTGCTTATGAACGAAACCCCATTGAAAGCCCCCTCCGCTCCTCTCTCTATGAATTATCGCGTGGAAAGGCCCGCGTTCCTCTGCGCACAAACCCTTGCGACTGGCGCAACAGGCGAGGGCGTCTGACGAACACGCACTGCTCCGAGGCTCCTTTTTCCGCAAGGCGCAGCATAAAACGTCTTTCTCCACCATTATGTCGATTTTTCACCGTTACAATACCTCCTCTGTGGCGCCGCCGCCGCAGAGTATGTATTACTCGTTGAGAGGAAAAGTGCGGTGCGGTGCGGGGAGTGTGTCGAACGCGGACGGGTGTGGGGGGAGGGGGGATGGACGCAGGCGGGGCACGTGATGGGGCGCTCGGCGCGCGGAAGATTGCGGCTCGCGATGAAAAGGGGCGCCGTAACAGCACGCCCCGCCCCCGAACAAATGGGCGGCGGCGAGGCACAGTGATCGGAAACACACGATGCAGGGGCCCACAGCATCCGCCTGCACGAACGCAGTAGTACACTATGAAACGATGATGTAATGATGGATACACGAGTGTGATAACGATACGAGCGCGGAACGAGCGAGTGTCTTAACGACTGCTCGACTGTCGAACGAGCGTATTAATCATCCAGAATCGTAAACTTCTCACGAGTGTGTTACATCGTGTTTCATACGGTACGTTTTCTACGACATTTGGTAACTTTTATAATTTAAACTTTTACGTTGAATCGTTTCGTGGCAGTTGACATGCAGGATTCAGCCAAGGCCACCTAGCTCAAAGCTTCCTACCCTACCCTACCCCCCGCAGGTGGCTTTGTTTTACCAGACCGCTTGCGAGGGAGTACAAAAGTTGCGGCTATAATTCCTACGTCACTCTACTTACCAGAACGATTCTCAATGAATTGTCAATATCGTCCCTGTGATTGGTCAAGAACCTGTATCATAATGAAACTTCGTAATGAGTATCATTATGCAACGGGTTGCGGTCATCAAATGAGAGAATTATTCAATGGAAGTAGAAAAACAAGCGTGATGTGTTTGACTGTGTAATCTTGTGCGTTTGTTTGTTCTCTCTCAGTGTTCAAACTACTTGAGTGTTTCTGACCGTGTTAACTGACACTTACCCCATAGGCACCCAGGATAGATGTTTATCGCTTGTAATTTTTATTTATATATGTATTTACCGTCAAAGTCAATTAAAAACTGTGTGTCACGTGCTATGAGATGAAGTGTGTTCTGTGCACGTTTTCTTAAACACTGGGGTCCCCCACCCGAACCTATATACAAGTTGAATTCAGAATATAGATAGAAATTAGAGGTTTTGGAGAATTGATAAGAAAATATTCGCTTCGGTGTAATAAAAACTATTTGCAATACAAATCAGGTATATATTTGAACTCTTATTCCTCATCGTGTCCTCCGGAAGGAATCGACTTCCTCCCTCAAGAACATGGATAACGATGAATAAATATATTTCTCACTGAAATGTAGTAAATGTGCACAGATATCGAAGTTACTGGAATGTCCAAAAGCAAAACAAGAGAACATCTCAGCACTCGCTCAAGGGATCAGGTAAACTGGACGAAAAACCTGATGGAGATGGAGGTCATTGACCCAGAAGCTGAGGTACAATACTTATTACAGGTTGTTTAGTTATACAATCTAAATGAGAATCAACGCATTATATACCATGGTAAAATTGATATTACTTTCCTTTTCGATGCTTGGTATTGTCTCTCATTGCATAGAAACTGTTATACGGAAGAGAATATTTTCCTTGGCACTTAAACCCATACAGGGGTATTCGTGTTGTCACCGGGGCCACGCGCAATAGTGGGAAGACTAGTGTTGGGGGGGGGGGGAGTGGCCGTCCGCTCACAGAAGGGAAGGGCAAAAGGAGGAGGATGTGGCCCCTACGATGCCGAGGGTATTTTCTGGGCCACGGTACCTTGAGTCCAGCGCGATGGACATGCCCATGTTAAAGCTTCCAAATTGCAATAAAGTTTAAACACGCATTTCCACGGGCGTGCTAACAAAGTTTCAATTCATCGTTGTACGAAAATGCCATTCACAGCCGACTTTTTTGTATTATTTCTATATCAAATTTTTCATTTACGACGTTTCATTTTCACAGTGACGAGGCGTCCCATTAACTGTGCTGGCACACTTTCTCCTCGTAAATGGCGTTGAGTCGAATTCTTCGTAAATCCACAATGTCTGAGAGGCTGGGAAAATGGCAAGCGGTTAATAGCCGAGAAATCAAAGAGAACGAAATTATCTATGGAAAAATTTCTAGTATGTTGATATGTCCATTTTTGATCATAATTGTGCTGAATCATTGCCAATGAGGTTACAGTGTATACCATAGATCAAACATATACCACAAAATCGTATTTCAGAACCTATTAATTTTAGTATTTATAAAATCCCGCCTCATAAAAAGAACACCTCTTAAAAAAGTCTTATTTAAAACCTAAATCTAGAAATAACTATTTCATGTTCAATATCATCCATCCTATGTGTAATAACACGATGAGAACAATATTCTTCGCTATAGTTGTGTTCCTAAATGTGTTCTGTTTTTTTGTCTTCACTTTCCGCCATCTCACACAAAATCAAACTTGTTTTCCTTAGTGAAAAATTCTGCGAAGAAGAACCACCCAAACGCAAATATTTCGCGAAGATTGTTTGTCGACCCACTGTGCGTAGCACCAGGGGAGGCAGGCGGCCGGGGGAGGTGGGCGGCGAGCTCAAAGAATTGGCCGGGGAAACATACCTATCGCCGCTGAAAGGGATCCCCGATAGACATATCGGGAGCGCCGTTGCTTGGCCCCTAACCCTCCCCCTCCCCACCCACCCCCATCGCATCGCCGCGCTGCCGCTTGCCCCGGGGCGCCGCTGCCCCGGCGGATTCAATCCGCTGCCGCCCCGGGCGAGGGCGAGGGCGGGGGCGGGGGCGGGGGCGGGAGCAGGGGCGGTGGCGGTCGGTGGGCGGCAGGGCACGCTTCCGGCGGGGCGCTCCGCGGAGTGCAGCTCTCGGATTTCGAAATCCTCTGCTGTGCTGCTGCCGCTGCGCCGCGCGGAGCCGCTGTACCAAATCCCACGCTGCTTGCTCTCCCAGGCTTTGGTTATATTTCGTGTATTTTTCATTAATGGTGATGGGCAGCCAGCCAATGATATGGTCGATATATGTCTCTAGGCACTTTTCGGGTTATGAAGACGAAGGTGCGACTGAAATGGAGGGTTTTTTGAGAAAAAATATTGATCGAGGCGTAGATACGTTTGCATTAAAGTGCATTTAATATATATCTTTTATTTCATGCTGTTGCATTTGTTTTGTTTACCTTCAACAGGTTCGACTCTGGAATTTCACAGTACATTGCTTTTCGCGCCGTTCCTGCTTTGTTTTTTAAATGTGTGATCACCAACAACCTTACGTTACGAATGGACTCTTCCTGTAGCTTCCATGATAGTTAGGTTCGGGACATCATCATTGATGTGAGGAACATCTATCTGCTTGGAGCTGAAAGTTGGTCATGTCGGAACTGATAATTTCTTAAACGAAAGACTAGTTCGCGTTGTTAAAGTTCAGACTATTAATGGTAGGAGAAAATTTGTTAATCTAGGGCTGTCAAACCTGTGACGGTCCAACTATTACGGTAAAACTGACGTATTTAATAAAACGAAACAGTCGAAGGTGCAAGGGTGGATGTGTGGAAGTGGTGGAAGGGTGGAAGTGTGTATTTCTAAAAAAAATCCAATGAACTAGGCTGGTAGCAGACCTGGGAAGAATAAATAAATAAATAAACAAAAAACCGTTTAGGAAGGATTCACTGTCACCCGACTGTCAAACGATTAGACAATAAAATATTAGGAATTTGTAAAAGGGGGAGGGTAATTACATTTATTATTTGAAGTTAAATTAGAAAGTAGTACAATGAAGAAACTGTAGAAGCCAAAATACATCTAAAATTGGAATATAAAAATGTACAGTGAGTTTGACAGAAGAGAAGAGCTGTCCTTTGTTTGAAACAGCGCGGTGAGGAGGAAGATGTACAACAATGCATATAGACAAACGGGTTGGCGATCTGGTAGTGCTGACATCGTGGCAGAAGTGAAATCTGGAGTTTTGCATGTAAAAGTTGGCTGGAAGGTGGTAGGATGTCGTAGAGTGGTGTTCCAAACTAAGGAATATACTCAGCGAGTGTTTCGTTTTGGAGTTTGAAAAGAAAAGGACGGTACCCGCGACGAGAAGGCGCAAATGATCGCAACAGCGGAGACAGCGCCAATTTTACGGGGTCCAGCAATCATGGAGGTGACGCAATTTTGCAACTATCTTGTAACAAGGCCACGATTGTAACCAACTAAGAAATTATTAGTAATGTCCATTAGAGTATTTTTCTTTTTCAAAACGAGTGCACTCACGTGAATGAAGGCAGTTTAAATATGTATGAATGAGTGAGTGTTATTAAATTTATTTTTTTCAAGATCTGTTGTTGTAATTAAAGGGTAAATTTTATATCATATGTTTTGGTACTACAGAAAGCTGGTGCATATACGGCGGAGTGCAGAATTTGACGTGTAGTGCCGAAGTGTCGAAATCAAACATTGCAAGTAGAGAGTTCCTTTGTAGAACATTGGAGATCATTAAAGCAGCAAAACATACCTTTAATAGATTTCAAATGAAAAGCTCCGAGTGTAATAAGATTGCTTATAAGAGATCCAGAGCCCTTGCCAGATGGATTGTTAAAATATCTAAAAAAATCACTATACATGTTGGGCCAGAAACTGAATCTCCTACCACAATCGGCGACTTATGTCGAACATTCTTAGTGAGGAAATGAATTCCCCTCTACACTATCACTTTTCCTTTACTAACGTATTGGTCTGGCCTTCTTGTACATAAACTGTGTTTAAGGTTTTTTGAGCTGTAACGTCGTATGCATGTCAGTTTTAAGTTGTATTTATGTTTTCTAAAGGTAGTTACGATTGGTTCAAATGGCAGGGTGATACACGTCATTTTGTACCCGAAAATTGGAATGTCTGTACGGATGGATGAAACTACGTTATACTCATAAATCTGTCAGATTAGAAGCTTTTAAGTTCAATGTTAGTAGGAGTAATATTAGAAGTAAGATATAGTTGGGACGTTCCAGAACTTAAGATATTTTAATATTTAGATGGAGTTTACATGCAACTTTTGTAACATTTTTAAAAAATTCACAAAATGGCTACGATTTTTAATTGTTTGCTCAAATAGGAGAAAGGCAATTTATAAACATAGTATAATTATAATTTTCATTAAAATCTCAAAACTTTTCAATATTGCCAAAATGCAAATTTATTTTTTAACCTGTCCTTCACCTTCAATGTTAATGCCAGAGATTCCTTTCTGAAAGCAGTATCCCTCAATTTTAGACATTTAAGTGATGTCATGCACTTACAAAAAAACATAAGGAGGTGTTGAGTAATAACTTGTGACACTAAGAGGAGGAAGAAGAGGAAGACACTAAGAGGAGGAAGTTTGGATATGCCGGGCATTCTCACTAGTTTCTTCTAGTCACTTCTCACCGACAAATCTTGACGGGTTTCTTCCATTCATCTCTTATCTTTATTGTACAAATTATATTTTGAACCTCGTGATATTTAATGAGCGGTTATTTATGTTTTTAAATAAGATGTGCGATTCGAAAAAAAGTAAAACGGAAAATAAAGACCTTCGTCACAAATTGTAGAAAACGAGATTGAACCTTCATTATTCGTGGGGAAGAGGAGGAACATTTACAGTGGAAAATGTATTTCTTTTACAAACTAGCAATTCATTCTATGATATTGCATGGTATTTCATAACGTGGTATTTCGTTTTTGAAGAGATTTTAACAGATACATTGTAAAGTCGATCGCGTGAAAAATTGGAAATCAACGATTAGTCGTAATATAATATACTTTTTGCTCCGTATTATTCTAAAGAAAATTATTCATTCTGATTGTCAATGATAGTGCAGGTTATACCTGAGATATGCAATGACTAAATGAGACCCTTGAGATATCTGCTTTAGTCTGTTGAAGTGATCTTGCAGTTACTAGCAAGTGCCTTCGTTTTATGAGGATTTACTTTTATGATATGGTTAAGATAAAAAGTAAAAAAAATGTAATAAGTGTTTCATTATTCCAAAAAACTAAAACACGATGATGTGAAGGAAACCTTGCAACATTCCACCATTCACAATTCAAGGTCCTCTCACTCATAGGCGCTTCTTGGATAATTGCACTTCCATTTCCTGTATTTTAATATTTTCATATTTATACGTTACTTTCAGTTGTCACGTGAAATTCCAAAGTAATAACTTAAAATTACACGATATGATTTGAATGAGCATCCTGTGTTCACGAATGCAAAGTGAAAATTTCAAAAGAGCAGTAATTCTTCATTGAATATAAGTAAGACTTCATACTCAATACCAAATGTATATTATTCTTTAAGGAATTCGTGAATATATGATCTATTTCAGGTATTTTAAAACAAGTTTAGCCACGAATTTATTTAACCAAAAATCATTATCGTTATTTTTGTTCTCGTCTTTCGATGTACAGTATAAGAAAGAAACTTGACATTTAAGGATACGACGTCAATTTAACGATAGAAATAGGCCCGCAGTCATTGCATATTCAGAGGTCATCAACACCGCCCTGGCCCCGAAGCGGCGCGTGGGATTTCGCAGGCGCAGAAAGCGGCTTCTGGCGGGCGGCGGGCAGTGGGCGGCGGAGGCCGGGCAGAGGGCGGCCGAGGGTTGCGGCTCAGGGCCTCTCCGTGGTCTGCGCGCGTTAAGGCATTAATTAAAGGATCCTCGTCCCTCGCTGCCCAGGATAACGGTGGCTCCGGCCCGCCCGCCCTCCCGCCGGGCGGGGGCGGGGAAGGAGCAAAGGTGTGGCGGCGGGGGCGGAGAAGGCGCTGGCTGAGGCAGCGGCGTGGGGAGCGACGAGTGCTGGGGGAAGAAGCGAGGAAGGTGGTGGGCAATAGAGACGCTGTTGGCGGTAGTGGGGGTTGGCAGTGGGGTGGTAGCGGGAACGGTAGAGGGGGTGAGATTAGGATGGTAGCATGAGGGGTAGCAGAGATGGCAGTGAGGGAGGTAGCATAGGTGACAGCGGGGACAGCACTGGGGGTGGTAGCGGGGACGGCAGTATGCTTGGTAGCGGAGATGGCAGTGGGGGCAGTAGCATAGGCTGTAGCGGGGAGGCGTAGCTTAGGTGATAACAGGGAAGACAGTGGGCGCGGTAATATAGATTATAGCGAGGAGAGCCGTGGCGTAGTCGGCAGTGGGGACGGCAGCAGGGGCGGTAGCGTGGGCGATAGGCAGCGGCCTCTTAGGAGGAGCAGAAGAGACCATGGGAGTGGCAGGAACGGCGGCGGGGGCGACCGCTTCGACGGAGGCGGGTGGTCAGCGGCGTGGAGGGAGACGGGGATGAATGTGGGGAGTGGCGGGGTGGGCGGCGAGAGAGGTGAGGGTGGCCGAAACTCCAGCGGTGGGCGAACTCAGCGAGATCGGAGGTGGGAAGGGTGACGTGGGGGGTTGCAGGAGGCGACGGCGGGGAGGGTGGCGGGGACTGTCAGGGGAGGGGGCGGGGTCGGCCCTGGCCCCCCGGGTGGAGAGGGAGGGAGGGGCGGCAGGGCCCGAACAGCCGTTGGCGCCGCGGGCGAGGGCACGAGATTCAATTGCTCTCCGCGGCGCAGTGAGGAGTAGATGCGCGGATGAGGTTTCTGAGGCGCTGTGCCCTAAACTCCGGACAGCTGCTGCCATGACTCGCCGCGCGGTCGCCGCCACCGCGCCGTTTCACTCGATGGATATTCGCTCCGCCAGACCTGGCGAAAGTTTTGTTTCTAAAAACGCCCTTTCTGGCGATAGAAGGATGTCACCTGCTGAAAGCAGAATATTCTATTAAATCTTTGATGAAACACTTGATGCCCGTTTTAACAAAACGCACCAGTGATGCACCAGATGCAACCACAACATAGACATGGGGAACATGGTCATAAAAACAAAAGATTTATGCCCTTTTTATTACTCTCTTTTGTCTTCAGGGAATGTCAGAATACTTTTTTTGAAATAAAGTAAATATACCTAATTAATTTTGAATAGATTATTTGCACAATAATCTCAACTATTTAGATATAATATTTTTACTGAAACGTTATAAACATTCAGCCATTCTCACAAGCTTTTTATTTAAAAAAAGAATTTGGACATATTTAAATAGATTGTTAGTAATATGTCAGTCCGCCAACACTATCTCCTTTTTACCTCTTCAAACTAAAGGTTTCGAATGATCGTGAGATTGCAGGATGCACCTTGATTTAGTTTACCTATTAAAATATCTTGATACATCTTATAAATATCTTAGTTTTTACAGTAAACTAGTTCAGGCAAACAATGTACGCGGTGATTTCGAAACTCTCGAGCACATTTTCCGGAACATGAATACATGTGGGAGTTGCTCTACTTCACGGTGTAAGTAGCTGCTTGCTGAGAAAATTGCATTGGGATTTCTAGGAAGGGAAGAATTTCTACGAATTTTCACTTGTTTTGAAAGAACATATTAACTGCAAAACACCTCTCTCGCAGGATTTGGTTAACAAGTGGAGAGAAAAAGTGACGTTAAAAATAAGTACCTATTTCTAAGACAAACACGCGAGCGTTTGCTTTTAAATTGCCTGGAAGTGTATCAATTTGTATACTACCGACTACGCAGTGTAAATTATCAAAATTGTGAAAGAGAAACAGTAAAGTTAAAAGGTTTTCAACTTAATTTAGTATTGTTATGCCGCATGTATAATAAAATACATTGCAAAAATTATATAATAAACAAACCCGAAAAAATGTATTGCAGTGCCCTTTAACTGGCCTTTTCAACCTCATCCCAGTCCATTTCAACCTCATGTGAATTCTGTGATGTATAGAGCTCATTTTCTGGGAAGATCTGCGTTTACGTGTTCGCTCACATCAGATTTACCAGTGATCTGTCCCCCTCTTCAAATTCAGAAGCAACTACTCCTTACTTACTACAAATCCCTTACAACACCCACTTACAAAGTCAAACCGAGCCTGTACGAGCTACTTGCCAATCTGGGGAGCCCGACGCTGCCACGGGCACAGGCAACTTCCTCTCTCTCCGATAAAATTGACTCATTTCTCCTTAAATTTCAGAAATGGTGTTCAAGCCCAAGCTGAAGCGGCGCGAGGTGGCGATTGGTGGCTTTATACGAAAATGTTTGCCAGATTTTTTTTTTTATCAAATAACAGAGAATGGTATTATGTTTATATTCTTTACTACATATTATTATTTGATTTTTATTTTCTTTCAAAGTTCTCCCTTATATAAACATCTTAGCTAAGTGACAGGAATGACTTTGAATTCCGTATTTTTTCCTTGTTTTCGTTCTGTTTTGTGCTTGTGTTTCCCTCTATTAAATCATTCAGTTATTTATTGTATTTAGCAACAATGTGAAATAAATTAACAAGTCTCTGTAAGTAAACAGTCATTACTTACGGACGGACAGCGCTTTCAACAGACAGAATATTTGTATGTTAAACCTTCTCACCGGAACGTAGATAGATCATGCTTTTTTATCACTCTTAAGTGAACAAAATTCCATAATCAAGATAAATTTGATTGAATTTTTTGAATTTTACTCTTAATTGAGAATTTAAAGTTGACTGATGTTTTATTTCGTTTTAATGAAGCATTTATTGGTCTTAAAGAGAAAATGGGAATTAATATAGCTAAATTTGTGACAATAACTGCCAAGTAACGCCTCTAACCTACAGTGATGGGCCAGATATCCAGTCATTCTCGCATCGGCATCTGGCCAGAGCATTTCGCTCTGAACTCCGCCCGCTCTACTGACTTGTAGCAAATGGGCAGTGCCGAGTGCTACAAGGTGTTGGAGTGAAATTTGTTTTGAATAAATACTGCAGTTTATTAAACTGATTTCATGTAAAACTATTTTTAAAACAGTGTATAATAAACAGTGCAATTAACGAGCCCGATCGCTTGTACTCCAGCCGAGGCCAGAGAACAGTGTCCACAATGGAAGAACCGCCTGAAGAACCGAATAGGGAAACGTCTATTGAACAGCAACAGGAAATCATAATTCAGCATCAGGAGCAATTAATTCAATAGCAAACACAACTGCAACATCAACTTCAATGGCTATATCAAATATTCCTTCAACTGCCTCAGTGGCATTCTAGTAACCAACCTTGCCTGTAAATATTGTACGTGCAGATAATTTATCTCATAATTCGAACATGGCCGAACTCAAAAATAACCAAGAGGGCGTATGGCAGGAAGTGAAACGGAGACCTAAGAGGAAAAGTGAAGGCGAGCTCGAACGTCACGCAAAGCAAAAACCAAACTTCACGTCGAATAGGTTTCAATGTCTCGACGAGGAATTTGTAAAAGAAACTAATCCTGATAATGTTTAAAATGATAAAAATTGTTGTGAGTTCAAACCTCTGCCTGCAATAGTACCTGGAATTACAAATGTACAAAATATGACTAATTCTATTGAAAATGTCATTTCCAAATCTGACTATTATTTTAAACTTACAAATTACAGTGACGGTAGAATAATACCAGAAAATTCAGATGCGTACAGAAAGCCAGTGACACATTTTAGAGAAAAGAAAATCATGTTTCATACATGGCAGTTGAAGAGTGAAAAGCCGTTTCTCGCAGTACTAAGACATATGCGCCGTTCTACAGACATCAAACAATTAAAAGACTCGATTGAAGAGAAAGGCCACAAAATACGATATATCTACAACATTAAACATAGAATGACCAAAATTCCTTTACCAATTTTCTTTATTGATATAGAACCAAGCGATAATAATAAATACGTTTATGAAATTGAATATATTTTAAATGCTAAAGAGAAATTTGAAGCTCCGCGAAAAAAAACCAACATAGTTCAGTGCAAAATATGTCAAGTCTACAACCTCACCCAACGATACTGTGGCCATACACATCGTTGTGTTAAATGCCGTAAAGTTAGTTCTCTAACCTCACGTACTTTTTCCGAAGCGATTATTAATGAAAACGCACCAACTCATAAAGTTGAAAATGAATTAATTCTTCATGTAAGCCAATCTTTTAAGAAACTTTAACTAATTAAGAAACTTAAACTGAAACTTCAAGTAATCAAGGAGAACAAATGACAACTTTACTCAATCTCATGTTGAAAATAATAACAACAATTTAAGTAACACCTACCGAATACAAATGTAGAATGCCAACGGACACTTCCAACACACCAAAGAAATTAGAAATATTCTTAAGAAACCTAGACATAGATATAATGTTGATTTCTGAAACACACTTTACAAGCAAAAGACTCTCTACGCAAATCCAACACTCATGACTGTAAACATCCAGAGGATAGAGCCCATGGTGGATCAGCAATATTAATAAAAACAATTAAACAGCATGCATGGCCTGAATTCCAAAGAAAATATTTGCAAGCAGCATCAATAAAAATTATACCGTACCTTTTCTTCAGATCTCCGATCTCCGCATTATACTGCCCTCCAAAATGTAAAATAAAGAAAATAGAATTGAACGAATTTTTAAAACTTTAAGCCCCTCAATTCATTGCAGGGCCCTGGTTGAAAACGGATTGTGGGGATCCAGAATTACTCTAACAAAGGGGCGCGAACTTGAAAAAACGATTGCAGAACTACAACTTACCCCCTTTTCTTCAGGTTCTCCTACTTATCTCCTCCTTATTATTATTATTATTATTATTATTATTATTATTATTATTATTATTATTATTATTACTCCTATTTACGGAAGATATCAACAAGGTACCGGATCTCATCTCAAGGAACCTTGTTCTATCTACCCACAGAACATACTGACAACTCTTTGAACTTGTGAATAAATGAAAAAAATGACGAAGCTGTTGAGTATCTAACCAGAAACATACAACAGGCAAATGGCATTCTACTCTACAAGATATTTAACTATTTTTCAGCCTCTTCTTACAACTACAACAATGAAGATGGATTTTTTTAATGAATGAAATCTCATCAAACCAAATCTTTATAAAAGGCCATGTTTATTTTTTCAAAAATATGTGTATTTTTTGGCGTGAAACAGTCAATTTTGATCCATTTTAAACAATAATTTTATCAAAAAGAAACAATTTTTTTCTTTAAAAGCATTTCTTCTCATATGTATGAAAGAACGGAATAATAATTAGTTGGTACTGGTTCCAATTTCAACGAACACACTGTACTTTCGAGAATTGTAAACATTTAACATTGAAAAAGTATAATATTGAAGATAGACATTTTTGTCGTAAATATGTTCTGTTCTAAAAAAGATGGTCTTTAAGAAATTGTTTATGTTATTTTGATACTAAAAAATCACTTTGAAAAAAGGAGTAGTTTTCACATAAATTCTGCTTGCAGTTAATGAAAATTATAAAAAACGTTTTCTCAAACCTCATTCCAATTGTTTTCTTTATGTTTTTAAGGATAGACCATGGGATGCTTAAAAGAATGGCGCAGGTCTGATACTCCCTGAATTTTCGTTATTTTCAAATTTAGAAATAATGTGAGAGTATCTGCTTTTGAAACACCGCTATTTTTTTAAGTCTAATATTCGCATAGGATGTGTTCGTGAATAAATGAATTCATTGACAGCGAGATATTTTAATTTAAACTTTTGATCTGGACGTAGGTTTCTGCTTCTTTTATTTACGAGTTCAACTATTATTTCAAGTGTTTGAAAATATTATTTTCGTAATTGTAAATTCAAATTTCTCCTCCTTTTACTTTCTTCTGTGAGTCTTTCTTGAGATATCAGGTTCGATAATGTCGTACACAAATACGACAATTTGGTACACAACATTTTCTCGAGATATCAGGTCGATAAAAGCAGACGCGTTGAGACACCGAGACTTGGGATATTGCAATTCTCATAAATACTCTCATTATCGGGTGAAGTTTCCGACTGTTTGGATCCCAGTTTTTGATTGTCGAATATGCGTTGATGTATTAATTTTAAAAGAATTATTTTTCGCACCTAAAGATCTACGATTGGTTTTACAAGTGATGGGTGAGATGTGATAAGTGTGATGTGTATGGGCATTAATTACGATATTAAAATATTACGTAACTCTTACTAATGCGAGAAAGTAAGTGATGTTTAAACAGCCCTAGTTACTTTGACAAGGAGCTATCAACCTAACTCAAGGCAAAGTTTCACAAAACTAGATTTTTTGTAAATAATTCGCAAAATATTAATGTTTATCAAATCTGCTAAGCAAAATATTTGAAAGAGAAAACTTTTTTTTCTTCTCTTGCACATTCTGAAAGTCATTGTAAGACTACATTTTAAAAACACAGCTTCAGTAAACAAATAGCATCTCACTCTTTGAAATGAACGAATCCTATCAAGATAAACAACACAAATGAAATATTATATTTAACACTTTCCTTATTGTGAAAACTACACATATATAAGCTCATATTTTTCCAAGCTTTTAGAGTATATTTTAGACAATTTATCATCTCTCCTTGCTTCGCGTTGCAAGAGGAAGTTAAATGTAATTAATCACAGGATTAAAATGTCACATACTTCATAGAATCTATTTCTTGCAGGAAACGATCCATCACTCACATGTTGCAAGTGTGTTCAGTCCTCGACGATTGATTGTTGTGGCCCCTCATGGATTTCTGTTTGAATACGTTGAAACGTTTTATATAAGGTGGTGCATCCGCCATGAGACGTTTGTGGTATATTTCATTATGTATTACTGATCGTTTTGAACAATTCATCCTTAATTTATTGCAGTTGGATGTACGATACGAGTAATGCTGATACGTTATAATTATCAATGATGTTAGCAGAGAAGAATATGTTATCTATATTACTAATTTCCAATACTCCCAGATATTGAAAGAAAACAATACAACCTCAGCGCATGATAGAGGTGTGTACTGTTTCTTTAGATACCCAAGAAGTTTATAAAGGCCTAAAGCAATTAAACAGTTTGGATTTTGACTGAAGATGCAAATATTTTATTGTGTTATTACGCTAATTCGCAACTCAGGTCGACTCTGCGTTGACGTCGCTTGGGTCCAAGGAGAGGGCCGTTATCCATTATTCAAATACTTGCTATTCTCGTGTTGCGTTATGGAACCTCAACTATTTTCATGTACCTATGCAAGGAATTGGTGCAGTGTACATTACACTACATACGTAAGTGCAGTGTACATGTAAGCTACATATGTAACATTGTACATACGTGTATCGCCGCTGTTTTGAAATACTGTTGTAAAGCAAAATTTGGGATTTTAAGGTGGAATGTTCCTCAAAATTACTTTTAATTAAATTTGCATGCCTAAACCTACGTCATTTAACGCTAGGTGGCAGATATATCATTATTTCATTGACAGAGATCAGGATTTTCTATTATGGATTAAAGTTCCAACTGCAGTTGGCCTATATGCATTATAAGTGCGATACATATGAGGAGACAATTTAAAGAAAAATTAGAGCCGTTTATGAGAAAAAATAAAAATTGCTCTATTTCACGGAAAAATTACACAAAAACGACTCATATTTTCGAAAAATTGTACATGCCCTTATTTTAAAAGAGATTTTATTTAGGAAAAAATCGCTTCTATATTGTAATTGTAGGAATACGCCGAAAAAATTGCAGAAAAGTTTGCATTTTGCAGAAAAGTCAGAGATTTCAACGAAAACGAGACCTGCACTAATATCGCTGCGACTTGCACTCTATTGGAGGACAAAGTTTCACCCACGTATTTCGAACCATTTTTGAGAAAAGTTTGAAAATGTTGTTGAGGATTCATATAAACCCAAAATCTAAATATCCGTTTCAAATTCAGAGGGCCTCGAATTCATTTAAATCAAAAGTTGTGAACAGGGGTGGGGATATAGCAAAAATTTCCAATGTATGATTAGTATTTAGTATGATTATTTTGTAAATAAATATACTCAATTCAATGCATAAACAATTCAGTAAATAAACTCAAAAAGCAAAACCCATAAATAAGACGAAAAATATAGTGTAATATTAACACAAAAGTTCGATGTAAAATTACTTACTATCAATGACTCCTGCAATGATTTCATATACAACGTGGATGTTATATTGAGAACGTGAATTCAGAATGCTCCCTTTATATTCTCAATTGCATATTTAACAGCAAAAACATGTTTAAATATATACTCGTACAACCATATATAAGAAACAAACCAAGAAAATTAACTAAATAAATGATCAATTATTAATAATAATTAGCATTAAAATTTCAAAATGTTCAAATGTCATTCAAAATGCGATAGAAAATGATTAAAATTTCTTCATCTGATGTTTGTGATGAAATATCGTTCTTTCTTTTACAGTAGAAGTTCTGGGACTGTTTCAAAACGCTTCCCTTTTGTTCTTTAAAAGTACTTTTTGGGCATTCAATTGTTTATTTTCTCATCTTTTTCTGAAAGCGAAGTTTCGCAAAATAGTTTTATTTGCTGAGATACTAATTGTTTTAGTTTTTATATTACAGAAAACGCAATGTACACGTTTACAGAAAAAATATATTTCACTAATGAAAGAAAAACAGGTGCACATAGCGTGAATCACACTGACAGCAAAAGTTCTTGTTGATAGTTGGTATTGGTTGAAGTTTCAATGAGTTCGTTCTTACCATTGGACATTCAACACATGCGTGAAACGGGCATCATTATAATTGACATAGTATTTTACTTTCGACATTATCTTTATAGTCCACATAATCTACAACTCAGACCATATTTCATCAATCGCTTCGTAGCTTTCATATCACGGTCGCGGGGAGCAAAGTATGGAGTAGCCAAGAGCACACCACGTCCGAGCGCATTTACTTTTGTTCTTCGAATCATTATTCCAAGAAAACACTCAATTGAACGGGCCGATTAAACGCATTCGAGATCCGCATTGTGTTCTGCAAACGCTGCTTCGCCATCGGGAGATCACTTGTGCGGAGATTGCCAGTTTGAAGAAACCTACTCTAAGTTGTAGAGGGAGTTGATACGTATTGATTCTACGCTGATAGGGCATTATTGCCTTTCAATGACATAATTTCCAGTTTCATTTCACCCGATTTGTCATGGTGCTCCATGCGATGGCGTATGTCATTCACGACTGAACTTTTGTGAACTGGGAGATTCGGATAAAACTCTTAATGCGGAGTACTTCTGACAATTGAAGTGCTGCAAAGTCACGGAACTACTGACTGGAGTTTTATACGAAGTGATTAATGAACTTGAGAATTCAAATGTGACTTCGAATCCTCGTGTTTTTTTTTAAATTTTCGCGGAGAGGTACATAAGATGTTTCATCCCTGTTGTTGACTTAGCACTTTTCCCACCAAAACGAATGCATGGAAAAACTAAAAAATAATTGAATTAATCACATCCGCATATCCACTTTTGTCTTTGGAATAGTGATATTCTACCGAAACGTCTCGTAAACGTTTTACCTCGGCTGCTGCCTAAAATTTCGAGTTTTAATTCAGGAAGAGCCCTACCCTGTTCTTTTACTCGTACCTTATCCTCATCAACCAATGAAGAAAATGGTTGTTCAATAAGGCGATTCACAGAATTAATTTTCCACCGAAAATTATCACCGCCATTTGAGTAGTTAATAAGGCATCGCATACGCGGTTCACTATGTCTTATCCAAGCTTAATGCCCTACACACAAGATGAAACAACACAAAAAAACATTACATCAAACAACTGTTAAGAAAATATAATATATAAATACATTAATAAAAAATAAAATAAATAACATAAATAAAATAAATCTTCTTATTTGTGGCAAGGCTCAGGCCATTTAGCCTGCTCTTCCGCTTACTAAAAAAATTTAATACAGTAGTTCATGATATGAAGGTCGAGAAGATATATAGAAATTTGGATTAGGAGTTTCTCACATTGAAAACTCGAGGGAGGAAGGAGGGAGGGAGGAAGCAGTTGATAGAAAAGGGAACGCTCTCACAGCATTTGTGAGAGTAAATTTATTTATTTCAAGATAGGGATGTATTAAAATAAATCACAAATATGCTAGATGGATGTGTTCTCGCCTCTGCGATCGCACGTTGGAAGGCCAGTTGTGCCGCGACGTAAGATACTATATTTCTGGCACCGTGGTTGCCACATGCGATTCGGCATTACACGTGAAGCGCTTTTCGGAACCCTAGAGCTGCTTCGAGGGCAGCTCGCATGGTCTCTTATGGGCGAGCAAAGCCTTGCACAGTGACTGAGATTGTCAGCAATGCTTTAAACTGCAGCTCACGGAAGCCTCGGAGAGCGCTGCGCGCCCGGTTGAGTTTGGAAATTAATCGCGAGGAGAGTAAGCACAGACTATGTGTCATCCAAAAACAGAGAAGCTGCCTTTCTAGTGCAAAGCCTCTACAAAAATATTTCGAGAAGTACAGACGTGTTCAAATTATTAGACTAAACATTTTTCGTAAAAGATTTACATTTATTACACTTTACATTCGTGTACATGTTACAGTCATTCATTTAATACTTACTGTTAGTGTGCGTGTCTTTACAACTTTATCCTATTTGGCATAATGTTTACCAACTTTCACCTGAGTTTTTAATTTAATCGTCACGGTGCCAAATCTTCTCGAGTTTATCCACAACGTCTGGTATATTTCTATATTCTTCTCTTGGTAATACCCCATAAATTTTCTATGAGATTCAAGTCTGGGCTATTCCGTGGGAATGGTAACACTTTAAATTGCTTTTCTTCCAACTTTTTTGAAGGCACTTTTGTGTTTGTTGCACTGTGCTTCATCATGCATAAAAATGCCATCTTCATTAAAGAACCACTTTTCTATAAAATGAATTCAATATGTCTCCTGTTAATCATTGATCAAACCATCGTTAGTATCTTCCCCCTGACCAGTCAATCATGCCCTTTGACAAGAATGGACCCGTCAAAACCTAAACACATCAACGTTCCGCCCGTTCAGTTTCATCAGTTATCATTGTCATCAATACCCAAGTAAATTGTCCTTCATTACGCCATTGTCACTCGCGTTCAATACAACTTCTCTACTCGCTTACCTCCATCGCCATAGACTCAGCAGCCAACATCACCAACCGTTGCCATCGCGTCACCGGCAACATCACCGCCTCCGCCACGAATATAACGAGCGCTCTGCCCACACCTCCACCTCCTCAGTTCGCCTGCGGCTGCATCACCCGCCGTTGCCACCCCTTCGCTGGCCGTCGGCTGTGCCACCGTGGCGCATACAATCAGCGCTCTATCGCCGCTGCCTGCGCCACCACCACCACTCACCGCCCGCAGCTACATCTCCCCAACGCCCGCTCTCTCCACGCTCGCACAGCTTCGCAATTTGCAACCCGAGCCGCCACCGGCCGCACTGCCAGCTACGGCGCGGCGCGGCGCGGGCGATGGCGGCAGCGGGGGGCGGGGGAGGCGGGCGGGCGGAGGCCGGCTGAGATAGCGCACACGAGATACGCGGCCCGGTATTGGAACCGCGAGCTACCGCGTTGTTAGAGCCAGGGCGGGGAGGGGGGAGTAAAAAAAGGACCTGAATTTGCTGAATTTAAATGAGGGGAGGGAAAATGCAAATGGCTGATGTACAATAACGTGATTTTTAGTCTAAAATGTAATTTATTCATTGGCTGCCCGGTAATGGAGCGATAGAGTTACGCGTCAGCGTGCGCACCGTCACACCCCCGCCACGCCGCAGCCACGCCGCCGCCACGCCGCCGCAACGTCGCCGCCACGCCGCCGCCTCGCCGCCGCCACGCCCCTACCACGACCCTACCACGACCCCGCCACGCCGCCTCCACGCTGTGCCATGCCGCCGCCACGCCCCTGCCACGACCCCGCCACGCCGCCGCCACGCCGCCGCCACGCCGCCGCCACGCCGCCGCCACGCCGCCGCCACGCCGTGCCATGCCGCCGCCACGCCGCGCCGCGCCAGCCACGCCACGCCACGCCACGCCACGCCACGCCACGCCACGACGCGACGCGACGCCCCACGCCGCGATGCCGCTGCGACAGGAAATCTGATGACCTTCCGCCTCGTGCTGTCCGCTAGCGTCGCTGCCAGCTCGACCGGGCGGTCAAGTTTTAAATCTCGGCCACTCTTCCGTCCGCCTTGATATCTCCTGCGGAGGTCGCGCAGCCTCATGAAGAGAAGGCCGCCTCTGGGAATCGGTAAAAGGCTGGAGAAAGTAGTTGATATCCCGGCTACGATAGAAATTAAGTAAAAAATAGGGGAATAAAAGCAACGTTGTTTTTATTTTCATTGCTTAGGGCGGCGATTCCGACGTTTAAAAAGGTTTTTCAAAATAGTGTTGTATATTGTTGTTAATTTGGTTCTTCTGTCTGTCCGTCTGTGAACAACGCTATCGCCTAACCCTTCAGCCGATTTTCTCCAAAATTGATATTCCTCGATTGATCTGGCTGATGTCGCGTCTCCTTGAATTTGAAACCGATAATTTAATTTTGGAGGTACATCATGAAACCCCTGGGATATTTTCCAAATTATCAAAAAATGGCTTCATAATTTTTTATTAAATTTTGTTTTTGGATAGTGTGAAGAACGTTTAAGAGAATGATGCACGTCGCATCTTCGTTGAAAACCGTGATTTTTCGAAAATTCCAGAAGTTCAAAATTTTCTCTTAGTTTTCCTACAATTAAAATATTAAAGATAGAGATTTTTCATTAATGAAATCTGTTTCTTAAAGATATATTTTGAAATACGCTCACGTTCAATTTTTCGAAAATTTTGAGTTTTTGTCACAGAATTTTGCGTGAAAATACGGACAAGAAAGTACGTTCTGTTTTCGACCCACTAGTCTAATTTTAGAATATTATAATATACAGGAACATAAATTTGTTTGAATTTTTTATTAATTGATGTATTTGGAACATCGCAGTTAAAGATATTTTTATATATTGACAGTCCGAAGCGGTCGGTTGGTATGTCTTCATCTAGAAAGCACGTTAATGCATATAATTTAAACTGTTAAGAGAAATTACGGAAAATCATCGTTCACGTGCAAGAGTTGATATTTAAATAAAATTTTATTAATTTCACAATATTAATTAATTTAGCTCAGGTCCTACATAAATCTAGATTCATTTAAGCGAAACAAATGTTTCACTAAAAACAATTGAATTTGCTCGATGCACTGATGTCATGATACAGGTTCTACAATAACAACACAAGCACATAAAAAGGTGTTGTCGGACCCATGACTTAACACATGTATTTCGACGAACTGAATCCGAATCTGAAGCCAAAATTGCGCCACCGCCCTCCAATTCTTTTTAAATCGCGAAAACCACTGTGAAATTGTACTTTTGTTTTTGGAGGTTGTTGTTCGGCCCAAAGACCTGACATATGTTTCTCTAAGTATGTGGATGCGCTAATTCCGAATCTGAAGCCAGAATTTCGCCACCACTTTCCAATTTTTCTTTAAATCACAAAAAACCATTGTGAAATTCTAGATTGTAAATTTGAGGGTATTTTTTTGCAATTAAAAAAGCTGAAGGGTGGTGGGACAATTTTGGGTTCAGATTCGGATGCAACGCGTCGACTTTCAAAGAGTCAAGTCCTTGGGCCTGACAAAAACCCCAGAAAACAAAATTTAAAAAACAAATATCACGTTGTTTGTTCGCGATTAAAAGAAATTGGAAGTTGGTGGCTGAAGTCTGGCTTCAGATTGGGATTCAGCGCGACGACATACATAGAAAAAAATGTGACAAGTCTTTGGGTTTGATAAAATCCCATAAAAATACAGTGTCACGATGATTTTTGACTATTTAAAAAACGTTGGTGGGTGATAGTTCCATCATGGCTGCAGATTCGGATTCAACGTGTTGAAATATATTGAGAAACAAGTGTCAAGTCTTTGGGTCTGACTTCTTTTTCTTTTTTGGTGGGCTTTTGGTTTGCGTTTTTGCTGTGTTATTATTTTTCCCGACTGCCGTTTTCATTCGTTCCTCTTTTCAAAACGTGTACGCATTCGTGTGTATATAATAAATGCCGCCGAGACAAAGGATGTCACCAACTAGATTACTTGTTTTACAATATATTTAATATCGTGAAATGTACTAATACCAACAATCTTTTTAAAATGGCAGTTTTTAAACTATCGTGTAATATTTTCTCGAATTTCAGTAAGAGGTAACTTAATAATCATTTCCCCTATCCTTAAAACGTTTAACACAATATAAAGTATTCTTTTAAGACTAAAAGTCCGACGAAACGGATGAAATGAAATTAGTTGTTTTTTAAGTACTTGAAACCAACACAAAGAGAAATAAAAATACAATATAAGAAGTTCAAAGGAAAAGTGCAAGAAATCATTTTTAAAAAGGCATTTCTTACTCTTCTGAAGGACTATGAACTATCTTAGCGCGGCATCTCCGGCGAATATATTTAGGTTAAAAAGTTTAATTTGTACTTTGCAAGTTTATTATAAAAATACATTTTAAATATATTGCAGTTTAAAGGCGATTTCATTTTTGGGCAGAGAAAATTACATAAATACATTTTCTGATTCTTAATAAATTATATTTAACTACCTGATTACTCGGCGTTACTCAAATATTTATTTTCTAGTGATGGACTATTAAGTACCCCCCCGCCCCCGAACATTTCGCCCGACTCCCCCTCACGCCCTACCCGCCCAGCTATCGCCGTTCTGGTTAGAACTCACGACCCGCCCATCCAATCCCTTTTGCTCTATTCCTCCTTCATCACTCATCACGCTTCGTCCGTCCCTTTCTGCCGCATCTAGCACGTCATGGCCGTCTTGCAAACATTTCCCGCCCCACCCATCCAGCCACTCCCGCTCTATATCCCGATCCACTCGCTTATAATGCTACATCAGTATTCCCTCTTGCACTCATTGCCTGGAGGAGAATTGTAGCGGCCGGTTGCTCTGATCGGTAGTTTTCCGTGCTTTCTGCTATCAACACTAGGCGAATGCCGGAGCAGTACCCTAACAAACGGACCGCGCGCGATCTCACCTTCCTGTTCCTTGTCCTATCTTCACCCCATACACACGCACACGCACACGCACAATTACACTAACACTCACTACACTATCACACATGTTGGGAGACCCGTTAGGAGTTAAGAGCTTGTCCCAGCTGGAACGGTGCCATGCAGGAGGGAGATACCTGGTTGGGGAAAGCCCTGCTAGCCGGCGGTAGGTCAACGCCGAATCTCGCCATACAGCGGGGGAAAGGATATCGCCACCTCCCGAGCAATAACATTCTTTACACTTAATGAACCTGATAGTTCACGTGCCCGGAATCACTGAACAATCAATCAAAAAACCCTCTCGCAGACCCATCGAGCTACCATGGCCGTCCTGTCAACACCTCCGAGACGCTTCCGCTCTATGTGTTCGTCTCGTGGACCACGCTGCGCTACCCCTCCCTCTCCTTTGGCATCTTCCGCTCCTCTCGCGCTGGTCGATGGTTCTGTTTCGGCCGTTCTTTGCTGTCCTTCCGGCCGTCCCGTTCCGCCAGCTCTGACCGCTCCGCCCGGACCTGCTCGGCCCCGCCCTGCAACAATGAAGCCCAGATGGATTGGGAATTGTGGTTGGCTAAATATAGGAAAGAAAAAGAAAACATTTTGGGGAAACTATTTTGAATCGAAACCACGCTATTTTTCATTATTGGTCTCCCAAAGTACTCGTACCAAATTTGGGAGCAATTACTCCAGAGGTTTTAATGTGTTTGTGATACATACAAACATTTGTATTCAGTTGAATGTAACAGGAGTTGTGCAATGCAGTGTGGGAGTGGAGATCAGCAAAAAACACATCTTCGGAACCTTTGAGGATAGTATAAAATATCTCATACACAATTCCATTCATTACCAAGATCTCCAGCAACTTCCTCTCATGCATCAACGAAATCGAACACCTATTCCGATTTAACATTACCCACATTACAGATTCTAGGAAAAGAATTAAAAACAGATACCCTACTCCAGCCTTTTTGAACATTCTGTTCAAGTTGAAAAATAAGTAAAACTGACCTTTATGAGCTTCCTTATCTTTCAGTTAGTTTAAAAGGCTAATTTAAGTTACCAAAAAATTACCTATGTAAAAGTACAGTAGTACTGATCTGGGTATCTTGTTATTCTAATTAATTAGAAAACGAAAATTAAATGAAGTGCTACATTTAAAAAGAGACGAAGATCAAATGCTGTCTTCGCCAAACACTAGTGCTGGTACTTTACTTACTCTTCTAGACATATTCCTGCTTACACTTTTGTGTCGACATAGCTACTTTAGTCAGCTTGCTTCAACCATGAATCTGAAGTTGACGATCCCTTACTTTTGGGATCATGACACCTTTTTATACCTTTCTGAACAGCACGGATAACATGTAGAACAGAGAATGGAGAATGAACTGTTTTTTAAATGCATATTTTTGTGTAAAAATAATCGATATGTATTTATATCATTTATTTAAAAACAAAGGCAATTTTAACAGTTAGTTTCTTTCACATATGTGATCACATCTACTTTTATTTTAATTTCAAGGGGGATAATTGGAATTTATTTACTCCATGTTTCAGCAACGTATTCATTCATAATTATATTCAGAAAACTGAATTATACGAACATATTAACACTTATGAAAATGTGTTGAATATCTGTTTCTCTATTTGCAAAAATATGATATAATAGGACATTTAGCATAACATAGAAAATATTGAATAGATTGCCAGTTTTCTCTTTTCATTTGTGCAACACACCACAGGAAATTACAGCATGCCACGAACGCTGTGCGGAAATGAGCTATACTACAATCTACCTCTCTGAATATAAACCATATGCAACTCTGTTTTATTCAAATAAATTTGTCACTGAATGATTGAAGTTCGGAAAATGATAACATATGAAGGATGATTAGTGTTATAGTTATTGGGTCACCGTACGACCTCAGTGCGGTCTCGATTCTATTGACTGAGTATCCAGCATATTACTGTTATCCAATGCGAGAGTATAAGAGAGGAAAATGGTACTATTAGAATGCAAAGAGGAGTAAAGATAATTTTGCTGTTATTGAATATCTGTTTTTTGCATAATTTTTGGCACTTTTAAAGAAAAATATTTATGACAAAATATAAGGCAACAGAAGTAATGTGTACTTTGTAACAAAAGTATTTCATATAGTTAGTACGTTAAAGTCGAGTAGATAACAGTATCTTATAGAGTAAAGGAAGCCGGCCTGGATGGTCGAGGTGGCTAAGAGCTTGTATCGACTCAGTACGTCGGTCCGAAGGGCTGCGGGTTCGAGTCCCGCGACCCTTGTCTCCCACCCATAATTGACCCTTGTTTCCCACGTATGTGTTGTCGCGTAAGGCCCTATATCAGGTCCCCATATCGGAGCCGCCCGCAAGTGTGTTGGTGTCTAGTGTATGGTCGAATATGCTTCACATCGGGACGTAAAGGGTAACCGACTTTTGGCTGAATAAATGCCTTAGAAAAAACAACAAATTTTGCCAAAAATGCTCGTTGCTACTTCTGTAAATAACTCAACTTGTATAGTAAAAGAGTGAGGATAGGCATTCCGTACATCAAGGAAACATGCACATATTATACTTCTTTTACATACGTAACTCGATGTTCATTTTAACTATTTTTAACTTTGAATAATTAAATTAAACATATCTAGTCAGATTCTTACAATTGCGTTCTACGCCTGTATGTGATATACGCGTGTATTTCCGAATTTTAGAAACCGATAAGTTTACTAGCGGATTTTTAATTTGACGCATCTTCGGGACCTATCTATGCTGCTGCGGTGATTCCCATTCAAATAGTGTCTCCTTCCTCATGCCGCATTTAAACTTATCTCAAAATAAATGTTTCAAACATTTTCTATTCCAATCGTAGAAATTTGTTCGCAATTTAGGCGAAATTATGAAGTAACTTTTTTGTGAGCACATTTGTTTTGACCGTATGAATTTATACATTAATTGATGATACTGGCACTCAGCAGTAATTTATAGGTCTACAAAAATACTATATAACCTAAAAAGTTTGTAAAACACTTGCTTTGTCTTGAACTTTGTGATTTGTTTTGTAAAGCTTCGTAAAATTTCTGCTCAATATACTTTTTTTACCAAATCCTATAAGGCGAAGGAATAAAATAAATGTATACATATGCATTATATATTTATCTCTGTGCATATTTATCGCTGTGTCTCTTAGAACTGTGCTACCGAACACTGTTACCGGTCGCTACTCTCCCCGCAGGTGTTTTATAAACTCATCCCTTTGCCCTCGCTATACTGTGGGTGAGCTGTGTTCCCCCGAAAGATGCTCTAGAAGATATGCCAGAATGTACAAGGGCGAAAGGAGGGTCAGAGCGTGTAACTCCCGAACCCTCGAAAGCGCTCTTCTCGATCCCTGATACGAACATATAGGCGGTCTCTCGCGGCGTGTAAAGAAGACTTTGGCAAAAATTAATTTCACGGCTTGAAGCCTCCGCGTAACTCTCGAGGCACAGCTGGCGCTCACGCGGGCCGGTGGGGCCCTCTAGGGACCTCGAGTCTTGGCACTGGAGAGGAGGCCCTGGCTCCGAACCAGTTTTATCTCTGCGCCAGCGGACTGTGCGCGATCGACAACAAATATTTAGTTTTTATGCTTTGGTCTCTATGGATTTCTGAGAAGCGCAGCTACCAACTGGATCGGCGGTAGTTATTAACCAGAATTCCGTGAAGCTTTATGGGGTCACCGTGACATCCATGAATGTAATTTCGAGTTAAATAAAACGATAGTTCAGTAAAATTAGCGTTAGCTTCTCTAAACAACTCATCATCATCATCATCATCATCATCATCATCATCAGAAACCCATATACCCACGAACAAGCACATCTCTTTATTAAAATTTTGACACAACATTTACTAAAAATGTTTGAGATGGAAAAATGTCATAAATTATTTGTCAGATTCATTAAAATGTATTTTCACCGTGTAGAATTTGTAAAAAAATTAACTTTATTATCAGAGTTTGATAAATGTTAAAATGCAGAAACAAGGTTTTAAAAAAAGTATTTTTTGCAATGTGAACAACTCAGACTTGTGGGAGATCAAATTTTTAATTTAGTAAATAAGAAAACGAGCATTCCGAATAACACTTATCTTAAAACACTAAATTATTATTAAAGTGTAAATGGTTCAAAGACGAATTAATTTACATGCTAAGCAACACGATTATCTTATACAGAAAAACAATTCATTTACTTCTAACAAACTACACTTAGAAGAATACAATACAACGTAATTAACCCATACATACGAATGCTTTTATATTTTATTATATCGACTTTAAACTATTCGTAAGTAAATCATTACTGACCATTTTCAAAATTCTGCGTCTTCTTATAGTTCGTCATAATGATTTTTAAGTAACTGTAATACAACCCATATCCTTCACACATTGAAAATAAGTTACTTGTTACATCGATCTTTAAAATTCGTTGGAATTCCAAAGGTCACGCAACGACAAGAAACTCCAATCACGCTCAAAAATGTATCGCTAATTCTATGACTCAGGCAAATATCAAGGGCAAGTTATTTGTAAGGTAACACAGGGTTCAAAATTAATTCTAAGTCCTTGGCAACCCTACCAAATCTCAAAATTTCTGAGTGGTATTTGGGAACCATTGGTCAAGGCATTTGAATTAGATACCCTTTGGCAGACACTAGTATACACATTCTTTGGTTCACGCCTATGTCATCTTTTGCTTCAGTGTTTCAACTTCAATTCGTCTCATCAGCTTGGGAGGTGTTGAGATCAGCAAAATGGCTGATCGCATACCCAATGACAGTAGTGGGGAGATTCTGGAAACCTTAGGAAAACTTTGTAATCCACGAAGCATACGCCTCCGCCATTTGGCTCACGCCTTTTGGCCTTTGGCTGCAAAATAACACTAAGTTTGTTATTTAAATAATTCAATGAGTAATAATTCGAAACACTATTTTATTTATATGGAAATACGTTTGAGTTTGCCTAAGAGGCAACACGTCGCACACTCTTTGTGCCTTTTAAGTTTTTTGCGGCCTAGTCATAAGTGAGTCTAGAATTTTCTCTCGTTTTGGAGTGTATGCTAACTCAAGGACACTGTGATATTATGTTTTGCGTGGTGTGTTTGTACATGTGAATTCGTCAAGCGTTCCTCTGAGGAATGTTTGCTTGTCGGTGCAGTTTTTATTCAAACTAAAAGGAGAAGAAAAAGAGGCCCGAGCAACGCAGGTGCCGGATGTTAGTTGTTGACTCTCTCCCTTATTCTCTTTTATCTCTGGACGTCGGGTGATTACATATGCTTGTTATGCAATGTGTAAGCTACTAGCACTGACTTCGGTCCTACACACCGCAGAGGAGGGGTTGAGTTTGTGACGACGAATATTCATAAGTGCTGCCTATCTCCAAGAATACACTTCATGTCGCTTATCTGTGAGTCAGTCTTAAAAGTGTTGAGAAGGGAACAGATCCACCGTTATAAAACATTTTAATGGTTTACTTCCAAACGATGCTCGATAATATTATTTTAGAGATTTTAATAAGCGATTTCTGTAAGTGTTTTTGTTGTAAGGGTGATTTCAGAAATGTTAATTAATGAAATACTTTACGAAATGAAAATTTAAAATATCCAAACTCGTATTTCCCATTTTGCAGAAAGAAAAACTTGAAAATTGCGAATGCGAAAGAACATGTAGTGGCGACTTCCCAGATCACGCTTTCTTGCAGGAGCGGCCACGAAGAGCTAGTGGCAACGTGTCGTGGACACAAAGATGAAATGGGTATTATTGAAGCTGAACACTCTCACAATAAGAAAGTTGTGTGTGTATGAATACTTGTCGCTTTTAAAAGTTGATGTCATTAAAATCAGAAGAGAGCAAATGCGATCTCTACATTCCTATTTTCAAATTTTATTCTTAAGAAACATATTCTCATTTTCAAGATTTGGAACAGAAATTTAATGTTATTTTTGTATGTGCAATAGAACAAGGAACGCTTAAAAATGTCACAGATCCGTTTAACTCTGAATTTTCCAATTTATAATTTCACATTTATTTTATCATACCTCTTCTTTGTTCTCATTATTGGAATTCTACATGTGACATGGCAATTCATCGTAAAAGCGTGTAACGCAAAAACATCACGCGAGTTGCCTTATAAAACAATTGACAGACGACAGCGATTCCTGGCGCTAAGGTAATGTTACTAACAGTTTCATTTGCTTTTTAACCGTTAAAATTCATCATTATTTATTTCTATTCTTAAATTAAAGATTATAGTAATACTTGTTTTCAGATTTTACAACACTGGAAGTTTTGTTTTCATATGATTCTATCTTTTTCCCAAAGAAGTTGCAAGTTTTGATACTGCAAATTAATTACATAGTAAGAAGCGTAAGTTCCGTGCATCATCACTTTATTTAATTGATCGATGCTCTAAAATTTAATGATCTAAATTGACAGTCAACTCAAAACCCATCAAGTGAAGTTTTGAAATCCCGAACGCGTTTATAAGATGGATTAACCAGAATTCGTGTTCGAAAAACTGTTATTCTTCTTCATGAAGGTCTGGAAAGACAGGTTTCCCGCTGTCAGGGAAGTTATCGTACATAAAGGATGGTCTTAAGAAAAAAATCGTGATCAAAAATGGTTTATTTGAAAATTATGGCTTTCATTACCCACTTCCTCCATCATCGGACATGGTACATTAGGAAATTATGATGTAATGATGGGTATTAATACAGGAGTGTGATATTACGATACGAGCGAGAAACAAGCGAGTATGCTTTCAGCGCAGTAGCGAGACAGCTTTCTTACCCGACCCTGCTTCAGGTGGTTTTGGTTTACCAGTCACTAGTCCCTACCACTGCGCTAGCCGAATTACATCTAAGTGAAATTACGATCTAATTTATTTTAAATAATATTTCAAGAAAAATACTAATAATGAAAGAAATAAAAACTAACAAGCATAATATAATATTAAATGCAATTTTAATATACACAATCGAATGAAACAATTACTAGAACGATTGTCAATATCCATTAATTGTCAGTACTTGGTTTCTAAACTTCTCTGCGATTGGTCAAGTACCTGTATCATAATGAAACCTGTGTCGTAATGAGTATCATTATGCAACCTGTTGCAACCATCAAATGACAGAAGTATTCAATGAGAGTAGAAAAATATTATTTTATTGTTTGAAGTTGTATTTGTCTCTTGGACAGCAATAATACCAAGCCAAGAATCTTGAATAAAAGTATGTTTAGTGAAAAAATGTAACATCTAAATAATTTGGGTCGTGAATTTCAAAAGCATATTATTTCGTTTAAAATTGATTTGCATTGTAGTGGAACAAAATATTGGTTTATCCTTTAAATTGATTTCTTTTACGTTCTTGTCATTTTATCATATGAGAGAAATTTAGGGTGTATATGATGTAGACAGACATAACAATTTTTAAAATAAAATTGATACACTTAGTTGCTAAAAATAACTTTAGAAACTGACAATTATTTGAAACCATTTACGTTAACGACAAGAAACATTCCACTGATTGCTCTACTATTGTGCAACATATTGCCTACAACTTTTCTTAATTTCACTCTCCCCCTCTTTAGGTGACCTAACCCACCCCGTTCCCAACGGCATGAACGTAGAGTAGAACAATCCACGACACTTGGCCTGAGGATCACAGTCGCAATGGGCGATTCCGCGCTAATCACTCGGCTGTTGCCGTTCGTTCGCTGCGTCGTTCCGACGAAGTTTTTCGGAAGCGCCCCGGGCCATAGAGGAAACACTCGGCGGACGAGTTAGCCGGCGGCGGCGGCCGGTCGCCACTCAGATCGATCGACAGCGGCACTCGAACGGAGGCCAACCCTCGCCTGCACGGCCGCCGCCATCGCCCGTCCGCGCTTTCTTCCTCTCCCCAGGTCTTTCCCCCGTCATTCTCGCCTTTGGCCTGCCTCACTTTCTTTCTCGCCCTCGGCGCTCCCTACCACTTTTCACCCTCGACCATCTCAACCTTCTTCCTCGCTCTCTTCCATCCTCATCTTCTTTCTCGCCCTTGCCCTTCCTCACTTTCTTTCTTGCTCTTATTCCTCCTCACTTTCTTTCTCGCCCTCGTCCCTCCTTACCTTTCTCGCCCTCGTCCTTATTTTTCATCCTCGGTCTCGCCCCTCCTTTCTTTCTTTCTCTTAGCCTTTCTCGCCTTTTTTCTCGCCGTCGTCCCTTCTCAGCTTCTTTCTCGCCCTCATCCCCTCTTACTTTCTTTCTTGTTCTTGGCCTGCCTCACTTTCTTCTATCATTTATCCTTCCCCACTTTCTTCCTTGTTTTTATATTTCATGAATTTCTTTTTCGCCCTATGCGATTCTCACTTTATATTAGATTATCTCCTGCCATTTTCTTCATAAAACTATTTGGTTATTGAATAATCAAATGTGATACTGTGATTGATAAGCACTCTTGGCGTAGGAGCTGAAACCTTCAATTTTGGATCTTAAAAATATAGCTTAATCAGGTTTAAAATTGTATTTTCTTCCTATGTGATCACCTAAGTGAGACACGTATATGAGTGTACTAAACGCTGTATTTGTCATTTACGACAATATAAATTGTTTTCATGAACTATTGATATTTTTTTGAAATTTATTGTCTAAACCTGCTCGTGCGTCTCGCTTTTCGGCATCCTCTTCTCGGCATTTCTCTTTCACGGCATCCTGATTCCCCAATCAGCGTCTGAGCTCGTTTACGTGTCCCGTTGTCTCTCCTCCTCGCGCACTCATTCCTTCCTTGTCATCTCTGTCTTCTCTTTCTTGTCATATTCGGTATGAGTCAGATTTACGATCTGTCTTTTACCTTCTCTTCTTACTACGTACGTATGTAGTAAAGAGAAAGTATTGTAACGCTGCGGTGGAAATTCGCGATTTTTCGTCATAAAAACTCGTATTGTCGGGTCCTGGTAACGAAAAAATGGATAAATACTATCCCCTTTTATAACCACAATGTCTATCCTACGACGAAAATGACTTCCTTTAACACGTTGCGAAGCCAGAATGCACGTTTTTCAGGTCCTCAATTCCGAAACATCAACAGACGACTAAACGTCCGTCTCTTACTGGCCGACCTGCTGCGGTCAGCGGTAGCGTCTCGTTCACGCAACCATATATTTACAATGTGTCTGATACACCTGGCAGCCTAGGTATTTATTGAACAGATTATATGTTAACGTGTATGACACTTTCTAGCACAACAAACTAAAAATACATTAAGTTGTTCAAAGCACTCCTTCCGCGCGATCTTCTCTCTAGCCGCCGAGTCCGCTGGCGTGCTAGCAAAACGTCGCATACCCAGAATGCATTGCCTTGTTGTCACTTCCCAGAAGGAAACTGTCCACTTGCCCACTTCGTCTTCGCCGCGATGAGGGACGGACCCACCCGAGTCTCCGAGTAAAATTTATCGTTCATCATCACAAAAGACGCTCATAACCCGCAATCTATGTATAACGTTTGATCATTAGTGAACACTTGTGTGATTTTGAACTGTAATGTGTGTGTTTAATGTGTGGATGTTTAGTTTTCTCACGATCTTACGATCGAGCCAATCGTTCCATTATTTCCTCTTCGCTGCCATGTGTAGACGGAGCTCTGCTGCTTTTCGGGTCAAATGTTTTGATTATTAATGATCACTTGTGTGATGTTGAACTTCAATGTGAGTGTTTAATGTTTGGATAGCTGGTTTTTACGGTGGAATTTCGTTATAACTTAATGGTTCGCCGCAGGCTGGCTGGGACATCACTCGTCTTGCAGAGTTTGAATGTCGCATCCGGATGGACAGCGAGGATACAAGCGTTGACCTCTGCGCAGAATATGACTGTTTTGACAATGCATGGAACGGAATTCGTCATAACATCTCTTAATATGATTTCATAGTGAATTTTTAATCATTAAATGATATAAAGAAGTCAATGTGTTTGACTTATCTTAATTACATACCTATTATTTTCTTGGGGTAAGAACTTCTTAAACTTTATTTGTATACCTTGGACCTCATAATAAAGACGTGGATAAATCATATTCCTTGACATAGTAAAATACTTAACCTAATATGTTGTGAAGTCATAATCCACGTTTTGTGTTTCCTTGATAACGAAAATTCGATTTATGCCCAAACGTCTGTCTCCCCGTCCGTCTGGTCAACGCTAGGGCCTAAACCATTCAGACTATTTTCTCGTAAAATAATATTCCCCTATGCATCAACTGGATGCCGAGGTCTAGTGAGATTGAAAAGCAGTTTTTGATTTTGGGGGGGGACTTTTCGTGCAGCCGTAACATTCCTTCATTTTCCTTAATGAAATAAGTTCGTGTACAATCTTTCGAAAATAAAAGTAGTTTCGCGTATTTTTGAAAAGTTCAGTTGATTTTGCATAAATTATTTTCTTAAAAACGTCTTCTATTTTTTCTTTACTTTTTGTTTACAAAGCAAAGCACGTTTAAAAAGGGTGCAGGATTTATTTCATTGAATTATGAATTTTCGAAGATTGCAACATTCAGAAATGATGAGAAGTGTATGCTGTTTTAGGACTATTTCTTCTTCTTATCTTAAGTGTTGAAGTGCGTTTGCCTCGCCCTCGCGTTCTCATCTTTTCCTCGACCTCTTCGTACTCTCTCTCGTAACCGTTCGGCTACGTCTCGTTCGTTGGACTCTATCTAATATTTTCCTCGTCCTTTTTATCTTCTTATTCTTATTCCCTTTTGTGTCCGATAGGTTATCACCCTCCATCACCCACTCACCTTTCTTTTGACCCCTCTTTCATGTCGTTTAAGGTGTCACGCACTCTCAATTTCATTTTCTCATCGTTCTCTACTCATTAGTGTTGGTTCGGTTATGTTTCGTCCTCACACATTCAAATTTTCCTCTCTCTATTCGTATTCCTCCTTACCCACGAGTATATATTGCCACCTGATTTCCCTCATCATCTACATTAAATATTACTTGGTAGATGTACTAGGTATAGGCACTAGGTATACAAGGTACTAGGTATAGGCACATTTCGTCGTGATCTACGTTATTGTATTGCGTGTATGTAGTCTGACATGTCCATCATTTCTGTCTTGTAATATCCTGTGCTCCCATCACGTCCACTGATTGACTCTATTCGCGATCGCATACTTCGTTTCCACAGTTGACACTACAAAATAGCTTGCTCAGCTTCGGTACTTCCGGATGCTAGCAGATTACGTCTGTCGGTATTTTCCCTTTGCCTCCCACACATTTGCAATATTCAATGCAACCCAATATGTCAGTTAACAATTGAGCGTAACTGCATTTGATGATGGGTATTGGAGATTGCAGGGTTACATCACTACCCAAATGCCTAAAATAGTATTCAAAGCATATCTTACCCAGAGAACATTCACTGCAAATGTTGTCCTATATAGTATCAATTAGACATAACTGAAAAACCATGGGCATTGGCAAATTATTTACACCCGATTTATTATAATGCAAATCTGTATGTACACAAAAATAAGTTTTGTACAAGAGTTTTGTACCAGAAAGAAAGCCCTAAACATGTGCAAGTAATGGATAGGTTCCCTAAAACACATTTTAAACGAACAAATTGGAAGTTTGTATTTTATAATATAAAAGAATCTCCTGGTGCGAATACAACCCGCAAGGCATATTACGATGTAAACCCTCGTCATAATGCTTTGCTGGGACATGAAGTGTTCTTAGCGCTTAAAACCAATCAGGTTTTTCGTGTCTCAAACGGAACACGAGCTATGTTTCTCATGCCACTTCCGTAAAATACCACTTAACGCGACCTCTTAGACGTTATACTAGGTTTCTGAATTACTCTCAAGACCGGGTTATCTGGTTAGACCAGGTTGTTCGGATCGGTAGTTTTCCGTGGTTTCTTCGACCAATTCAAGATGAATGACGGAATATGGCCATTACACACGCCCGTGCGCGCTCACACACACACACACACACACACACTTAGACGCACTACACTACCACTCGTCGGGAAACCAGTATTTGGCCCCGAAACAAGAACAACTCCGTCACTCTTCCTCCTCTGCAATTCTCGCATCATGCGAATCAAAACGTCCCCTTTTCACGCTTTACCTCCCGTTTTGGCCATCTCCTCTCGTCCGCCGTTCGCGCTTGCGTCTGAGCCGGGAAGTCCTCCCTCCACTCGGCGCTGCCGCCCTCGCCCCGCCCTCGCCCCGCCCTCGCTCCGCCCTCCGCCCTCGCCGCCTTGCCGCGCCCGCCTGCGCCCTCTCGCGCACGCAGCAATTTAATGAAAGCAAGTCCGCGCCGCGTATTACCAATTAGCGACGTGCGCTGTAACCTTGTCCCGCCCCGCCCCGCCCGGGCCCTTGATCGCGTGGCGATCGCGTGGCCCCGCGAAGAGTGAGGCGGGCGGCGCGGCGGCAGCGCGGGCCGCAGAGGCAAGTGCAGAGGAGGTGATGGTGAGAGAGAAAGAATGCTGGCAGTGGAGGTGGTGGTGATGTTTCTGTCGTTCGCAGTTCTGTAGTAGGGTAGGGAGTAGGAAGGGAGAAAGGGTGGACGCGGTGGCAGTCACGGGGATGGATGGACCGAGGGACCGAGGATGGATGTTAGAGGTGGGGACGGAGGTGGCTCTGCCGGTGATAATGGTGATGCCAGTGATGGTAAACAGGAGGATGTGGATGACAATATCTGCGGTAGGGGCGGCATTGGCGGCAGCAGTGACGACGAATGCGACTGTGGCTGTGATGGCAAATGTCTCGGTGGTTGTGGTGGTAGCTACGACAAAGTCGGTGGTGAGGCGGTGAAGCTACAGCACTGGCTGGGTCAGCGGCTGTGGCAGTACCTGAGGCAGAAGTGGCTTCTTTGATGCAGATGCAGTGTCGATGGCGCTGGCGATGTTGCTGCGGAAGGAGGAGTGGAAGTGGTAGTGGAGGTTTCATTGGTGGTGTTGGCGGTGGCGATGGGAGTAGAAGAATATTAACTGCAGTTGCCGGGGTTGGAATGATTGATTGTTTTATTGTTTGTGATTCCGGGAAGCGTCAACTCCTAGAATTCTTCTCTAGGCAGCGACTGAATTCGACCTAGCTATGTAGCTAGTGTCCAAACTCCTGCCATCAACGGAACTGGAACCTTAGGACCTCCAGGTCAGAGACACTGCAGTGACATCAGCCGATGCCCCGAGCCACCTCTTTGACGGGGTGGCGATGGTGGCAGAGGTAATAGTAACGAGGTGCCGCGTCGCAGTGGGAGGTGGCGCTGCGAGCGCGGGAGATAAAGGGAGCGGATGGACTGAACACGAAAACAGCGGTAATGACGAGGCAACGGCCACAGGGTGGTGGAGGCGGCGGAACTGACGTTGAAGGGTCACGGAGGAGGGGGGCGGGCCGCGCTGCCGGATTAAGGGGCGACGGGATAGTCGGATGTAACTGAGGCATGGATCAGTCGGATGTTTGGAGTTGTACAGTGAACTGGATACGCAATTACTGTTATAGTAAGGTCAAAAGATCATGAATTTAGACAGGAACATACAAAATGTGTGGATTATGCTCTTATTTGTTTTTTGAAATAAAATATCAATAGACGAGAAATCGCTGGTTGTGTTACATGATTAAATTTGTGTATGAGTATTCCAATATGAGTGCATGTTAGCATTTAAAAAGGAACCGCGTGGGATTTATTCTGCAATCCGTGTATGAATATTTTTGTTGAATGGTTCTTATAACATTTTTTAATCTAGGTTATCTCCCAACAATGAAATATTGCAAAAATGTTTTAGATGCCATTTTAACATTTAGACGTATTCAAAATATTAATTTTAAGAATTCGTTCGAAGGTTGGCTCATCAGTGATCAAAGATTCGATTTTCAAATATGTTATTGAAAACAATGTTCAAACAATTAATTCTAAGAGAGCAATCTGTACATCGTTCCTACATTACAACGTTGTTTATGTTTTAAGTTACTTCGTTTTCCTCACAATCAGTAAAATTTCTGAAATTATGGAAACAGTTTTACTAATATGACGTTTAGAGCTTTTATGATTACTTACTACAAAGATCTAAAATGTTATTACTTGCCATACCACGGTCATAGAACATTTATTACACTTTCAGTGATTTAGATATATAAACTTGATAAATATTGAGTTTATTACTTTAATTCAACTGTACTGTCTAGACAATGATGAAAACGAATTTGAACTCATCAGGATCGCTATTCTTCGTACTTTCCACCTCTTTCACTCTTACCACCGCCATCGTAGTCCCCGCCACTTCTATCACCAACTCCACTATCATCGTCGTGTTCATACCACCGCCGCAGCCTGCGCCACCGCCGCCGCCGCCGCCTCCACCCCCGTTGCATCTACTCGCTTGCCTTCGCCCTCGGTACCATCGTTACCACTACTGTCACCACATCCAACACCCCCACTCGCGCTGTCACCATCGCCGTCATCCCAGTCACCGCCTTCTGCCACCTTCGCCTCCGCTCCAGCCCCCGCCCTCGTCTCCTCCCTCCCGCCACCGCCGCCGCCGCCGCCACCGCCGCCGCCGCCCACCCGGGGACGTCCCGAGGGGATGCGATTCGCAACATTTCATGCGTCATGGTCTTTAATGCGTCGAGGACTCTTGATGAAGGGTTCGAGGACGTAGGGCCCGCCGGGCGACCGCTCGCCCTTGGAGCAGTGGGTTGACATTTGTGGGTGCGGGGGAGGGGGAGATATCGAAGGGTCTGGTAGCTCTCTGAATAACGAGAATGAAGTGCCACGTCCCATACAATAATGGCAACTCCTAGCATTGGTGCTTTTAATTTCTACCGCAAACACATTTTCACATTTAATGTACGAGAATTGTTCCATGTTCTTGACATTTTACTTCTTTCTATTTTGATGCTCTAGATGGCGAGGGAAGAACTGAAAAACTGTTGTTTAAAGTGTCATCTATACAGAGAACTGGCATTACTTTCTTTTCTTGAGAAGTAATAAATACATTTTTTTAATTTGCATTGTTCACTTCGAATTCAACAGTTTTATTCTTGGGTAAGTTCGGATCTTTGGATATCTCTTGCAGCCACACTTGACATTGTTGTTCATCTTCTTATATAACACACGTCTAATGCAACTATAATTCTCCTGACGTTTGTGCCATATTGTATGAAATTGTATTATGAATATGAAAATAATCGAAGAATAGAAGAAGAGAAAATTGTTTCCAGCTGGTTGTCTTACACATAATTTTGGGAGAATAATAATGGACATGAATAATTAATTAACGTACAATAGTGAAGAATCTGAAAACATTGTGAAAACATGCCACAAATACTCTTCAGACACAGCACATTTGACAACGGTTGCCCAGAATACAAAGGACTGGTGTTCGGCAGGTCTCGTTCTGACGCATCCGAAAAGGTTTCGTGTAATATGCGATCAACTTTTCTCGACCGAGGTTTGCGGGTAGAATGGAGGGTATTAGTTAGATTTCATATTACTAGATTTCATTAAGCAATGCCAATCTGTCGAAATTAGTCATTCCCAACTTTTTCACTAATTTGAGTTCTAACTTTCTCACGATTTCGAGGTATCTCCTTTGATGGATCTGAATTTGCTTGAGCCATTTCTTTAGATTTTTGAATGAAAACTTGAATAGGAGTGCTGGAATTCAACAGCAAATTGTTTTTATTACGTGCCAATGAAGATGTGATTGGAATGTTATCACTGCTCGCTGGTAGCGTTTACCTTTAACTGTTATCTGTGCTAGATTGGGGCAGATAGACCATTGGTAAAGAAAAGTTGTGCGGGTAATACCTGACGAACACAGGATCAAAAGAAGTTGTCTTTGAGCAGGACAAATGTCACGTGTGTTACTTCGTTATATGAAATTAAAGATCACATGTGTGCTGGCAAAAAGTGATCGTCTTCGGACCTTCACTGGTCATAGAAGTTTGCTACTTTCATTCCGACACGTGTGGTGCGGCAGTCCATCATAAAATATGTTTTAATCATCATCACCTTTCGCGGATACATTTGGCTTAGGTAACACATGAAACAAAAGTGCCATATACCTTCAAGATATCCAAAGATATGCTCTGCCCACCATGAGCATTCGATATAATTGAAAAAAATATATAAATAATATTGAATTCTATTTTGGAATGATAAAAGGTAAAATTACATAAATTTATTTCATTATTTGCATCTCATGGATGAAGGTTACTAGCTTGATGATAGCGGAATCGTCCCAAAATGTTATAAAAATTGTATTTGAAAATCCCTGCACAACATTGAGAATGAATTGAAAGAATAAATATTTTGCGCGCGCTCATTTCGCCCGTATGTGTAATGGTATGGTTGAGACTATGCAGTGCCACTTCGATCGTCAAATTGAAGTACTAATGCGCTTCAAAGCGTCAATCGTTGTTTTTTGAGAATTTAAAAAAATCTATGATGTATAGGCATACAGTAGCTTAGCGTGGTTTTGGAATTAAGCCCTGAACAGTCGCAATTCATTAATATGCTCTACCCAGGAGCCATTAGCGTTCTCTACTAATTGAACAAAAAGCCTTCAGGATTTACGAAACTACTAATATCTTTTGTTTAGGCCTGTTGGGGATATAGAATTCAAACATTTGTGCAAAGTAAACAAATTTGAGTTGGCCAGAAAAATGCGACAAACGTGTACCTTTTAGAAACAAGCTCCATATCTGTTATCTGTTTGTACCTATGTAAATAAGTAAATGTGATTTACATGTGCCAGGTAGAAGTTGGAGAATATTTATTGTACATTTATTTCAATTCTTATTTTTATATTATATTCTAGTTTATACTATTTCTCTATTCTACCACCGCGAAACATAAGTCAAATTTAGAATAAACTTTTTATCTATTTACGTATGTATCTCACTCTCTAAATGAGAACAGTGGACTTTGGTGGGTAATACATTATTCGGTGAACGGTTGTTATAAATCCACTTGCGAAAACTTCTACTTTATTATTATTATTATTATTATTATTATTATTATTATTATTATTATTATTATTATTATTATTTAACGAAAAATCAACTGCAACTCTCGATATGGCAACCAAAATCATGATTATACGAATAAGAGAACAAACATTCAGATATTTTCCCCTGATATAATACACGCGAAGTAAACATTGAAAAGTTAATTTGAACTTCTGATGAGAAATTGCTGTGGAATATTACCAGAATAATTGCAATGTTTGTGGTGGCGCCTAAAAATATCCAACACTTCATAGGATATTGAAAATGACTGATAATGACAATAAAATTTTTACGACTTTCTTTACGAATTTCTATTTTACGGTCGTTCCTCATAATTTTATTCTACATAGTATTGGTTTTTTTCAAACATCACAAAGAGCATTTAATGGCATGGGCAAGCGAAAACTGATACATTTGAGAATTTTTGTCTTCTATGTCTTTATTTAAAAAAAGTAACGTACAGTGAATTTCCGTGAATTCGAAAAACACCGCGGATATACTTTGTATTTACCTCCGTTGTATTCAATCAAAATTAACTTATAATATGCCTTATTATAAACGGGATACCTAATTTTCGCTATGGAAATTTGTGTCTATGGAAGAACAGATCAGTGATCTTCCTTTAGTACTATAATATTCCTAGGTAAACAAGAGCACAAATGATACCTTTCCTGCGAACATATTAACTTACAATATCAATACAATATCAGGACCTTCTATAGTAGTACCTTCAAAACAAAATTATATATGTTCAATTATATGACAATGACGTGTATGTTGATAAATGAATAATTTTTTTCTATGAACACGAGAAATGAAACCCTGTGCATATTGCACTTCCTAACTGCGAGCCACGCCTCAGTCAGTGTGATTTATTTTATAATGGAACAGTGGAGACAATGAATTGATTTTCCCACTATTTACGTTCTCTTTCTTTGTATCACATGCTCTGACATAGTTTACTTCTTCGTAAAAACCACTGATGACTGCGAGACAGCCGACCAGATACGAAATTTTGAATATTGTGACCATGACTAAATGTCAATTACCGGACCTTCAAAATAGTTTCAAAAAATTAGAATACATTTTACCATTTTAATTAACAATTTTTATCTTAAATAGTATCAACATTTTCTTTACTGAATCATTGCAGCTTGAAAATTGTGACCCTCACTTTTAATTCTTTCCCATGATTGAAAATATAAACACTATTGTTAATAAATCTTGTATTCTCCTGAGCAGCAGTATTTGGAAGGCAAGATTTATATTTATTGGATTGGACATTTGAATGAAGCAGTCCTTGATGATATGAATCTAGTGCGACTTGCATTCATATTCTAATTATATAGCGAAATGAGAATGGGATCGATTACGTAACTCGTGTAATTCTTTCATAACCATACACGTTCCATTATTTCTTTTTTTTCCGTTAATCGGCCGACTAGGATCACGCATGCAAGCATCCTGCATTTACCGTGGCTCAGTTTTTATTTATTATCACGGTGGCAGGTGCTTGCAACAACTTTTTTGGGGGACCAGCATTTTTTAGCTGGATCCGATTTTTATCCCCCACGGTTGTTAGCCCTGGGGGTATGGAAGATGAAATGATGATGATAATGAGGGTGAAAGGACAACACATACAGACATACACAAACACAAATACGCCCATGCCCGAGGCGGGACTCGAACCCGCGATCTTCTGGTCCGAAACCACTCCGGCACTAGTGCCTTAGCGATCTCGGCCATCTGATCGGCATTATTTCTTTTATTATTATTATTATTATTATTATTATTATTATTATTATTATTATTATTATTATTATTATTATTATTATTATTATTAGTATAATATTGTTATTATTATTATTTATTATCATCATCATTTTCTTATCTCCAGTCACTCATAACTGTCTACAAAGCGTTACGAATCAACTTTCCTGCTAAAGATCAAATACAAGTAGAAATGACAAACTCATACCTGCAGATACTTAATATTTGAATTATATCGTCCAAGTCACATTTGTTTTTGGAAGAAATCAAAGCACCTTTTTCGGTATTGAAAGCTTTTAAAGTAATATACTTCTCTGAAAGAAGTCAGTTTCAGAATTTATTTTGTGCGAGAGCCAGGAATTATACGATCAGCACAAAAAAAAAGCGTGCATCGTTCGTGATGTTGGACAGCCCTCCAAAGCAGGTGCGACAGTCCACCATCAGGCAACTGGCGATATCATCCAAAATTTAACTCGCTCGTTTCATATGTTTTTTTTCGTCTGCCGGGTGTGTATTAATTATGATTCCTCTTTTTTGGGGCTTTAATATACATATGTGTGTATAATGTGTATACAAAGTATGTGAAAGAGAGTGCGTGGTTTATTTTTTAATGCGCGATGTGCACTGGGACAGGGAACGCGAAGTGAGCGACGGGCAGAGCGCGCCACCGGCTGACCTGCTGTCGCGTATTCCCTGACATCCCGACTGCTATCAAAAAAGGTCAATCGCCGGGCCCTGCAGCGAGATAAAATGGAGTGAGGGAAAATTGGATAGGATGATTTAGAAGAAGGGAATTTTTTTATTGACGCACAAGCTACACAGACACATTTCGAACAGTTAAATTTCAAGAGTATTTAGTGATTCAAATAATTTTTATTAATGGTGAACATTTTTCTTTAAACTGAGACAGTAATTTAGGACTTACTCTGTTACTGTTTCTCTAGTTACTATATGTACTCTCCCTCTTTCTTTCTCTCTTATTACTTTAATTAGTATCATATACTAACTCTACTATATAAATTACACAATATAGCAGTGTGAAGTAAGTAACTAGTGTAACCAATATTTTTCCTCCTCTTAGTGTTATTACTAAACAACTATTCATATGTTTTAAAAAAGTTCAGGACTTCATTCGAATATCTAAAACTAAAGGGTACATTCCATTAAGAAAGATCTTTTCAGCTCCAATATTGGAGGTACAGAACAGATTCGAAAATATATATCAACTTTAACCATTTTCAACATTCCAATTGTTTTATTAAAAATATGAACACTATTTAGAAGTCCACCTTCTTTAACTCGTTCAAAAACATTTGAGAAAATTTTGTAGCCATTGTCCAGTCCAAACTGAGTACTTCCTAAATTAAAATAACTTAATGGTCTTTAGAACAGCACATCACCATTTGTAAATGGAGATTTACTTATATCTTCTCTTCTCACGCCCCGGACAAAACTTTCTATGACACCATTTCCAATTAACGTCATCTGTAGCGTATGTACGAAGTTACGTTCAAAACAACCTCAAAAACGGTCTTTATAAATTTCGAGACTATTATCAAGATGATTCCAATCATTTCCTTTCGATTCTATAGTGTAGGGAGAAAAGGTAAAATGTAAATCCATTTAGTTAAATAACAAAATTCTTAAATTATTCTAAACTAACTGCAATTAACATGCAAGGATTTAACTGCAATCGAATGGTTAGATAAAATCTCATACTACAATACTTAAATTGGCTACTCACATGTAAAAAAAATCAAAAAAGATTATACCAAAACAAAACTTCAATTAAATATTACTGAAAATATGTTAACGTAATTTCGGCGAAGGCGGGCGGAAGGCGGGCGGATGGCAAGCGGAAGGCGGGCGATGGCAGACGGAAGGCGAGCGGAAGGCAGGCGGAAGGCAGGCGGAAGGCAGGCGGAAGGCAGGCGGAAGGCAGGCGGATGGCAGGCGGAAGGCGAGCGGAAGGCAGGCAGAAGGCGGGCGGAAGGCGAGCGGAATGTGGGTGGAAGGCGGGCAGAAGGCGGAGGGAAGGCGAGCGGAAGGCAGGCGGAAGGCAGGCGGAAGGCAGGCGGAAGGCAGGCGGAAGGCAGGCGGAAGGCAGGCGGAAGGCAGGCGGAAGACAGGCGGAAGGCAGGCGGAAGGCAGGCGGAAGGCAGGCAGAAGGCGGGCGGAAGGCGAGCGGAATGAGGGTGTATGGCGGGCAGAGGGTGGGCGGAAGGCGAGCAGAAGGCGAGCAGAAGGCAGGCAGAAGGCGGGCAGAAGGCGAGCGGAAGGCGAGCGGAAAGCGGGCTAAAGGGTGTGGAAAGCGGGTGGAAGGCAAGCGGTAGTCGAGCAGAAGGCGAGTGGTTTGTGGGCGGAAGGTGGGCGGGAGGCGAGCCGGAGGCCCGCCAGCCGCCCCGTCCACCCAGAGGCTTCTTAGGCTTACTGCTGCTTCGCTAAGACGTCTCGTAGCCCTGCACCCGTCACTCATGCCGTCCTCTACCTCACCGTTGCCGCCCCTTCGCTGTCCTCGCTCCCTCTCAGCCCTCGCCGTTCCCACAACCCCGTCATCTCTTCCGTCTCCGCACTTTAACCACCCTTTGCCGGGTCGTCTCATTACGCAGGATAGAGGGAAAGCGCCCTACAGAGAGAAGTGGTCACCTCGGTCACGGGCTGAGCTGACCTCACATTTGCTTAGCACACCTATCTGTATAAACACGCATAGAAATAGGGATTTACTCTATAATTGCTCTACATTTAGGTAATGCTTTCGCATGACTACGCGAGAGATCTTGTGCTGGATGATTCAGTCTCGGTACAGATGTATTTGAGTGACAATTACTATGTATATCGGTTTATAGTTAATGTGTAATATTAATTCATGACGATACAGTACCTCACTAGGCTTCGTGAGATATGGTGCTAAAAGTAGGGAAAAGTTCAAAAACAGTTTCGGTATTGACTAAAATTCACAAATATTTGATTCATTTACGTCGTCTTCTCTCACACTGCGCCTACTGACAAGTTTCATACTCAGTGCGTCACTGCTTACATTGCAGATGACGCGCTACAGCATGATTCCAAGGAAGAGGCCACGCACTATTAACTATTTGCTATTCACATATTGCGTGATGGACCTGCAACCTTTTTGAACATCTGGGTATGTATAGAACTGGTTGCATATTTTGTACTGTATTATTGCATTATTCATGATGACTGCCTCTGTTCAATATTATTTTGTTGTCATGTTATTCCAGAGTAATTTGTTATTGTTCTTGTATATAGTGTGCGTATTACATTTTGGAAAACCATTTTGTGTAATTTTGCTCTGCTTCATTTTTTATGCTGCTGGCTATTAGTAGTATAATAAATTATGATAGATATAGCAATATATTTATTTATTACCGGGTTTTAAGTTTCTTGCTCTTTAATTAAACAGTTCTGCTGGTCGCAACTGGCATTGGTATTGAGAGCAAATATCTCTCCTCTGAACGAATAGTAAAAAGTGAAAGTTTGTACCATTTTCGTGCCATTGTATTTTAGCAACACTGATGAAGAAGTTAAATTGCAACAATCAAAAAGATAATGTGGCATGTTTATATCTTTCAAAACATCTCTGAAAAAATAAGATAAGTAATGGAAAAAGAAGTAAAGGTAACTAAATAAATCATTTACAATGAATAATGATAGAAATGTAAAAGCAGCAAAATTTCCTTTTTAAACCCAAAAATCAATTCACCATATAGTGCTGACGGAATATTTTAATAAAACTAATTGTGGTTAGAGAATTTCCAAGAAACCTTTTTTTAGAAAACATATTAGTGCTGGTAGTTATTTCAAGATCCAGTGCCCTTCATTGAGAATTTACAAACTATTCTTAGTATTTTGTCGGATATATGAAGTTTGTTGTCGGATATATAAAGTTGAATGTAATTATTGCGCGTCCGTTATTGTAGTACAAGAATGTGCAAAATTTCAAATTTCAGCGGTACCGGTAGTTAGATATCATGCTCTTGTGAATTTAGCACTCCCAGTTGTCTCTTGTAACGTCATGTCGGTAAAAACACGACGTCAACCAGAATCAGTTTAAAATATTCCTTATATCCTGTACTAATATACAAGTCCAGCGACTCTTCTTGCGGCGCGGGGTGAGAGGAGAGGAGGCTACTACCTATGTCACAACAGTAACATTATTAATACTATTCGCGCCTCTTTCGCTCTAAATACAAGATATTATAAACGATCAAATATACCAAAATCTGAATCGTAAAGTAATTGAAAAAGTAATCGTAAATCGTAAAAGTAATTGAAAGCAAAATATCATCGTATAAAATAGCAAATAAATCAAGCGGACAGCAAAGAATGGCGAAAACCCAAGAACTGAATGCATTCGAAAGCGGCGGCAGGCAGCCCTGATAATCTTGCCGTGCCGTTCCGTGTAAGACCAAGGTTTTGACCAGACCTTGCCGAGTCGTGTTGTGTTGAGCACTAGGAAGCTCAGACGTCAAGAAAAGTCGCGCGACTAGTACATGATTCCTTATTTTGTGTTTCCAGACGCGGTAACTGCTGAGGCCATAAATGCCGTTAGTCTAGTGCATGTTATATCATGAGTGTTCCCCGTCGGTGTTCCCCGCTGGGAACTGATGTCCAGGGGCAGCCCACGGGGGCTTCCCGTGCCGGAATCCCCACCACTGGGAACATCCATGACAAATTTTTGAGCTCCAGACACGTCTCCCGGGATGAGTGGCAGAGGAATGCATGTAATGGTGTAAGTGTGTGTACAGGGAAGGGAAAGGTTAAGGATAAAAGAAAGATCGCGCGCGGTTCTTTGCCCGTTTCATAAGATACTGCTTCGGTATTTGCCTGGTATTGATAAAAAATCCGAGCAGCTGGCCGCTAGAGCCAGAGCCTCTTTCCCAGAGAGCGGCTGAATTCGATCTAATATCGAGAATTTACCATCGCCTGGACTGGAACTCGAATATCTCCCGGTTAGAGACAACTTGTTGCCCTCAGCCACTTCAGCTGGTCCTATAGTATGCAGACTCGCAACTGCATACGTTAAGGCACCCACTCATGAGTTAAAGCACCGCTCGCAATAGCGGACTGTTCAAACATTATGGCTTATCGTCAGCTGGACATACGAAGGAGCTTCAGCAAACACTTGCACGTGGGTTTATTCTCACGAGCTTCGGTCTCGAGCAAAGCACTCGCTCGATTGCGTCTATTTACATGGTAATCGATGCAGTAAAGATCAAGCGTAAGGAATCGCTTCTATTGGCCAGTCTGGCAGCACTGATTTTGGTGAAAAGAAGTGATGTTACTCAAAATCTCCTAATTAAATACCGTAATCCAAGAATTAAATTTCTGCGTTTAATTTTGAAATCTCAGTAATATATTTTTATATAACGTTCACCAATATTGAAACAAAATAACTTGAAATATTTATTACTATATTTTATCATACTTCTCAAAGGCAAAAATGATACAAAGGCAAAGGAAAATACCATTTTAGTTTAATAAAAGTATGTAAAAGAAAATCGTGGAAGGTTGGTTTTGGCACATGGCTTGAATGATATAACAAAATTTTGTTGAGTGTAATACGCTGGATTTTTACTTTCTCGCCCTAACTTCGTAAAAAGAGAAAGTATTGTAATCGTGCACCCGAAAACTACAAATTTCCGAGAGAATGGCGGCTGGTTTGTGAAGTTATATAGTATTGCGTAGCAGGTACGAAGCAAATTCAGAGAAACAGTACCATATTTTCACACTCAACATAGTATATGATATATTGGAATGTTTATCCTATACTTACATTATAGCTGTAAACTTATAATAGTTATTTATACTATATTTCTATAGAACGGTTATATTATTTTTTGTTTAGTTAACTAAATATGCTGATTAATTCCATGGAAAATTGTTGATTATCATTATGTTGAATTAAAACGTCATCGTGCAATTAAAACTCCCCCACTACTAATTAGAAATCGAAAAATGGTCAAAACCGTTTAATTAAATGACTATAACACAGACTTGGTCAAGGTATTTTTAGTTGGCCATGAAATATGAACAATCATGAACATCACAGATTACGATTCTACACCAACTATATATCAAAAACGAATGAATAAAACAAAATAGGTGAAGTAATCTTTGGTTTGACACTGGCTGGCTGATGGAACAACATAAAATATTTTACATGAATAAAAGTTCATATGTAAAACATTTCTCCATATTTTATTGCAAATGAAAAAAAATAACAGTTGTGTTTACCTGTTCTAAATGGTTACGCCAGAAAAAACGAGTCAGAAATGATATCCGCCCCCGCCCCAAATATTTATACATGTATTCTCTTTCGTATCTGTCTTAACCTTTCAAGAGATGTAATGATTTGATGGCTTTGCCAGCTTCTAATATTTCATACGGTATATGTTTCAATATCTCCCATTTTTCAAACAATTTTGTATCCTCTATTGTAGCGATACAGAATTATTAAGATAAATTAAATTGAGTAAAGTAGACCTAAGAAATTTTTTTACTGAAGAAAAACATACGGCGTCACGCGCGCAGCCCCCCTTCTTGCAACAGCCGCGATCCCCTGACCCATTTCGGATGTTTATGACACCCCACCCAACGGCCGAAGAAAGGGTAAATTGTAAATCGTCCAGCTGCAGCCACATCTGGAATATTTTCGAAACGCCTGTCATCGTGATCGGGGAAACCCAAAGCAATAATTCTGTAGCCGGGAGGCCCCTTCACAGACGTGGCCTATTTTCGAGACGGTACAGAAGGACACTATGTGGAGAACAACAAACCACACGAACAGTGGAGAATTCCTATACTCCTCCGGAGCTTATTGGCCAAATTCAGTGTACAACGCCATCACCTTTAGCCAATAGCGACGCTATCGTTGTAGGGAGCAAGGACGTATGAGGAGAAAGGGTGGGGATAAAAGTTAACTTCGTGCATTTATGAGAAACAAAATTTCAGTGGGTTGAGAGACTTCTCTGGGGTGGGAGCCAGTCGCGGGGAGAGGCGAGTGCGCCTCTGAAGGCACTTGGTTAAAATTTCAGTTGGTAGAGACACTTCTCTGGGGTGGGAGCCAGTCGCGGGGAGAGGCGAGTGCGCCTCTGAAGGCACTTGGTTAAAATTTCAGTTGGTAGAGAGACTTCTCTGGGGTGGGAGCTTTTCGCGGGGAGGGGCGAGTGCGCCTCTGAAAGCACATAGTTGAAATCACTGGGGTGATAGATTGGAATTCTCAGTGAGAATTTTTGAGAAATTGCAAAAGCACTTCAAAAGTAAATTGGCGAATTGCGTATTCGCTACAGGATTTCGCAACTTCTGAATTTGCATTTGAGAGGATTCGCATAGTTCAGAGGGAAACACTGTTGTGTGCTCCGCACCTGCGATCGGGGGCGATATACCCCGGTTATCTACAAGCTCCGCCGAAGCAGTCTCCAGGCGTCCTTTCGCTGACGTCTCTGACCACCGCCAGACGTCACCAGACGCCGCCAGACGCCACTGACCGCCGCAGCCGCCTGAGGGGGCGTGACCGACCAACATTCCAGCGAAGGTCGCCTACAAGCTCCGCCGTGCCCGCCCGGGCACATGGAGTACTTCTGCCACGGAAGCTCTCAGGCAATGTAACTGGGAGCAATAAACCTTTTTGAAGTATTGTCAAAGCGGTGCCGCGCCAAGGCACAGAAAGGTCCTCAAGGACGACTCTGTAATTCTAACTATAAAATAATTTTGTACTCTTCTCTAGTTGTAAGCTTTTCTTTTAATTTTAATCTTTGTTTTTTCTTGTTATTCAATCTTTTCTTTCTTTTATTTTATTAATGTAACTTCCCTGGTACAGCTTTGTCCAGGAATAAAAGTTGTCTTTTACCAGTAATCAAATTGTTTATTTTGAATGCCCATGAACTTAATTAACAATTCCTTCCATCACCTAATTTTTAAATGAGCAAAGGAAATTGTTACAATTGGCTATTTTTTTTTAAACGAGTAAAGGGAATAGGACCGACTGAGCTATAACCGGGCCGCTAACCGCGCATTTCCCTTCGCCGGGAGATGAGTGGAGGTGTTACACTATGTCAGTATGAATATCACAAGTACACAATGTAAGGCCTACTACAATAGGTGGGCATCAAAATCAATACGTCATCATATGTATGCCTCAAATGGTAAACATATGCTTTAATTTCTCAAAATTTCAATCATTATCAATTTTTTGTTTCTATTTAGAAACAAAAAATTAAACGTAACATATGTATACAGGGGTATAATTGCACTCGTGGTAAATAAGAAAACTAGTTCGTATCATCGGTCGTTTTCTCGAACGTACCCATCTTTATTTACCCACTCGTTTAGTCTATTACTATAATTTCACTCAAACTTTATATATTTTATTACATATAAATATTACATATTAACTAAACACTTATATTGTTAGTTAATTACTATAATTTCATACAAACATTTACACATTCTCCTGATTTTTACGGCACGCTATTAAAACCTTTACCTGTTAAGTTTGTTTCTAATGTCTGTATTTACGTTCAAGGATGAGCTGTAATACAATTTTATTTCAGTTATAGCTATTTCAACTCGTTATCTTAATATTTGTAGGAATCTTCAGTGACTGGCTAGCACGACTGATTCTGATACATTTACTGCGTGTATTGGAGAATTGACCACAAGGAGATAATTTCTTCTCGAATTTATTTCTGGAATTGGGAAGTGGGAATGGGTTAATTGAAAACCTTAGTTATTAAATAACAGTATCTAGATCTATTGAAATAAGTAAAATTAACTTGACATTTTATAGGCATTTGTAACCTTTCCAAGTACACATATTATTCATTTTTTTCTCTTGATGTTAATTTAAACCTGTGAATGATGTCTTCTTTCACATTAATAGTTCGTTGTCTCAAAATTTGTCTTTGTTTATTCATGCACGAATTGACGCAAATATTGATGAATGAATCTTGTTATTTGCAAACTTTCCACGAAATATTAAACATATCTTGAGTAAAATTGGTTTTTCATTTCCACGGTTTCGATGTTCCAAAGTCCTGACGCAGAAGAACCCAGGAGTTTTCGAGAAAAAGCTTCTGTCTTCCGTACACTCTTGATAATAATGACTAAGTTGTTATTTAACTACCATGTAGTTAACACGTCGCATGTACTTAATTTACTATTAATATTCTTACTTTGCGAGTATTTCAAAGAGTCAACTAAACATATTTAAACATTGACTGAACTAATAATTATTTACAATTTAACAAAAATGAATTAAACAAAAACCAATTTTGGAGAAAATTGTATTAACGGTTTACGCGCTAGCGTTGTCCATTACAGAAAGACCGACGGAGAGACTGACAGACAATGACAGTCGTTTTGCCTCAATCGATTTTCGGAATCAAGGACTCACAAGACGTGGATACTGATTACGCATGTTAGAGAAAGTAATTTACTACATACAGGAACAGTATTTATCATGTTTTTCGTTACCAGGGCCGGTCAATAAGAGCATTTCGAAATATCGCAATTTTTTTCGGTTTTACAGTACTTTTTCTACATTGTGTAAGTAGTATAAGAGACTGAAAAGAATCGGATCCAGTTCGGATCCTGACCCACCCTGCTGGAATCGACTAAAATTATCCACGAAAACAATCGAATAGAACAGTCAACCTCGTCTAGGGAGTGGGATTGGAGTTATATGGCAACAGTGTTGCCAGGTCGTCTTAAGCATTTCCCACCAGATATATTTGCAAAAACCACTAAAATATAAAAAAAGCGAATTCAAAAAATTGTTTTACACTGTGTACGAGTTACAAAATGTAAGAGGTATATTTGTCTCACCCATTGTAATGACAAACAATGAGGTAATGATACTCTTGTAACAACTTCCCTTTATCGAAATCTTTGTTTACATATATTACTTGTTTATCGCGTTGATTCGTTCCTTTTCATTAAATTTGTAGCCCTCTTCTACCAATATTTGGTTGTGACAAATAAATAACCGACCAATTTTAAAGAGGGACTTTATTGAAAGAAGAAAGGAAACGTCTGGATGAGTGTTCTAACTAAAGTCTTTGCATACAGCACCTGTAAGACGTCATGGGAGAACGTATGGACCTACCAGTTACCAACAATTCCAGTCCACACATTAATCCTGAACTGTTGCTGATGAGTAGTCTGAACTGTAGTATGAGGGTAACGATCTACCCAAACGTGTTAGTTGTGGAAATCTGTAAATTTATCTCTTCCAAACATTGCCTAGCCTGAAAAATACTGACAATAGATGTATTGTAATGACACAAGCAATGGATTTACTGTTTGTGCGAAAAAACCATCAGCCAAAGTTCTCCCGTAGTTTGTGATCGGTAGGCAAAAGACCGTTAAAAATGATACGAATACATGTGCTGATGGTGCAGAATCTTCCACTGTACTTTGAGATGTACTATATACTAAGTCACTTGTCTTGTGCTGATACCTGAATCGTCTTCGTCACATTGTAGACTTTGTACTTCCTGGTCAGGCGTACGAGCAAGGTCCTTCTCGATTACTCGTCTGTGGCGCAACGGTTCCTGTCTCAGCAACACGACGATGAATGGCACCAATCGTTGGAAGGTAACAATTATCCTGCTGTCTTCGTTCTGGAAACGCTCTCTGATGCAGCTGTCCTCGCGTCAATTAAAATTCCTGTGACCATGCAGAAAGATCATATTTGCTCGCTCACGAAAACTATCCTACCATGTGTAGAGTAAATATGGTTCTTAAGATGGTAATGATACCATAGTTATATAGGGAGTTTTAATATTTCACACACCGAAGACAGTGAGACGATGCTCAAATGTTGAATTTGCGAAGTATTTGCATTAAAATAATTAATTTCGTAGAAACATTTCTATTGTGTTCCTGATAAAATTTATAAATGATGAAAGGTGATAGATTCATAACCTTATTCTATGCGTTCATGAGACGATATATTAGATGGCCTTCAGCTCTGAATATTTAATCTACACACTTCTTTTATTTTAGAAAATTTTGATAACTGATTACTATAAATTACATTCAAAAAGTGGAAGTTCACGAATTGGAATAATGAATGCAAACTTGTGAGCAATTATCCTTGTTTGTCTGTATAATGCTCTGCAAATAGTGTAATTTTAAAATGTATTCATGGTTATTTCTGTTGTAGAAGTAAGAAATGAGCATTGTTTCTTACTATTGAAATAATTGCAGATATGCACCTCAGGTGTTGCATTTGAATTGGTTTGGTCTTTTTCTCAACCGATGGTTCAAGTGTTAATAGAGTAGAAATTGTAATATTATAATATTACGTAACCGCTCCAAGATTGCGAGAACATGTGATATTGTATTACCACTATTTTTTTCTGACCACGAGAGATTTACTGATTAAAAAATAAATACTCTGACAGAGCGGCGCGGAAGATCCGCAGCCAACGCGGAATGGCCGCTGTGGAAATTTCGCGTCACGTGTTGCCTTATAAGCAAGTTGAGACCTGCGTGGCAGGTGAGCGTCGCAGCAGCAGTTGGTGGCGTTTTATTACCTGCGGATTTTGTAACGCAGCCGGACGCGGATTTGCCGTGCCGGCCTGTGGGGGCCTTTATTCAACGAGTAGTTATACCGAAAGTAAGATATTAATTCCTTTTTAATTTATTTCTCTGAGTCAGGGGATTTAGAGAGAAATTAAATTGAGTCAAGTGAAAGTTACTCGTACAACTGATTTTATTCTATCAACCACAAGAAAACCACACAAAATCCGCAAATACGTAATTGACTCTGTAATGTGGGCATGAATAATTATGAACTCAAAAATGAAGAACCGGGAGATACACACAGGTTTCGTAGGAGCGACTCAGGAAACCACAAATAAACACGGAAAAGTAAGCAAAGCAAAACCACCCAGAATTTCGTTTCAGTATTCAATCAAAAAGCGTTTTACTCTCTGAGAAACTGTTTCACACGCAAATGCCGTGCGCGACCTCAGATCTTTTGTTGATTCCCAGAAACCGCGATACCGCTCCCGGGACATTTCAGAGCTGTTCGAATGCTTTCATGATTTAGTTCTCGCAGACAGAAGAGACCTTTTAAGTAAAAGGCAAAGCTTCAGGATTGTATTTTAATCCCGTGTAGTACGAGTACAACAGAACATGTGCACCATCGTTTATGTCCTGAAAAACACTATTCAGGTATTCTAGAATGATTTAGTAATACAGAGTAATTAAATGAATTCAATGCTTAGTTTTTTGTATTAAAGAAAGTTATGTGATAATGGATGTGTACAGATCGTATCTATGTAGTATCTATCTCTCTGTCTATTTAAGTATCTATATTTTATTCCAATCCTCTGAAGGGAAATTGAATCGTCGAAAATCGAAGGACACTATCAAAAAAAATTAGCAATTGTTGTTTTTGTTCTGATGGAATAGTAGATTATGTTTCAGAATGATCTGCAGAATACTTATATTGTAGGCAGACTACATTTATTGAATTGCGCTAACAATCGATTCGCTTGAATTCAACGATAGAGTTACATTCTTCTATTTTAATGTTCACTTTTTATAAACATATTAAATATTTTCAAAAAATAATTTTGATTTGATGCCTTCTATTCTTTCCTATTGTAGTGTCTATCAATACATTCTTGACGATACTTTTCAGCAAATTTGATTCAACTTTCACTACCTCGTTGGCAAACGTCCGTGTTCGAAATCTGGTCGCCATCGCTTAGAAAGTTTTCAGCGCGTCGCCTCCGCCAAAGGACAACTGATTGCTTATACAGGGCAAGGGACGACAAACACTACCCGAAGACAAATAATCCATCATTTTATATGTTGATTTGTTCTGGAAGGATAGTAGTATGCATTTTTAGAATGATCAGTAAAAATACTTATATACAAATCGGCACGGACAGATTTATACGGTTGGATTTACAATCGATTCAGGTGGATTCGACAGAGAAAGAATTAATTACATCCCAAGTAGTGTTGTTATATTTCCATATATTACTTAACAAATAATTTAGCTTTAAATGCCTTCGAAACATTTCTTATCTTAAATCGGTCATTCTTGTCGATCACTTTTGATTCAATTTTTACTCCCTCGTCAGCAAACGCCCGTGATGGAAATCTAATCCCAACTGCATGGAAGTCATCCGGATCGAAATCAACCAGCGTTTCCCTTCGCTCAAGAAAAATCGCTTCCAGGAGAAGCTTGGTGGAGAGGAGGGGGCGTGACGTCAGGTAGCAGCAGCGGTGGGGGCGGCGGGAACTGAAGGCAAGGAAACAACCTTCTCAGGAGCCCATTTTCCTCCTCTTTGTCTTCTGGACGGAGGGTACTTCGGGGCGAGAGACCTTTGTGAACGCACTGTCCATCAGGCGGAGAGAGATTTCGTCGTTTTCCACGAGTGGTCCTCCTGCGCTGACTGGAGCCTTTCGCGCCGCTGCGAAGTCTTTCGGGTTGATAAACGCCGACGTTCGAGCGCGGCCCCGACGCTGTAAATTTTATCCGTGCAATTCGTCCCTGTGTTTCGCCGGCGGGAGAAGATGGAGAAAGAGATATTTGAACATTTTACGTTCTTATTTGGAGAGCCATTTGTCTCTTGAGAGGTCAAATCGCCCAGTTATTGCAGAAGTCGAATCGGAAAGTGATGTTGCATATATTGTATTGAGTGAATGAGATATAAATAGACAGCTGACGTTATGCATGTATCGGTTACTGACTCTTTCTTAAAACAATTATTTATTGACTCTGTAATCACCAATAATGAAGGCAAGTGTTGTAATGATTTAAGAATATACTATGCTTGTTTCATAAATCGTGAAAGATCACACTTCTCTGAAAATAATTAGTACTAGTGACCTCCAACAGCAAAAGTGCTGTTGAACAACAGCACACAAAATGGCTTCCAATAAATTAACATATGCACTGTTCAAGAACAATAAATAAAATACTCTCGTATATCAAAATTATTTTTTTACAACACCAGCCTTCATGAATACTGGAATTATATCGAATTGTGGCATGTAGTATTACGTACATACTGTACAATAGTTTTTTTACACACCAGGAAAAAAGTGGCTGTTATATAACGCAACACGTGAATAGAAAATATTTAATTGCCGCCGCCCTCTTCCTTGGACCTTTGTTGTCACCACGGTGGGGCCAAATGCCAAAAAGCTGGTCAAAAGTCGAAAGCGTTGTACGATTTGACTGAAACTTTGTATTCAGAGGTTTATGATCATTCTAATTAATAATCTGTAATAAAAATTCCGAAAAACAAAATGGCGGACCAATATGGCGGATAAAATTATCAAAATTTTGTATTTTTAACACAAAATGATCATACTTATAAGTAAAAATGAGTTCATTCGGGTTTTTAAGGATGCTGATTAATAATCTTGAATGAAAATGCCAAAAAAACAAAATGGCGGACCAATATGGCGGACAAAATCATCATTTTCTTCATTTTTAACACAAAATGATCGTGTTTAAAATTAAAAATGAGTTCATTCGGGTTTATAAGCATGCTGATTAATAATATTAAATAAAAATGCATAAAAAAAACAAAATGGCGGACCAATATGGCGGACAAAATTACCATAAGTTTGTATTTTTAACACAACATTATTATGTTTATAAGTAAAGAAGAGTTAGTTTGAATTTTTAAGGATGATAATTAATAACCTTGAATGAAAATGCCAAAAAACAAAATGGCGGACTAATATGGCGGACCAAATCATCAATTTTTTCCATTTTTAACACGAAATGATCGTGTTTATAATTAAAAATGAGTTGATTTGGGTTTATAAGCATGCTGATTAATAAATATTGAATAAAAATGCTAAAAAAACAAAATGGCGGACCAATATGGCGAACAAAATCATCAAAAGTTTGTATTTCTACATGTTGCACGCGCTACGAAAATTTGCCACAGGCACTAAAACGGCAGATACGGGCAGCTGTGTTTTTGTGATTCTCACAGAGAATAACATTTCGAATAATGTCATGTTAAGTTTTTAGCCCCGCACGACGGTGCACATAGTTATTTTTCATTTTAAACACAAATTTTTGATTATAGCATTTTCATTTTTCGCCAACAATCAACGTTAATTATTACATTAACAAATTATTTTAAAAAAAATAAGTATACATATTATGTTTCTACTTACTCTCAGGAATAGATTCCATTTTGTTTTATTGAATTCGGCCGACTGCACGCTTCTCTATCCTTCGAAACACAAAGGTTCTGAAAACACGTTTCACAGCTGACCGATATCGATCGCTCGAGGCCCAACTTTGAACTGATCTCTTACCTCAAGTATAAGAGAGAAACCGTTACTAATTGCGGAATTCAACGGCCCAAATACCAACCTATTGAAGTAGCAACGACAAAATCCCTATCTAGTAACTTTTTTTTTGGACTTTTGGCCAGCTTTTTGGCATTTGGCCCCACCGTGTGACGTTAGTTGTGTGCTAAGCAGTGGCGCAAAGAGTATGAGATTTCATTTGGTATGCGTAGTAATGGAATACGTGGAATAAAAGAATAAAATATTTACATATTTCAGTCACAATTGACACTATTTAATTGTTTTTCAATTTTCTCTTCATTCCCATGTATCTAATGAAACCATAGGCACTCCCACGTGGTCAGAGGGAGCCTATTTTTCTTTCATTTTTTGCGTGCAACGCAAATTAATAATATAGATAGGTTTTGGTCCATTTAATGATTTGGCTTATAAATATTCTCTTAGCTAAATGTAATATCAAAAGGCGTACTTGTAGATAAATCCGTTCAAAGCAAGATATCTCTTAGGACATAACACCACAGGCAAAAAATTAAGTAGAATAATACACGGGTTGATCCAATAAAAAAATTCAATCCAAAAATCTAACTGTACGTAATCTGATGTTAAAAATTATAAAACCAAAAGTTTGAAAGTTTCTTTTGTAGTATTTGGGGAACACACTGTGTACAACCCTCTCTTTACAACTTACTTGCAAGAAGAAAGTAAAGAAATACTCCGAAAGATATTTTAAACATATCTTAATTCAACACTAAAATCTGATAGTTAATAAAGCTACACAAATGTATTACTTTAATACACTGCTTATTATCAATATGGATGTGAACTTATGAAAGTAATGTAGAGTTATATGTGAGTTACAATTAGAACCGCAAATAATAATAATAATAATAATAATAATAATAATAATAATAATAATAATAATAATAATAATAATAATAATAATAATAATAATAATAATAATGTCTTTATTAATGGCGAGGCTCAGGCCACAGGGCCTGCTCTTCCGCCTAACCACTGGATTTACATATATTTAGAGTAGTAACATTTTAAGAGGGGAGGACAAGCTGTACATTTACGTCTGGGAGAACAAATCTAGGGACCATCCCGGCATACGCCTTAAGCGATTGAGTAAACCCAGAAAAACCTCAATCAGGATGGCGGCTTAGGGCCGAACATTAATAGAACTGAGTATGTTATACTGAGTAGTGAAAGGGAAGTTTCGAGAAAGAGAAAAGAAAAGACGTACAGGAGAAGGGGTCAAAAAGTATAAATGATAAAGTTTGTGAGGAAGAGGAAAGAGAAAAAAAGCGAAGAAAAGGACGAAGAAGAAGTAGGCGAAAAAAGTGAAGTTATTTGAGGAACGTTCCAGAAAGCTAGGTTTAGTTTACAGTAGCACTTTACATAAATATACAATAATTTTTACACCAGAGAAGCACAATACACTATAAGCTAATAACAACAGTAATTTTAAACACAATACTGGCAGTATTAAGGAGCAATACAAAGAGTGTGGGTACCTTAACATCAATTTTGTTTATGCCAATATATTTTAGTGAATATCCTGATGATGGTACAAAGATAGCTACAAGTATATTTTATCTGGAACGTCACTAATACTTTTGTATATTTTATTAACAATTTCATTAGGGTACACAGAAAAATAATAATGCTCATAGTTTAGGTGTGAGAGGGAATGGAAGATGAGGATAGAGCAATGAGGTATGGGGTAGAATATTGACAATAAAGAGGGGGAAATAAAGGGTGTTTAACGGGGGCGGTGACCGGGCGCTTGGAAGTGGGAGAAGTCTGGAGATTGAAGAAGACGTTAACGCCGTTCTATATGTCGTTATTCCTTACCCATGTGGTTAATTCAGCTTTGAATTTGCCGAAAGTATTTAAATGTTTTAGTCTTGCTGGTAATTTATTCCAGGCTCGGATAGCTATAATGGTGAATGATTTACTGAATGAAGTCGTGTTGTGACGTGGTACAAAAGCAGGGCTGATTCACGAGCTCGATTTAGACGAGGTTTGAAGTTACTTATGAGGCGTGTTGCATGAGAACCGGTTAAAACTTTATAAAGAAGAAGTAAAGAGTGGAGTAACCGTCTTTTGTCTAGAGTAAGCATACTAATTCTGTCAAAAAATTCGGATACATGGTCGTATTTTCTTAGATCAAAAATAAAACGTACGCATGCGTTCTGGGCTACTTGAAGTTTACGTTGTAATTTGAATGTCATGTTGGTCAGAAGAAAGTCGCAATAGTCGAAATGTGGCATGATAAGTGATTTGATGAGAGTCTCACGTGTGCTACCTGGTAAAAGTGCTCGCAGTTCAGTGAGTGCATTGAAGCAAAAACTTTACGGCAGGTTGAATCTACGTGCCAGTTCCAGCTGAGAGTGTTGTCGATAACTACACCTAGGTTCTTGACTTCAGAACACCAAGGTAAAATGGTGTCCTTTATATAAATATTAGGCAAAGGAGAAGATGAGATTTTATTCATAGTGCATTTCGAGCTGATAACCATGCACTGTGATTTGTTTGGGTTTAATTGTAAGCCTAAAGACGCTGCCCAGTTGTTTACCGCTATCAAATCTTCATTAATTTTTTCTACGAGTGAAACGAGGTGAGACGGGTGACCACTTAGATATATCTGGAGATCATCCGCATACATTTGATGACTGCAATATTTAAGTGCATTTCCCACGTCATTTACATAGATTAAGAAGGTCAGTGGCCCTAACTCCGCGGTTAAGCTTCAAGTCCCTTGAGCTACGGCTACGGGACACCACTCTTTGGGTTCTGGAAGTTAAATAATTAAGAAACCATTTACACGTGGGCTGTGCAAATCCCATGATCTTTAGTTTGGCGAGCAGGATGTCGTGATCTACTGAATCGAATGCTTTGCTGAAATCCAGAAGAACAAAAATAGTTATATTACTGTAATCTATTGCTGTTCTCGCGTCTTCAGTGACGTTTAGTAGTGCGGTTCCTGTATTTCTGCCGGAACGGAAACCTGATTGCTGGTCGTTTAAAAGTGATTTTGTTCGAAGATACTGTTCAGTTTGCTTCCGGACGACTTTTTCGAGTACTTTAGAGATAGTTGGGAGGATGCTAATTGGGCGGTATTCAATAGGGTTTTTGGTTGATGCTGTCTTGGGAATAGGATGCACGAGCGCAGTCTTCCAGGATAAGGGATATTGCCCGCTCATTAGTGAGAAATTTACGATTTCGGTGATAATTGGGTACGTCACATCTAAGCTATTTTTTAGCAGCTTGGCATTTATACCATCGGAACCTGAAGCATTTGATTTGAGACTATGAACGATTTTGATTATGTCCTTATGTTCAACGGACGAAAAGAAAAATTTATCGTTGGATTTTATTTCTGCGTTTTGGAGAAACAAAAGAGATTGCTTTTTCAAGTTACTGTCAAATGAAGGGACGCTGTTTATGAAACTGTGATTTAGTGATTGTAAGGGTATATTCGCTTCAATTTGGGGAGGACCTTTGCCTATTCCTAGATTTTTCAAATTTTTCCAGATCGTTCTCGAGTCGCTGTCTCTGCCGAAGGTGGTGTGGTAATATTTTATTTTAGCGTTGCGGCATTTCTGCGTAACTAAATTTCTGAGCATTTTGTACTGTTTTTTAAGTAGTTCGCATTTAGTTTTCCGGAAAATTGCATACGCTGCATCACGATCTTTCATTAAATTTCGAACTTCAGCAGTTAACCATGGTGCAGGAGGACGAGTTACACGCGAAATTTTTAAAGGCGCATGCCGGTCGTAGAGCTGTGTTATTAAGTTAGTGAAAATATTTACTTTATCATCCAGTAATTCTTCTTCGTGTACAAGGCGCCATGGAAGTGCCAATCCATCTATAATAAATGCTTGCTTATCAAATTTTGAAAAATCGCGGTATTTGATTATGTGAGGTGAGTATTTAGGGCACTTCAGGTTGTAAACAAGGTAAATTAGGTCGTGTTTTGAAATCCCAGGAACTGGAAATTGTCCGTGTTTTCGAACTTTGTTTACATTAGACACTATAATATGATCGATCCAAGTTTCTGTGTTCTTTGAGTGGTGTGTTGGTGCTAGAGGTAAAATTTCGAGGCACATGCTGTGGAAAAACCGCGTAAAAAGCTCTGCAGAGGGAGAAGGTTTTAATAAGTTATGATTAAAGTCACCCATTACAATAACGTGTTCATAGGAATTTATCGCAGATGCAATGGTTTCGTCCAGCATATCTATGCTGCCTGTCTTAGGAGGTAAATATATTACAGCCAAGAGACATTTTTTCCCTAAAAGTCCAACTTCCATAAAAAGATATTCGCTACGCAGGCAATCCGTATTTGTTGAAGATAGTAAAAGTTTGTGCCTAAGATCTTCGCGAATGTATATACCGACGCCTCCACCGTGTGCGGCGACGCTGGCCTTCCGATCGGCTCTTATTAGGCGGTACCCTGATATTGCTACTAGCGCGGAATTGAGAGAATGCTTCAACCAGGTTTCGCTTATGAGAAGTGCATGAAAACGGTGTTTATATATTATTTCCGTTACTTCGTCGAAATGGCAGGGCAGAGACTGGGCATTTAAGTGTGCAACGTGCAGAGAGAGGGAGCGAGGATTAGGCTCATTTATAGTGCCAGACGCTTGGACGGTCGGGGAGAGGGTCCGGCCACCCACAGGTAACAGGTTTACGGGATGTGCAGGGAAGGAAGTAGGTAGCATTTACAGAGGATTTGTAGATGCAATGTTCGGAGAAGAAGAAGGGAAGGAGAGTTCTCGGAAAAAATCCGAACGTTGTGGTGTCGGGGAGGTGTAGAGTGGGGGTGGAAGGGTGGGGGCGTTCCTACGCTAAGGATTAAGTGCCTCTAGCTGGGCCCTGGTTTGCACCCGGGCACGACCGTTACCGTGTTTAATAACGATGTTGCCATCTTCTGTCCACACGTTCCTGAGGCCAAACTTCTCGATGGCAGCTCGTAGCAAAACCAGGCGCGAATTCGTGAGGTCCTCGCGAATCGTTATCCCAGTATGCTTGAGCAGCCGTTTCGAGCGGAACATTTCGTTCCGTTTCCTGTAACTGACAAATTTAACAATGATAAGTCTGTTTTTGTCAGTTATTTGACGACCTACCCGATGACTTCCATCAATATCTTGTGGGTTTAGATTAACACTTATCTTTTTTGCAACATTTTCGATGACCAGCTTGTCGGTGTCTTCAGATTCAGTTTCTTCAACGCCGAATATCCGCAAGCAGTTTCGGCGTGAGTACATCTCGAGCTGATCTGTCCTTTCTTCTAACTGAGATTTTAGAAATGAAATCTCGCAATCACGTTCAGCCAATTTCTTTTCTAAAGATGTCACAAGATTATTATTAAAATTCATCGAATCTTCTAGTTGCTTTGCTACTAATGCAGTGAGCACAGATGCCAAAGAGCTTAAGAATGTAGGCGATGTTACTGCCTTATCCAGTGCCTCAGTCACTTGCGCCGCAATTTTACTTTCAAGATCAATATTGACACTAGATGAATTCTTGTTGCTCTTCGTCATCTTAAGAGAAAAAATTATACAGAGAAAATCAGATGAGCAGGAAAAGGAACTAGGAGAGATGCTTTGTGGAGAAATGGTACAAGGAGTGGAATAGAGCAGATCTTAAAATTTAAGAATACGAATTAATTCTAGAAGATAGAGATTAATACAGTATCACTGAGCGGCAGAGTAAGGCAAAATATATTTATCTTTGTAGTCTTCTACAGCGTCAAGCAGTCGTTGAGTGTGAAAGCTGTAACGGTGACTACCTGCGAATGAAACTACCTGCTGCTTAGCTAGGAGCGCCAAGGGACGATGCTTACACCGCGACGGTCATGGACAGACTGACCGACAGCAAATATTGGAAACTTATAAAGTAAAGGTGAAACAATTTTCATTCAACTTTTGAATTTCAGAAATAAAGAAAACATTAATCATTAAAAATACCTGTTTAGTTAGAAAATCGTGAAATATATAAAATTATACGCTTCTTAAAAACTAATTTTTTATGTTCATGTTCATAGAAAAAATAAGAATGCCGGGAATGGTTATCATGTGAATCATAAAATATCACAGCAATTGAACCAACGAAATAGAAATCTAGACGCGACTAAAAAAATTGTTGCGAAAATCCTACTCAGCACTTCGACTACCTTCTGAAACAGGAGAACATGATAAACATGAACTGTGTGCCACCACATGTACTCGCAGTTCAGGAGCGTGTTTACCTGAATCACTATTTGGCAAAAGTGTAACAACAATTATACGAAATGGCAGTTACCACGCTTGATTCTTTAAAACGGATTTAAATGTTAATGTGGTAAGGACCCTCCTCTTTCTTCGCATAGAGTTAAACTATCTTTTGAAACAAAGTAATCGGAGAAGGTATGGTATCATATCCGAATCAGTGTTTTCGATGCTTAAATATCATACAAAATGCCACAAACTGGCGTAGCCATTTTTTATCTCTCCACAGACTGAAGGATGAAAGCATAATGTAACAATTAAAATTGAGAAAATAAACGAACAAAATTACAATATAATACAAAACACACGGTGAAGTTTGCAGTTTAGGTTTCAGACGGGGAGTCAATTCTATAGAACGAACGGGGAAAAGGTTAGAATCTTCCGTAAGGCATAAATGCTTGTACTGTGCAATAGAGGAATGGAAAACATATGGCGTGGAATGGAAGGTAAATCATCACATATGGTAAAATATTTTTCATATAATCATACATTGGCTCGATGCTACTTCTCGATGAAATGAAGTCATAATCAGCCTAAAGGTTGAAAACTGAAACAACGTCAGATTAATTCTGCGGCATATCTTTCGTGTTCTTTGGATATTTTATGAGGATGGTGATAAAAATTCGTACGTGTCTATGAAAAATACCTTCGTCTTCCCTCGAAAGGAAGGGGCTCAATTCGTCGCGAAGCAGCCTCCAATAGGCGTGTAAAGTTCCCGACTTCGGGGTGCAACCGCAGTTTCAACTCTCATGAAGCGAGAATCTTCGAAAATAAGAGCAGAGAAACTAGGACGGCAGTTCCTGAAGGTGCAAGAAATCAGAGGAACCGCGCGTCCTCGGCGACGAGAGCGCGGCGGGACGATAGCACGTTTTCTGGAGCGGGGGCGGGGCAGGGCGGGGCGGGGGCGTTGACGAGGTCGGGGAGGGACGGGGCGGAGAACCTCAGCGACACCGGAAGGGGATCGGATTTGGCGCCAGCACTTCCCGAATACGAATCGGCCGCCGCTACGCCTCCCGTCTCCGCTTCCCGTTCCGCCCGCCAGGATGCGTCCTCATCGCCGCGTTTCCGTTCGCTCGCCTGCGACTAACCTTCGCGTTTCTTGCTCTCGTCTTCCGCCTCCGCGCGATGTTGCCCAGTCCATACCGCTTTACCACTTTCTAACATCGCGCTCCCGTTGTCCCCTCCCGTTTTCACACTACTATTCCACTGCCACCTTCCTACCGGGAGAGATGGCTCAGGGGTATCAAACTGATGTCACTGCAGTCCCTATGACCGAGAGGTCCTGGCGTTGGAGTCCTCACGGTGGCAGGATTTTCGACTCTAGCTTATCAGCCAGGTCGAATTCAGTCGCTGTCTGGAGGAGAATTCTATAGGCCGGCTATTATGATCACTAGTTTGCCGTTTTTCTCCGATCAACACCAGGCGAATGCCGGAGCAGTACCCTAGCAAATGGGACACCGGCCGCGCGCGATCTTTCCTTCCTCTTCCTTGTCCTATTATCATCCCTTATGCACACAAACACTAACATGCACTACACCACCGCATAAACGGGAGACCTGTCGGGAGCTTAGAGCTTTTCCCGGCTGGCGCGGTGTTCCATTGGGGGGATACCTGGAGAAGGAATTTCTCGTAAGGCGAGTGAAGTCGGTGCCTACTATCATAATCACCAGTGGAGGAGCATCACCGCCTCTAGGTATAAAAACATTCAGTATACAAATGGGGCCAACGACCTCAGCAGTTGACGTGCTCGGAAACATCAGTTATCCAAACCAATAGTCTCCGCCTTCTAATCCCGTCGGTCGCTCCGCTTTCCCAGAAGCTTTTCCCTACCGCGCCCTTCCCACCTGCCTCTGCTCCCCCATTTCAGTTCTTTCTTTTGAATCCAGCCTCCTTCTTCTCCCCGTGCTGTGAACGGCGCTCTGCTGCTTTGCCTACCTGCCTGCCTCCACTATTGCAATGGTTCAGCGCGCTTCCTACTCTTTCCACCCTCTTCGCCTCGCTCCTCCTCTCGCCGTTGCCTCCAACCAACCCCGACCCAAGGGCTCTCATTTTTCTCTCAAGCCCCAATTCTCCCCGTCCGTTCCACGCCCGCCGGCTCGTCTCAGCCTGTCCCGCGACTCGCATTGGGCGCGCTGCTCCGCCGTCAGTGTTAATGGATACGGATACTTAGCGGCGGCGGGGGCTTGTCACTGCCACTCCCCCAAATAACTATAACTTCCCATAACATCTGCTGATACTCCCGACACCGACCCTCTCCCCTTCAACGCATTCGTCAAATTTGAGGGCACACACATCACGTCTACCCCCTTCTGTTCTTCTGGCTAGATTTTCCGAGACTGTTATCAACGTAACTGTGAACCGACTGAGTCAGCTCAGTGACAACAACAGATGCTATGAAGCGTCTTTTACCGTGATTTTTTAGGATTTGAGTCCTAACAATGGCGGATTTTCAACACTTTCTACATTCGAGGACCAGTTCAACCACTGTATGCAGGAGACCTCTAGAGGTCGGCTGCTGCTGCAATCGATGTGATTCCGTGGTTCCTCCGATCAGTATCAGGGGAATCCTGGAGAAATACTCTAACAAATGTCATACTCACTACGCAATATTTTCCCTTTCTTACCCTTGTCCCCACCCTTTTATTTTGCACACCCACAGTCATATGCGCTATACGAGTACTACTGCGCATATAGGGAGACCAAACGGGATCTTAGAACTTGTCCCGGTTGGGTAGAGCCCCACTGGAGGAGAGACATAAAGAGAGAAAACCTGCAAGCCGACGTGTAGGTAGGCGCTGTGTCTCACCTTTCAGAAGAGGAAGAACATGGATTCTTCTGAGAATAAGCATGTGACTTCATTCACAAGACTAAACGACCATTCTCACGGCTTTTCACACGTAATATTCTTTCAGTTCGTCACCTACCCATTCCAATTTCTGGAAAAGTTGTCTTTTCTTTCAACTTCCACTTTCAGTTTGTCTTCAAACATATTTTCCGCTACTGTTCCTCTGCTTATTTCTCTGCTCTGAATCCCCGACATCGTCTTCCTTTCTTGGACACACGCTGCCACCCCGCTCCGCTCCGTGGCTTCTCGATTCAGCCCCCGAGAGAAGCCACCGACGAATGTGAATAGTCTGCGGGGACGACGAGGGAAAAAACGGACTTAAGCATGATTTCCGAAGTTTTCTGCCGAAGTTGCCGAGCGAGGGGGCTGCAAGAGGAAGTGCGCGTGGGAGGAGAAGACGGCTGCGGTGGCCGCGGCAATCGTCGGTGGAGGCTGACAGAGTACAGTGTTCGAATACCCACATTTGCACATCTATTGGACCGTACATGCCACTATTTCTTCTTTATTTTCTTTCGCAAGCGTTTCGAGATAAAATGTATTTCTAAGGAAGGAAAAGTGCAATGAATCGGTTGGCTACTAAGGGATTTCCATTTGACGTTTTGTGAGCTAGAATCTTATTTTACTACGAAGACACTAAGTTAACGTAGATATCTGCTTATCTCATTATTAACTGAATATTTCTTTTTGCATAATATTTATTATTATTATCATCATCATCATCATTTATTTTTACATTATTTAAACATTATTAAATTTTTGAACATTATAAAACATTTTTACAGTATTTCAAATTATCTGGCGCCGATTTTGATTTTGAATCTGCATATGAGGTGGTCTTCATATCTTACTAAGGATATCACATGACATTGATGTTGCATTTCCGTTTGAGAAAAGCATTTTGAATAAAATATAATAAGTAGAAGTTACATATTATATAATATTTCACTTATGTTATATATTATTCCACTTAAATATTATAAGTGAAAGTTATATTATTATGCAAAATTATAGAGTCTATTGTTCAGGTGCAAACAATCATTCAAGAGTATAATTTAATAGGTTCGTTGTTTACACATTTCAATTAATTTATTCTGTTTACGGATAAGTTACTACAATGACGTTTATTTTACTACTTAAAGAACATTATGCGTTGCCGATTAAGAGAATTCGGCGTTTCGATATCACTGCCAGCACTAACATTGGATTTCTTGTGTACTTCAAACATTTTCATTATCATTTTAGCAGAACCGTGTCAGCAACGTTTCCAAAAACTATTATTTCGTCACAAACAAACGTTACGTTAAATACATTCTCTTGATTAATTGTTTTGAGTGATTAGAGGCAACGAGACTGGGCAAGTATACAAACAACTCAATTTAAAATTTTGTATAACAGAGAAATAATATATCTGTTATACAGTGTTCGAATACACATATATTAATATTTCTCCCATATAAATAATATTTCTCGTTTCACTTAAACTTCACACATAAAAACAATGGAATAAAAAATAAGAAACACTTAACTGTACTTTAATTTGATCGAAGCTACATTGGGTCTTTTCTCATTAAAGGAATATTTGTTTTATGCATGTCTTTGAAATTTTAGGATTAATCCTACTAGTGACTACACTATACAAAGGATTTTTTCAAAATTGAAGAAACCCCTGTAGATCTGGCTCGATCCGAAGCCCTGAGATTTTGAAAAACTTTCCTTAAAATTTGGGGGTACTTTACGTACTTTACATGAAATCTGGGTAGCATTTTCAAAATTTTCTCAAATACGACTAAAATGTTTTTCTTTAAGTTTCTTGTAAGGATAGAACACACATACCGTATTAAAGTGGCATAGGTCCAATTTTCACGGTTAACTCGGAATATTTGAAAATTTTTGAAACACAAAAATGTAATTTTAAAAAAATGAATTGTTTCTCACCTTCGTAATATTTACATTAGCGGCAATTTGTTCACATTAATATATTTATGAGTACATGTGCTTTAAACAATGTCACATAAAGTTTCTCGAAAACTCAACCGTTTTCTGTAAAAATGGGCTCAAAATTCTGGCATTTTCATAAATGCTCAAACGCCATTTTCTCAAAAAGGCTCCAAATTTTGTTCTTCAAACTTTTCCAACATTGTGCTAGTTGCTCTCTTTAATATGACGTAAAGTTCATTTTGCTGTATAATTTTTTTTCAAAATTTACACAAATATAATTGTTTTGAAATATCTCTCACGCCTTTTATATGGATATTTCCAGCAATTTGTAAACACTATTGCATTTAACAGAAAGTGTTTATACGCCATTTTCTTTAAAGTGGCTCCACATTTTTCAAAGTAAATTGCCATTTTGGACGAGGTTTTACTGTTTTTTAATATTCTTAAAGTAATCGGACCTACTATAACAAACTGAAAAATTAAGAAATTAAAAAAAAGTACTTAGGGTGCCGATAGGTTTCAGCTAGAAGAGTAAATGGCAAGTCCGAAGAGCTAGCCGAGACCAAAGGAAATAGAAAAGTACTGGAAAGTCTTTGCCATTCTGTAGCACCTCTAGATATTTATTATCCACCCCTGGGGGTATGGAAGTCATGGGGCGAACATGACGTCTTCCCTTAACAGTACTTCGCATTCTTGGCCTGCCTGAGCTTTTCTTTCGTCACACAGATACAGCAACTGAGACATTGCAATAGAAATAATTTTGCCTCGATCGGAAATCTTGCTATCCATGAGCCTCCCGAGGAGACTTAAAGATATATTTAATATATATTTTTTTGCAGATAACAGCTGAATTCTTAGATAATAGTAATGTTGAATTAGTAGAATTTTGAGACTCTCACACACTTGAAATCTATCTGAAATTAATGTATCAGTGCTAGTTTGAGGATAGTTATTTAAAAAACGTTTTCGTAATCATTAAGTTTCAGCTTTCCAAGCAAACAAAAGTTTCTCGCTTGCTAATGCAGAATATTAGTGTATAGCGTGAAAATATTTTAATCATACTTAAAGAATGAAACACTTGATTATATCACAATAATTAAGTCTGTGCAAATGTATCTAATGTTATGTTAATTAATAACGAGGAGATATATGTTTGCATTTGAAAATTAGTCAGAGCAGCATTGAGATGAAATTTGTAATGAAATAAAATTTTAAACACAAATGACCAGTCCCATTATATTCGTGAATTTTGGCAAATCGTTTTCAAAAGTATCTTTATGAATTATCAACTTCAACGGTTCATTTATTTGAGGCAATCACGGATATTATTTGTCATTATTTTTTATTCTTTTTATTTGCAACGTACAATGTTTCGACGCGCATGATTTGGACCCGTCATCATGCATTCCAAATAGAATTACAATAAAGTTCTTTGCTGAAGGCAAACAAAAACAAAAATATAAACAATAATCCAAGTTCGTTCCTAAGTCCGCATAAATTGACAATCATTCAAAATCATGACATCTTTTGATGATTTAGATCGATAAAACAATTAAAAATATCAAAACTTTTAGCAAACGAAAGCAGTTAAAAGTATTTAAAATTCGATGACTTTAAAAATAAATAACTTTAAAAAATTAAATAAATTTTATTTTAACTTACCACTGCGATTACGAGGTGAATTTAACGAGGGTTCTACCGCCTGAAGGGTCTTCGAAGAGTTGACAGTCTCTGTAACTTAAGGAGTGAAGAAACTGAGCGCATATCAGGAGATTCGTTTTCGATTCCCGGATGGGAAAGACAATTCTTTAGAGTCAAACATTATGAATTATATTTTTTAATTTTTTATAATAATAATATTATTATTATCGACTCTCTGGAAGTTACGGATTTCGTACTCGAAGGTGTGCTTTGAAAACTGTTCTTCAAAAGCAGTTGCTTCCGACTGAGTGAGAGTGACCTGATTAAATCAGTAGTAGATTTGCCGCAAACTTATAGTAAATCAGTACTAATTTGCTTAAACACGGTAAAAGAAATTATATGGGAGAAGTTCCTGATTCAACTCAGCGATGAGGCTGCAGCGTTCCGAACCCGGATTCCGAGCACTGCGGCGGGAGGTGAGGCGTTGGGTAGCGGAGACGGCGGGTCGACGCGCTGGCTGTGCCGTGGCGGGGTGGGGAGGGAAGGGGTGGGGTGGGGTGCGGAATGCAGGGGAGGGGAGGGCAGGGAGGGGAGGGCAGGGAAAAGGCGGAGAAGCTACGCAAACCGCTGGCAATGCACTTCCGTGTCGGAGGTGGAGATCTGTCGATCGCTTGGGTAGTCAGTTTGCTGAACCGCTCGCCCACCCGCCCGGCGCGGTGGCTCCTACGAAGGCGTGGGAAATTGTAGATTTGGAGAAGGAAGAGGAGGAGGAGTGGAGGTGAAATTTGTGTTTCTCCACAGTTGAACAGGTGAGTTTTGCGAATGTAACCAGCAACTCGGAAACGAGCGTTTCTTTCTTGAAGTTGGTCTGGAGTTGCATTTTATTTCTGGAAGTGCATCATGTCCCCTCATTTGTCTTTTCTGGAAGTTCAACTTGTCTCCTCCTTTGTCTTTTCTGGAAGTGCAACTTATCCCCTCCTTTGTCTTTTCTGGAAGTGAAACTTGTCTCCTCCTTTGTCTTTTCTGGAAGTGCAACTTGTCTCCTCCTTTGTCTTTCCTGGAAGTGCAACTTGTCTCCTCCTTTGCTTTTCTGGAAGTACATTTTGTTCCCTCCACTGTCTTCTCGAGAAGTCCACTTTGGGTTGTTTCTTAAAGGAAGTTTCCAGAATATATCTACTAGTAGTGAATATTATTGATTGAACATCTGTAGGCTGTAACTTACGATAAAATCCTCTTGAAAATGAAGAAAATAAATTTGTATATATTAAAATACGCATTTCACCAATGTGACGTATATTGATACTGAAAAATTATTTAAATGTTTTTTCGTCAGTCGATCCGACGCGGCATTTCTGATTTATATTTAAGTAAATAAGATTGTGTTTTAATCGAGGATATTAATAAATACTTTTCTTTGCCATGATCCTTCGAGTTTGCGTCAAAACTTAACTCGATTAAATACGAAAACATTCAAAACACATCACTAGTAATTTTCAGAAATCACAAGAACATAAGTTCAACATATTAAACACTCTTATCTCCTTCATCTCATAATGTTTTTAACTTCAAAGTAGTGTAGAAGTAATTTTAAAAAGTCATCTCTCAAACGTTCATTGGGCAATTGATGGGAAATCATAACATGTTTTCAGCTCTGATCTTCCGAATGAAATTGTTTATATTTGCCATGTTCTCTGGCACGCTCGCTTCATATCGATGACACATTGATGTTATGGAAAGTAACATTACTAAAACGTTGAAATGATTCCTGGTAAACCATATTTAAACCTCTAGTGCATGCGCCGCGGACTGAGAGTCCTCAAATATTTTTCCTGAGAAGAATGAACACGAAAGTGCTTACGAAAGTCATAGCGCTTGCATATACTGATGTCTTTTATCTCGACGGACAGTCAATTAAATTAATTTCAAAGTGATTTTTAAAAAAGGGTTTGGAAGTGAGAAGCATGTATCAATGCCTCATAAAAGCCAAACAAGGTACTGCATTGTAGATGAAATGGAATCAATTCGAAACCTTCGAATGTTCCACTTCGATTTCCAATTCCAAAACATTGAAATGTAACGAAATATGTAAGATATATATGGTTATATGTAATTATACCAAAATAAGTAAAAAATTGAACAATAAAAATAGAGTGCGTCGGTCAGGATGCCCGAGATCGTTGAGGCAGTAGTGCCATAGCGATCTCGGACCGAAGGATCGCGTATTCAAGTCCCGCCTCGGGCATTGTATTTGTGATCGTCCTTTCACCCCTATCATCACCATATCATGTCATGTTCACAGTTAGCATAACGTTAAATGCAATAGTGGTCGCTAATGACCTAGATGTTGATGTGACCTTAAATAATAAAAAAATAGAGTGCCTTGTAACTATAAAAATAAATCTAAAAATTCATTCAGTGCCTCATAAAGTATAAAAAATTTGAAATGCTGGAATTTTGAACTTGTAAAAGTATAAATTTATTTCTCAATCTGATCTCCAGTCATCATTGTGTCTGAATATTCTCATAGTCGAAAAGGCCGACAGACATACTGACATTCAGGATAGTACTGAATTATAAGAGAGTAGAATTAAATTAACGCTCTCCAGGGTTAGCTCGCCTGAAAACAAATCCAATTTTGAGCCACCCCACTACTGTGAGAGGCTTTGCCCAACACTGGGATCAATGACTTGATCATAGAATTGAATAGACTTCCCTCAAGAGGGCTTCTTGGGATACCGTACACTCGGTTCGCGCTCGTGTAAAATCAATAATAACTATAAGAAGTTAACTTAATTCATTTTTCTAAGTGTATCCTATAATTGGACAATCCTGCAGACCTACAGCGGTCATGATAACAATGTCAGTGATGTAACACGTTTCTGGCATTTGCGAATTAATGTAGAGCATCTGACCAAATCGTGTATTAATATCAATACAATGAAGATACTCAGAAGATAAAAAATCTTACCGATCTAACATTGATATCAATTTTTATATCTGTCGTCATGTCACTAAGCGCTGGAGGGACGATATAAATTATTATTATTTTTATATTGTTATATAAGGTTAATGATTCATTTAAATATTTGGCAAAAATTAAATATTAATGAAAGTACATTTCTGAACATGACCTTACCTTCCTTACTTTCCAGTATAATACAACGTTATAACACGACAGTATGTGTATCCAAATACACAATTTTCAATTTGTAGTCAAATCAAACCATTCTACGTTTAGCCAATCGCAAGATTCAGTGCATAATTCCAATCAGATCACCAACAGCTCATATGTATCAAAGGTAATACCACGAGTGCTTTGGAAATTGACTTCTAGGCTGTCCGGTTCATGTACCTACGTGTGCATGTGCTTTGGAAATTGTCAATAAATCAGAATTTCCAAAGTACGAGTGAATAACACTATTCGACGAGTGTAATTATGTTCAACAGAGTTTCGAAGTGCGCCAAATATTGAATATAACTGTAAGTTATGAAACTCGAAGAGGTTATGTTATATTTTAAACGCGATTTATTGGACATCGACGTAGAGATCAATGTATTCCGCTTTGTAAGATAGATAAGTCACAGTTTATGATTGCACAGTAGGGAGAAGCGGTAAAAAATCGGATAGAAAAAGCAAGAAACCCTTTGAGATAAACCGCCCTAATTGGCGAATTCTATATAGTTAAACCTTATCGGTTTTAATTTCACGTGTGGAATAGTCATAGTTAATACTACGATTGCAATGGAATTTACGTAGAAATTTACAATGCATGAGTAGTATTTAATAAAACTTTTCCACTAATAAAATTACCTTCAGAAAAGATTCAGAATGCGCCAAATATTAATTATATTGTGTTCGTACTTCAAGTGCACTCGACAGCGTTTCATATGATTGATGTTTCTGATTTTGTGATTGGCAAGTAGGGAGGAGAAAAAACAAAAAAAAGTTCGATACACTGTCTTGATTGTTGCATACCAGAAGAAAAGTTCAACTCTACTGGCGTTTATTTCAGGAGTTGAATAGTCGCAGTGAGTGCAACCGGAATTTCGAAAATGTTTGCCAAGTTCACTGCGCCCTTATCAGCAACGCGTCTCAACCCGACCTCGCCATCTCCGCTCAGCGGGACGCGTATGCGCAACGCAGAAGCGAGCCCATCGGTCGCCAATCTCAGCGGAACGCCAATTTTACGACGGCGCACGAAAAGGCCCGGCGGTCTGTGCAGGCGATCGCAATTCCAAGGGCCGGCGTTTATGGTCGCCGGGAAAGCCCTTGTTCATTCCGTGTCCGGCTGCGACATAACCCGTTTCAGTCAGGCACTTACCGCTGCGGACAACGCTGTCCATCCGATTACGCCCGACTTTTGCAACGGCTGTTGCCTCCAACTGCTGCCGTTATCAGAGTTTCTGGTAATTAACAGGAGGACGAGATTGGATGAAGAGATGTCGAGGTTGTTGAGAAAAGACTTCTGTGAACCTACTTGTGTTTTCAAGCTCTGTTTAGGTGAGTTTGATGGTTTTCACTGTTAATAGTTTTAACGCATACAATTTCTGCTTCAAAATTGAAAATATACATTCAGATTTTTTAACATATTTTCTCTTGTTAATGATAGATTTTTATCACTAAAAATACTCAAATGTTCTTAGATTGCAAATTCAAATTCACCATGCAATTCCAAATAGTAAAATTAATTGCATTGAAATGCACTTTGAATTGCAACAAATCGCATATGTTGTTTCAGCCTTGTTCAAATTTGGCTCGCAAATTTGGCTCGCTCTTTGTCACTCTACCAGAAGTTCTAGAAATATATGGTAATAACTAAACTAAAAAATGTATATTAACCATTCAATAAACGTCTATATATCTGGACGTAATAATTTGCCCCGCCTGCCCGCCTGCCCGCCTGCCCGCCTGCCCGCCTGCCCGCCTGCCCGCCTGCCCGCCTGCCCGCCTGCCCGCCTGCCCGCCTGCCCGCCTGCCCGCCTGCCCGCCTGCCCGCCTGCCCGCCTGCCCGCCTGCCCGCCTGCCCGCCTGCCCGCCTGCCCGCCTGCCCGCCTGCCCGCCTGCCCGCCTGCCCGCCTGCCCGCCTGCCCGCCTGCCCGCCTGCCCGCCTGCCCGCCTGCCCGCCTGCCCGCCTGCCCGCCTGCCCGCCTGCCCGCCTGCCCGCCTGCCCGCCTGCCCGCCTGCCCGCCTGCCCGCCTGCCCGCCTGCCCGCCTGCCCGCCTGCCCGCCTGCCCGCCTGCCCGCCTGCCCGCCTGCCCGCCTGCCCGCCTGCCCGCCTGCCCGCCTGCCCGCCTGCCCGCCTGCCCGCCTGCCCGCCTGCCCGCCTGCCCGCCTGCCCGCCTGCCCGCCTGCCCGCCTGCCCGCCTGCCCGCCTGCCCGCCTGCCCGCCTGCCCGCCTGCCCGCCTGCCCGCCTGCCCGCCTGCCCGCCTGCCCGCCTGCCCGCCTGCCCGCCTGCCCGCCTGCCCGCCTGCCCGCCTGCCCGCCTGCCCGCCTGCCCGCCTGCCCGCCTGCCCGCCTGCCCGCCTGCCCGCCTGCCCGCCTGCCCGCCTGCCCGCCTGCCCGCCTGCCCGCCTGCCCGCCTGCCCGCCTGCCCGCCTGCCCGCCTGCCCGCCTGCCCGCCTGCCCGCCTGCCCGCCTGCCCGCCTGCCCGCCTGCCCGCCTGTAGCGATTAAACCGTTCACCCGATGTTATCCAAAATTCATATTCTAATAACAACCTGAACGAAATCTTGGCTTCGGAGAACAGATATTTTGATTTTTGAAGTTATTTCATATGAAGTCTCGAAAATATTCTCAATATTTTCTCAAAAGTAAAAAATCAATTTTTTATTAAATTTTGCTCCTAAGTAGCGTAACGACACTTAAGAGAAGACATGAGAATAAAGTACGTCTTATGTTCATTAAAATCCCAAATTTTTGAAAATTGCAAAAGGGAATTTTTTGGACGTCATTCTAAAACTATAATATGGAAGATAAAGATTATTTCCTTAATTAAATCTTTTCCTAGAAGATGGATCTATACATAAGTTAATCTTCAATTATTCGAAAATATGAATAGTTCTCATGCAATTTTGTGCGAAATAGAGGCAATTACAACAACTTTTTTTTTTTTAAAAAAACGCTTCTAAGTCTTTCTTTCAATTTGCTCATCGTATGTACCAAGGGATGATAAAACGTATAGTAGAAGTCCCATTTCGGCAAACATTACGTTTTTATGAGAATGGCAAAAAGTGAACATTTTAAAACTACATAATGAAAGAGGGAGGATTTTCCCTCAAAGCGTGTTGTAAAAATCAACTTTTTAAGAAAGGTCGTGTTTTTTTTGGAAGCGTATTTTCGCGTATTTTGCGCTTGAAGTTCATGTATTTTCTATAAATATGTTTTTTCTCAAAAACTGCACGAATATTTACGGATAGAAAGAGAAACGCTTAAAAGAATGGCGTGGGTCTCAGTTTCATTAAACTCTCTGAAGTTTCGAAAATTTCAAATTTAGAAATAATGTTAGAACGTAAGTCTTGTTGTAGCACAACTCGTTTGATTAATGGCCACCGATAGTATGCTCCTTTGCAGTAATAAATTATTATTACCTTTCTTGTAGTCCAGTGTACAATTAACTTAATAATGGGAGTTATTGTTAGATGCTAAATACAACGTTTAATGAAAGTTTATTGATTTTACAAAACCCCATCACAAATTAAAATTTCTTCAATAAAAGTCAATGGAAGGAATTTTGTAATAGTTTGAACGTTGTGAAAGGATACAAATATGTCGCTCTGTATTTAAGTGTCACGAACTATATTTTTCCAGCAGGTAGAATATAATCAGCACACATGAAACATGCCAATGTTTGTTTACCAGTGAAGAGCAAAGTACTTAGTATTTTGCTTTCCTATCACGACATTCCTCGGCAAACAGATATTAATGTGTAATATGTTACTTTATATCTGACACATTTAAAGTTAGGGTTTCTGTAAAGGATATTAAATTTATCATCGCAGGAATTTATCTTTTAAAATCTTCGTGTTTAGTTCTTCGGCAACGAAAGGAGGTACTATAAAAGTGCATAAACGCGCATAAAATTTAACATTTAATAGTTGTAGTCTGATAATATACAGGGAACGTGAAAAATGTATATTTACTGAAAATGTTAGTAGCAAGAAAGGAAGAAAAGTTAGAATTGATGGAATATATTTGCATCCTGATTATTTTTAAAATGATTTTAAAATATGTGTTATGAAAGGAAACAGGAATTACCGCCTTGATCAATAAAAATGACCCGAGCTGTTTTATAGTTATGTTAAATAAATAAATTTAAAAAATAAAAGTATTGACCAAAAGCCTTCTTCGTTATGCTAACACACGAACGAATTTCAGTGACACATGTACCATTATTAAATAAAAAGTGCTTTTAGAAACAATATGACCAAATATATTTCCTCTCTGACCTTCAGAGCTGTATCATTATCACAGAACGTGGAACGTGTCTCACTTTTCAGTCAGGAAATGGCTGGGTTCGCGCTTTCGAAAGTAACATGTGCTGTGGACATCTGATGGAAAGCTGTCAATCTTTTACGTCGGAAGGTTGAACTGTGATTTGACTGACGGCTTGTTAGAGTGAAGCGAGAGGCGGAACCAATTGTTTCAGAATTTGTTTGGCAAGTATTTTCTTACAAAAAAGGGTCGATATTGAATTTGCTACATTGAAATTCTTCTTCTGTTAAAAGAATTTACTGAAATAGAAAGAAGTTGATTTTCCGTTATTGTTAGTAATAACATAAATGATAATGTAGTTATTATTACATTTTTGAAATAATGTTTTACTTATGACGACAATAATCACAAATATAATAAATAAATTCCCCGCAAGACTTCCATTATTTTACTGTATTTCTGGATAATTATTCCTGATATACCGCTTGAATTCACAACCACATTATTAATTCTAGAAATAGTTATTAGGTGTTGGTCGCTTAATTAAAATCCTATTTTGCCAACGTTTGGCACTTTATTGTTTCTTCCACAGAGTGATAGGGCATGCAATTACACTATTGTTGCATATGTAAGTAACAAAATTGGATAGAATACATAAAAACAAACAAAAATTATATACGAAATTATTGTACATGAAAAAGAAGTATCGTAAATACAAAATGTAAATAATTTTTGATAGACTCTGTCATGAAAGTCACCTTAGTATGGTTGAATATTGAAGAATGTTACAAAACAAAATTCTCCTATTCTTCTATTTTTAGGGGCTACTTTGTCTCCCTGGGTGACAACATCAAAACCGAAATGTAAACGCGAATCTCCTTCATTGGGAATCGAGCTGGGCTTGTCGGTTACATGTCTCTTTACTCGAAAATGTAGGACATACAAAAAGTACAAGGTATGGTAACAAATAACTATGTAATTAAGGAGTGAATGACTGTATATACGACTGGTTGAGATAGCTCAGTGATAATTTTATCTGTCACTGAAGCGTCTCCGACTTGAAGTCGAAGCGTTCCATTCCCGACAGTGACAAATTTTTTACACTAATGCTTGGTCAAATTTGACGACTTCCTGGGGGAGAATTCTCGCAGACTGACATACAAGTACAAATTACTTCTCTCAAATATGTGCCAAAAACTTACATGTGCTGAAACATATTGTCTCAACAGTTGAATGATTAAGTAAATCTAATGGTTCTACTACAGCACATACTTTTTCGCATTATTTCTAAATTTGCAATTTTCAAAAATTCAGAGAGTTCAACGAAATGAAACCCACGCATTAAGTATCCCTTTATCTCTCCATGAAAACAATTCAAAGAAAAAATGTGCAGCGGTTTTTGAGAAAAATTAATGTTTTGTATTATTTTTTTGCTTTTACGTCACGTCAAATTAGGTGAAAACGACTCATCTTTTCTAAAAATTGAACTTGAACTAATTTAAAGATCCATCTTTAAGGAGCATATTTCATTAAGGAATCAGTATTATAGTTGTAGGAAGATACGCCTCCCAAAAAACTTGCATTTCTTCAATTTTTAAAAAATCGAGAATTTTATCGAACATAAAAAACATGCACCATTCTGTTAAGCTTCCTCTTAACTTTGACTGAAAATTTGGTGCCAGTTTTTGAGAGAATGTTGAAAATAATTTTGAGGCTTCATGTAAAATACCCTCAAAAATTAAAATATCCCTGTGAAACTTTCAATGTTACGAGTTCATTCAGATCGATTGGAAAATATCAAATTTCAAGAAAGTCGCCCGAACGATTTAGGTGCTAGCGTAGACCACAGACGGAGAGACAGAAATTTTGCGGTCAATCGATTTTTCGGTATCAATGACGATGTGTTAGAGAATTTTCCCCTACATTTCGCAACAGGATTTATCAGACCGTTCTCTTCTTATGGAGTTCCTTCGCAAGGACGAGAAAGTAAAAAAACTTAAGTATTGGAGGTGATTGGTTGTTGGGGAAGGAAAAGCTTTCTTTACCGAATTGAATCATCTGTCAAATTATATCCTTTGGTAGAGGTCCCGAAAGAGAGTCTGGAAGAGGCCAGAGAATGGCGTATCTGACTTGAGGTCGGCGGGTCGCCGCGCGGTCTGTTGACCGGAGGATCGGGCTGGAAAGACGAGGCGGGGGCGGCGGCGGCGGCGGCCGGGCCTGGCAAGGGAGAGGGGCGGTGTTTGCGTTGCAGTTAGAATTCGGCGGCCGCGACCGCAGGGGGCGGAGGGGATGGCGAAGGGGGCGGGGAAGCTTGATGGGTCTAAGTGGGAATTATGGACCAATATGGGCGTCGCCCGCGGTGCGTGGCAGTGCGCCGCATGTAACGCGGATATACGGCGGGGGCGTGGCCGGGAAGTGAACGGACGTGCAACGCCGGGGGGGGGGGGAGGGGTCGGGCGGTGTGTGTTATGCTGTAGCCAGACGTTTCTTTCTGGGGGAGCTCGACAAGTGGCCGGTCGATAGCACAACATTCCAGACTAAAATGATGGAGATATGTTTCCGTAATAAAGTTCAACCTTGATAACTAGAACTTTCAACTCGAATTTCTATATATCTCGAACTTTGCGCTCCGCATCTTAATTGATAAGCAGTAATTCCACTTTTTTCATTCCTTCTACCTTCTCTCCCCACACGGTGTTCTGTAATTCGTACTCCACTGGTTGAAATATTTTACTCTCACATTATTGTTGCAAACTTTTAGGGCATATAGAGGAGGATCAAAGATGACCACGTTTTACCAATGAACGTCTAGTAGGAAATTTCAAAAATATTTGTACGTTTGACTTTTGCTTCCCTTAGGGTAGTTGTCTATCTCAAAATGATGAAAAGTCTGAAATTTCATCTTTTTCAGTTTTTATTGAGTCGCATGCTGTTTTATTTTATTTTAAACGCTTCAAACCATTTATTTCCACGTTTATTAGTTTTTGAGGAAATACTTTTTTTCGAAATGAGTCGAAGAGTCGACGTTTTTGAATGTCAACTGACAAGCCCTCAGTGAGTGAAGTTTAGATGCATTTTCCCAAATTGAGACTTTTCACCACAATCATGCATGTCAAACATCATACGAGTAAATGATAAAGGTATAATAATTTTGCAGCTTGCATGTTTTGCTTTAGTGCTCTGTCGAGTATTTGGTGGTCACTAAAAGTTTGTGTTAAATGAACGGAAATGTCCAGAAAAAAATTTTAAACAATTATTTTGTCTTAAATAATCAAATTCTGACTCTTTTTTCTGCACAGTATGTTTTCCATTCTAGTTCATTCCCTAGAACATACTTTGTGATTAATTTACAAAAAGAACTATCAAAATACATCAATTTGTTGCGTAGATAGGATGTCTGAAGTAAAATGTTGCGTTTTGGCCAATTATGCATAAACAAACAGATATTAAAAAATATCTCTAAGAGCATCTGGACAGTAAATACACAAGAAGGAAAAATAGAGACAAAATTTTTTATATTCTTATTTTCAGGTACCTTTTCTACCTGAACTCGGGTACATTTTCTGCCCTGCCCCCTAAAATTCGAAATATCCTCTTATTACGATGCAAACGGATGGCAGCGCCAGACAAGACGGGGTGGCTGTGCAGTGAATTCACGCAAAAGGATCATAAAGAGACTGTTGGTGCAGCAGGTGTAACAACCAGACTTTTCTTCCTAAAACAAGAAAATAGTAAAGAACTTGAGCGAATCTATCCCTGAAAATGACTTGCTACGTACTTGAAGAAAATCTTCTAGAGATGCAAAAACGAGATCGATGAAACGAATAAGATGGAAAAGATGAAAAAATATCGAAACGATTGCGGAGCGAGATTAGGTGCAAGAACGTAAATGAGATTGGACGAAATTGTGTGTCGATATGCGGAGACCATGTTTGGTCAGGAAAGCGCAGGTCAGAGAGTGTGAACGCCTATAATGAGCTTCCAAATATTGCCTTTGCGTGTGGGTGGTCGTTATAATCGATCTGAACTCACTACAACATCTATGTCGCTGTACTGCTACGGAGATTCACTGAGTAAAGATAATGAATAAAATACATGAAGGTGGAAATGGAAATATTATTTTGAAATAAACGACTCATTTCTGAAATTAACTACACATAATATAACCTCTTCAAACTTCAATTTTGGAAGTCAATGAATGAATAAATGAGTGAATGAACTTGTGTTAAATTATAAAATGATTTCTTTCCAAACTTAGGTTTTGCGTATTTGCGTAGGATTTAGTCCTGAAGATGAGAATTACAGGTGGGACCTAAAAGTGTGGTCACTAGTCGAGTTTTCTTAAAAAACATTTTCATGAATTAATGATTTTAAAAATTATTTTAATTTTTGATTTATATTTATTTAAATAAGTCTATAGTTCTTTACTGAAACTTCTTGGGCGCGATAATACATTGTACATTTTATTTTTGTTTGCTATTTATCGATTATTAATGTACACACGGCAAACTACACAACATAAAAAACTGTCATGAATTTCCTTCCTAATAAAGAATTACTGCATTTTGTGGCAATTTTTTGAAAACAATGAAGTATCCACCTATTCAATGCGATTCATTGCGAGAAAGGTCCACGAAATAATTTCTAGAAATTGTCCAGCACCTCTAATTTGATTTCCCTTTCACATCCTTGCAGAAATCACTCAACAGAAGCTTTTAAATCTGGCAAATAAAACACGCGTTATTAATCGCACTACGTTGGTGTATAAAATATCAAAATTTTACATAATGCCCTAATACCTTGTTTGTTAAATGATTAAAACTCGGCGTAGTTCACGTCAAAATTTACCTGCTGAGCACGTTTGCATACATGGATAAAGTACTTACGAGAGGTCAGGTAGATCTCAACACAGAAAGGTCGGTAAATTAATTTTCATTGCATGAATATAAAACTTCAATAATATATCAGCTTTATGAATAAAACAGAACTCTGCGTGAAACGATCTCTGCATCGCTGGCCCATCTCCTCTTTCTCTCACTCTCGCTTTTTCGAACATTTCTTCTTCATTACTCCCTACATTTTATTTTTCCCATTTCTGTCCTATCGTTGTATATTTTCTCTCTATTTTGGCGAAAAAATGTTTGATGCAAACGAAAAAAAGATTGAAAATCAAAAAACGAATCTATTTACGAGTTACTGTTTGAGCTAAAGGAAGTCCTTCATCTTGTTTCTCGCTATTACAGCATGAAGTTGATAAATTATTCCCTTTAAGTAGGTTAGTTAAACGCATTATTGTAATCAATGTGATCCAAGTAGTTTGAAACAAGAACAAGGAAATAGGCTTTCCTCGTTTACTGTTGTTTGGAGTTAGGCCTTGGAGGCCGCTAGCAACTTCCCTTCTCGTCACTCTATGTGCAAATTACATGATCTAGAGCAATGGAGAAAGGCTAATGAAACAAACATACAATCATTTTAATACACGACAACATATCGTGCATATAAATATACTATTAAATGAAGTGCTATTGTTTTATTTTAATACATCCATGACTTTAGAAAATAACATTCTCGTAAATAATAATCTGTATTTGTTGTTTTTGTGGTCCTCGGTGGCTCGTTGGCTCGTTGGTTAACGTGCTCGCTTTCCACGGCCTAACCCAGGGTTCGATTCCCGATCGGGACGAAAATTAATTGCGTGCATTCCTTGCAGTGTCGTAGTATCTGTTGTCGTGACGATGAGAAAGCTCACTCCTCTGGTTGAGAGTACCAGAAATACAGCGTAAGGAGAGCTCTGTGATAACCACGCGTTCGTGTGATTAGTACATAGTTCGTGTGATTAGTACATTAATACATAGCCGCAAGGACGAGACGCTGCTCGTAGGCTGTAGCTAGTAAAGAGCTGTTGTGCACAAGTATGTACATGTATTTGTTGTTGTTATAATGCATTTCAACTCTTTACTGGAAGAACACAAAACTACGGAAAATATTTCTATATGAAAAAAATCGTGTCAGTTCGTATTTTTCTCTAAAATGCACTTTTATACTGCAATATTATTTGAACCACGTTCTAAACCCACTCTAAACTGTGGACCCTCGGAATCATTACAGGCTTGATTATTTGAATCGTATTACATTTTTGGCGCTTAACTTTAAGCTTCATCTTGATAATGTGCAGCCATATTCGTGATTCCGCTCTCCTACATTAAAGGGCGCGTCTCTTCACGCCTCGATTAGGGAAATTATATAATGGCCCTAAAACTCTTGCCTGCTTTCTGCGAGTCAGACAGCTCAGTTTCCAATTCTGGATTCCGGGGTTAAAACCCCAGGAGGAATGGGGGAAACCAAGGAGATTTTCCCGTTTTCCCTGCCTCTCGTTCCACCCTTGCTACATAATTCAAACCCTATAATCACAATCATTTAACTAAACGATCAACCAACCATTTAACTAAACGATCAATATCAATTATAAACGAAAAGCCTAGAGACTATGAAATAAGATAGAAAAAAAATTAACTTCTTACGAGCAGAGCTCGAAATTGTTATTATTTCGTATTTCCGGGTGCGTCAACGCCTCCTATTATTCGTCCCGTTAGTGTAGCGGATGTTATCACAGAGGGGGGCAATGTTCCTCCCCCACTAAAACTGAGATCCGGCGCCGGCCTTGACGGCGCGTTGTGGTGGTAAGACCCTTAAGGCATTTCCACCAGCGGAGCAACGACCCAGCCGGGACAAGCTCTAAGCTCCCGACCGGTGTCTCGGCATGTGTGCGTGCTAGTGCAAATGAGTGTATATGTGCAGGGGGAGGATAGGACAAGGAAGAGGTAGGAAAGATCACGCGCGGTCCGTGGCCCGTTTGATAGGGAACTGTTTTGGCATTAGAATTTGTCCACTCCTTTGTCTTTTCTGGAAGTGCAACGTGTCTCACCTCATCACGCACCTCATCACGGGCGGTCCGTGGCCCGTTTGGTAGGGTACTGCTCCGGCCTTTGCCTGATGTTGATCGAAGGAATCACAGAAATCTTCCGATCAGAGCAGCCAGCAGTTAGAATTCTCCACTGGACAGCAGCTGAATTCGACCTCTTACACGCGTTCTCTGGCGCGGGCGCGCCTTCAGGAACGGAGCCGGAGGGGGAGTGCAGTGCCAACCAGCAGCATGCGCGGCAGAAGTCAGGGTGCGGCGGGGGAGGGCGCTTCAATATTTACGTTGCAATTAGAATTTGACGGCTGCGGGCGCTGGGGGTCGGTGGGAACGGTGATGCCAGAGAGCGTGGAAGAGTTCGTGATGAGGATGTGGTTGTCTGCAAAGAAGGTAAGAGGAGAGTTTTACGATGGAGATCGGCGACCGGCCGCTGGGGGAGGGCGAAGAAAGAAGACCTGAGAGCAGACGACAGTAATTCAGTCGAAAACACCGCTCTATATTCGATTTTTTTAAAAGAAGCCGTTGATATTAGATCATTGTTACATCTCCTGCTTTATGAAATTAATATTTTTAACAGTGGTAAGTGCATTTCTGAGGCCACGAGCCCCAAAACGGAAGATCTCGAATTAATTGAAAAGATTCATTTTATAAAGCAGGAAGTATAACAACGACCTAATGACTTCAGCCACTTTCAGAAAATCGAAGTATAGTTGGTGACACGCACGAGGAGGAACCAGAGTCCGAATGTGTATCAGCAGAGACCCAGAGATCAATGAAAGGTGTAAAGGAACTTGATTCGAGACGCGACAAAGAGAAGATGAAGCAATATCGCACGTTGTAGGATCGTGGCTTCGTGAAATATTGCACAGTTTAAACTCGTTCGTGTGTCCTGTGCTTGATGCTGCCTCTTTGTGAAATGAATAAATTATTTCATTGACATGTAATACTAATATTGATGCAAATGATGCAGCTACGGCAGAATATTGAGGATGAGCATTAGAAATCCGAGAAATCACCTCGTCATGTTGTTGTCCACCGCAAATTACACATGAAGTGACAGGGATTTGAACCCCAGTGCTGAGAGGTCAGAAGTTTTAGAGCTCACCAGGAGTCGCCTCGAAGAAAAAAAATTCTTGATGTACCGCACGGATTCTTGCTTCTGTACTCATTTCAAACATCCAGATTTGCAGAGAATTAAAAGTGCTTTCATTAAGCGACCACATAACACGCATTTCTCAACATTTTCAATCTTCCGTATGCTCCTTAATCTTCAGTCTAGGTTGCAATGCTTCATACTTCATACGAAATCCAGGTATCGTAAAGACCCACCCTATTCTCCCTAAAACTGTCAATTGATGTAAAAACTGAAACAGTATTCAACCTCGCTTCAGTTACCTTAACACAATGTTTACTTTCTTCCGAGTAATAAAAACCTCTGCTTATGGATGGCCATTCCCAAAAAGATTAATAAATTACATACTATATAATTAACCTCCTCGAAGGACAAAACCTTTCGAACAAGAAGAAAGAAATTTAAAAAAAGAAATAAAAAAATCCTGTACTCATCAGCTCTTCCCAGTAGGGCACGATCACTTTCTCAACATGTCGTCAACAGGGTTTTGTTCCCCAATATACAACAGCGCAAAGCTAGTGCGCCGCTTGTTCTACCGAATAACCGAACCGCACATTATAAGACGTAATGAGAGCTAAGAGGGGAAGGCGGTGCCGTGGAGGAGTTACCGCCCGAAATCCGGAAGGCGAAACCGCCGGAGGGGCGGGGGGTGGGCAAAGCGAATGCGTCACGAGGTGGGGGGTGAAGCAGGGGGCGAAAACCTCCACCCCGACGCACCTCCATCAGCGGGCAGACTTCCATCACCGGCGCCTCAAGCCCGCATGCCGATGAGCCGCTCATGCATACCTGAGGCGCCGCCTGGCCGATGCACTCGCCCGCGGCCTCACCCCCGCCCCTACATCGCCCGTATCCCGTGCGGGCTCGCCTCACGCCCGCCCCGCCCCTCTCCATTCCCCACCCGCCCCATGCCCTCGCCCTCACCACCCCTCGACCACTACAGGGGCGGGCCCCATCCCACCTCGCCCATCCTGCCTTCACATTCATTTCCCACCCCTCCCTCACCCCAGCCGCTCCCTCTCCTCGTCTCCTCCACGACCCGCCCCTCTCTCCGTCCATTCTTACCCGCGACTCGCCGTTTCCACTGCCCCCACCCACTCAACTGCCCTGTCCAATCCACTATCCCACCCATTCCACCGACTGCCGCACCCTCTCCACTGCATCACCCCGCCATTTCCTCTCCCTGCGCAGCTCACCCCTTCCTGAGCCTCCCGACCTTCCCCGCATCGCCCCGCCGCTTCTCCGCCGCCTCCCCTCCTCCGCCCAACCCCACCCAGCCACCTCGCCGCTCTCACCCTGCCCACGACGCCAATTCCACGGTTTCGCCCTGCCCCCTCCACTGCCCCGTTCAATCCACCCCGCTTCATCCACGCCCCCAACCCCCACCCCCGCAAGGTTCCACCTCCGCCCCGCCCTTCCCTCCGGCGCCCGCTCGCGCCGCCTTAAACCCCGCGCTCTGACGCGCCGCGATGGCCGACCTTGCATAAAAGATCGCGTCTTGAATCTATCTTGGGCCTCCGCCTCCCACGCGCCGCGCACAGGTAACGCCGGAGGCCGCGCGTGCGCGCTCGTGCGAATGGCGCGCGAGATGCAACACGCGAATGACAACGCGCCGGCGGCTGGTTATGGGCTTTGGATTATGCAGTAAAATGTTGGGCGAGGAAAACCGTTTTGAGAAACGGAAAGAACAGGCCGCGCGAAAGCACACAAAACACACAGGTTGATACCAAGACAACAATAGTTATTGCCGGCCTCAGTAGCCGAGGTCTCCAAGGCTGGGGGGCCGTAGCTGACTCGGTTGAAAGTGTCACGGGTTCAAATTACGCCTCAGGCATGGGTGTATGTGTACGTTTGTGTTTTCTCTACGTGTTCTCCCTACAGTTCCCCCTACAGTTCCCCATATAGTTAAAAAATCAAAGTGGTCGTTACATGATCAAATTGTCGAAGAGCGATCTAAAACAAGCAATAGTTATTAACGTTATTAGACTAATAAAGTTTGAAAACCAGGGCGATGGTTTTAAGTTTATACCCAATCAAGTTTGTGATTTGTTTTATTGGTCTGTTGAATTCAATATTTTGTGTACACCATCTTTCTATGTGAAAAATGTACAAACAAGGAATGTAATTCTTTGGAATAAGTGTACATATATGTTCGCATCTTTAGACAGAACTTATTTGTTTCGATTATTTTAACGATATAATGTTAAATCCTTAATGAATGTCAGAAGTAGCTTAGCTTTGTTAAGTCGATATAACATTACAGTATTACAAAAATACATTACTGGCTTTGAGGTAAATGGTAGGTTAACGCGTACACGATGAAAAAAAGCATGATTTACGAGAGACTCTGGTACCAGAGACTCTGGTAGAGACGATGTTACTTGAACAGAGTGAGAAGTGAGTGAATGTATAATTATGTAAAGTGAAATGGGTCAGACTACTAAGAGGTGCTCCGATGGTTTCATCGTAAGGATAGAGCTAGTTGAGCTAGTCGATGGTAGAACATGAATTATGGAGAGAGCAGGCTGATGAATATGAAGATATCAGTCGTGTACGAAGGGTTGCTTGCTTGCAGGATGCGGAGTACTAAGCATTAATAAGCAAATGCGTTAAACGAAGTGGAATGAGCGTGTCCCGAAGCATCCCGACGTGCATGTCAAATTTTCTGACAATTATCCATGTTCCAAGAATAGGTGCAAAGTGTGTGTTTCGATCTGCAAAATTGCCGTAACAATATGTATGTATATTCATTAATAATTTTCAAAGGTACATTTTCAACATGGCACTTTTTAACAAATATTATTTTCACTGGACAAATCTGATAAAGATGATGATAATCGTTAAGCCATCAAAAGCCATAAATTTTTTTAAAAATAAAAACAAGCATCAAATTGTATTATTTATACCGTGCAAACAGCACATCACTAGCCAATGTAGTTAAGAGCAGATCGGGAGAGGATAGCTAGAAAGCGAAAGTAAGGGGAGGGACCCGTTTTGACGACAGGCAGAGCCAGGACTCAAGAGACAAGAGCGTTCGAGAGCGGGAGAGACAAGGAGCGCTTGGAGCTTCCCCAGAAGAGGCTCTCGGAGGGAGATAGCGCGATCCCCAGAAAGTCCCCGGCTCAACCTGAGCGCCCTGATCAGCGAAGCGACGGCGTTTCCGGTTACGGCAGGCAGCGGCGGCGGCGGGGAAAGGCGGCGGTAGGAACGATGCCCGTGACGGCAGAAGCAGTGGTGGTAGTGCGGGCGATTGCGACGGGGGCGGCGGCAGCGGGGATGGATGGCAACGGCCGGGGCGAAGTGGCAGCGACGGCGCGGGCGGTGGCAGCGGGGATCGTGACGGGGACGGAGGTGTGAGTTGGAGCGAAGGGGCGGTTGAGGGTGCGAGCGTAAGCGTGGGCGGGGCGTGAACGGGACGTGGGCGGGGCCTGGGCATGGGCGAGACGTGGGCATGGCGTGGCCGGAGTGGGTGCGGGACCGGTGGTGGCAGGAAGATGTTGGTGAAGGAGGGAATGTACCCGGCTACTACTACCCAGAAAAAATTCAGTGCCACAAGAGTCTGGGTCAGAAGGAGCGAGATTTGAGACGACGGGAATCGAGTTGAAAAGGACGTAATGAAATACAACGTTTGATAATGAGTATGAAATTGCATATGAAACGGATATTCAGAGAGAGTCTAGAGGGGAGGCAAGGTGAGGGAAGGTCATAATCAAACGTCGAAAAATGAACCAAGAGATCCAAGAAAGACTAGTGACAAGAATAGATGCTGAAAGAAAAAGAGATGTGAAGCGCAGTAAATAGATGTTATCAAAATTTTTAGGTTCAGATGAGAATAGATTTCATTGCAAAAGAACACGACGAAGTGTCATTCCATTACCAACGTTCTACAATCAATGTGTGGAAAGAAGACAATGTTGAGTACTGCTGCAATGTAAGCAGCAAGTAAAGGAGATAAGTTAAACGGGTGCAAAAAGAATGGATTAAAATGACGGATCGAGAGGAGGTCATCTACATAGTGTTCGGCAAAGACAGAAGGAAAATGGAGATACGTATATGCAATGAGAACTATCTGTAATTTAAGTGGCAGGCAAAATATTACATGTCCTAGCGTCTTAGAACCATTTATGAAGTCACGACAGTCTTCCACTTAACTTCAGTCTTGTATAACCCACGGAGCTAAATCACGTAGGGAGAAAGATTGACCAGCAGCTGGTAAAGTGCGGGGTAAAGTCCCTCTCTCTCCCTCTCTCTCCCTCTCTCTCCCTCTCTCTCCCTCTCTCTCCCTCTCTCTCCCTCTCTCTCCCTCTCTCTCTCTCTCCCTCTCTCTCCCTCTCTCTCCCTCTCTCTCCCTCTCTCTCCCTCTCTCTCCCTCTCTCTCCCTCTCTCCCCCTCTCTCCCCCTCTCTCCCCCTCTCCCCCCCTCTCTCTCCCACTCTCTCCCTCTCTCTCTCTCTCTCATGGCTGCTCTGAACTATTCGGGTTTTTGGGTGCGTCAACTGCAATGTACCGTAAGTGACGTACATATTTTTGTCAAGGGAGTTGGTGGTGGTGTTCTTCCCCGCTAGACGGCGCATCGGCCGAGCAGGGCAGGGCGTGGGTGAAGCGCGCGGAGAAGAGGCAAGGCGAAGTGGGGCGTGTCGTCTGAGCGGGGGGCGGAGCGGAATGAGGTCGTACGGACGGAGGGACTCATGAAAACGACGAGGAAGAGAGATGAGGCGTGGCGGGGCAAGAGGAGCGTTCGACGGAGCGTCGACTGAGCGATGACTGGTGGATGCGGGACGAAGCCAAGTGCAAAAGAGTGACGTGGCGGGATGAGAAGAAAATGAGAGGTTGGACGGAGCGTGGCGGGACAGTTCATGGCGGGATGGGTCATGGCGGGACGGGGCGTGGGCAAGAGGAGAGGGTGTGTGGTGTGCGAGGCGAGAGGGGCGGGGCGGAAGCCGTCCTGCCGCCCGGACAGCCGTCGATGCACGCGGAGATCGATTTATGCGGGCGCGGGCTGCCGGTCGTAGGCATACGTTCATTGGCCCCCGCTCGCTCGTCCATTTATGTGGACGTGTGCGTTTATGGATTAGACCCCGAGACCCGTCTCGCCTTCAAATGGGTGGCGCTCGCGGGAATACAGCGCTGTTTGTCAGCCGACGCGCGCGCATTTGTTCCCGGTGTTTGATTATGTCCGGCCGGGCCATCGGCGGAGAAATCGTCTTCAAGCACCGGCTCCGAATGGTTATGTGCAACGTCGTCGGCAAAGGGCAAAAACGACTGCAACGTCTGATGAGGCGATACATACGAGAATGTACTTGAGCACTAGCATTTCAGCGTTGAAGTTACATTAAAGAAGATTTTACAGAGCAATTTGATACAACCACTGTGTGTGAAGTTCATTACTTTAACAATATTTCATTCTTCATTTTTGACTCGGACAAGTAATAGGTGTAGGTTTTAAACTATATTTATTTTTTATTTGCATTAAAAAATGAAATCTATTGTACAAATGTATCAAATATTTTGTCTAAAGAAGTCCATTATTGTTCAGAATTGCAGCGCAATCATTCATTTTAATAGGAATCATTTTCGCTCATTAAGTTCAAGTCATTGATATACGTTTAGTGGTACTCAAAGACTGTTTCACGCTCCAAATAATATGTGTATATACGTAACTTAATGTATGCATTTTATAAGCATATTTAGAGATTACTTCGATTGCATTCACCAAACTTCTGACTAGGAAATTCATAACCATGAAAACGATGTCAGGTAGTTGATGTTGTATCAGCGTAATCCACGCTTCTCCGCGATGACGTAGCAAGCTGCATTGCCAAGTCAAGTGCAGGGAAACAAGTTCGTCTCCCACATTTCGCTGACGTGCGTTCTCCGCCGAAGGCTGAGGCCCCGCCCGGGGAGCGTCGCCTGCCGCAGCGCGCTCGCACTGCACTCGACGGAAGTTCAGGCGGCATCGCCAAGCAGTTTCGCGCGCTTCTGTTTGTCGTGGAGGCGGCCTGCCTTCCGGTAAGCAAGTTTGCTTAGCTGCGGCGATGCTGAGTTAAGCCTCCATTATCGTTCCGAGACCGCACCTCGGTGTGGAAACCACATCATATCAAACGTAGCCGCGGGCCACGCCCCCTCCCTGCGCCGCTTCGTTGCACATACACCGGTGTCTCCGTCGCCCCTCGCAACGCGCCAGGGCTATTGCCTCGCGGCCCTGCGAGTCCTTCCCTCGCTCGCTTTCCCCGTCGCTCCCTCTCCTCTCCCTCTCCCTCCCTCTCCCTCCCTCTCCCTCCCTCCCCCTCCCCCCCTCCCTCCCCCTCCCTCTCCCTCCCTCTCCCTCCCTCTCCCTCTCCCTCCCTCTCCCTCCCTCTCCCTCTCTCTCCCTTTCTCTCCCTTTCTCTCGTTGTCTAGCCCTCTTGAGAGAAATTAGTGTTCTCTTGCAATCGATTTCTCTTTCTTTTGATCGTATTCCCACTCTTCCCCTCACAGCCACTGATTTGTTCTCGTTCTTCCTCCTTCCACTCTTGCTCCTTTACGTTCTCTATTCTCGCTCACTCGCTCGTTTCTTCCTCGTTCTCTCTCTCTCTCTCTCTCTCTCTCTCTCTCTCCACACACACACATATACATATATATATATATATATATATATATATATATATATATATATATATGAAAAAAGAGAGGGATACTTATCTGTTCATCGCTCAGAATCTATCTGCCTCCCTTCCTCCTTCTTTCTTTCTCTCTCTCTCTCTCTCTCTCTCTCTCTATATATATATATATATATATCCCTCTCTCTCTCTTTCTCCCTCTCTCTCTCTCTCTCTCTCTCTCTCCTGCGCGTCCCGTTTGCTACTCTAGAGAATAGGTCTCTTTCGAGTTGATAGGCCTCGACCTATTCGGAAAAATGAAGTGTGGGGACGACCCAATCTGTATGTAACTTGTTGCTCCAACATGTCTTAGATTGTTATAAGAAACTACTTACGTCTGAAATTGGTAAAGAAAAACACAGAAACGAGTAAACATGGCCGATGGTGTCTAGAATTGTCATCTAGGCAGTGACTTTGTCGATTTTTGACATTACGAACTCCAGCTCAACAAAACTTCATTTATGCCTCCTCAGCTGAATACAATTCCGCATTTGCAGTCTGTGAATCCTACCTTGATGAAATGCAATTAATTATACCTCTTAATTTATCTGGAAAGTGAGTCACATTGTTTGAGAAAATTTCATTCGAATTCATAATTGTCAAGCTAAAGGCAGAACTGCTGAAGTGGAACAGGTACTTTTATAAGTGAATTATTATCATCTCGTAATCTATTTATGTAAATTTAAGTACTTCGTTTCTCCTTTCTTCACAACACTTCTATTTTCCTTTTGTTTTGGCTCCCTTCGGGATTTTACTCAGAATGCAAATCTAATCGATTTTTTGCTTAAAGGTGAAACAATTTTCTCTATGATCTTATTTCGTGTTGTGTTGCGCGTTTCAGGTGATGATCCTATTTGTCATTACTACTACTTCTATTGACATTTATTATTCTAAAGAGCAAACATTTATGTAAAATGTTGAAACATATCTCAAAATAAAATAAAGTCTCCTAATAGGTTGCAGTATATACAATGCTTTTTACCACAAGTGGGTGCGCAAGTGAATATTAATACCACTTACCCAGTTATGTATCCCGGCTAGAAAGGTACAAGGAAACATACCTTCCACCAAATAGCGATGAACAATATGCAAAAATCATTTGTTAGTTTCCGATCAAGTTTAATGGGCTGTTTGAAACATGCGCGAGCACGTGGTTGAAATTACTCGCGTCTCACAGATATCCGCTCGTCTTTGATTCCGAGTACGCAGATTCTAAGAAGTGCGGGGGGGGGGGTACGTCTTCATATCATGGCGGAGATCCGATGGTCAAAGAAGCCCAGAAGCATTATATTCCTTACTAAGGAAGGTGATACCACTAAATATGTTGCAAACTCGCATCTGAAATGATCCGTTTTCACGTATAAACATATTAAAATGTAACGAAATATCTCATAAATATGTAGCAATAAGTAAAACATAAACAAATGTAATTATGCCACAAATACTATGTTTTATTATTATTATTAGCCTGGTTTAATCTCATTAAGGACAAAGGTCTCCTGTATGCAGGGTGGGAGGTAGGCTTATTATTAATTCATGCAATGATTGTAGTTTGGTATACACTATTCACTAGTCACTTCCAGTTATTCTGTCTCTTTCTTTTCTAAGCTTTCTTAACACTGTACACTTCCTATCACTTTTCATTTCTTCCTCATCCAAACTCATTTAATGCATTTAACAATTCCTAACACTTTCTTAACACTTGCGATAAACGCACTTGGACTGTCTTTTTCCACAGTATTAGTTCTCGATGTTTTCATCACTCTGTACTTTATAGTTCTTTATTATCATTTTGATTTAGTCTTAATCTACACTTTTCTGATCTATAGTGTTACGTATAAGTTCTTTCCACACTTGATTCCCTGACCGCGCGTTTCTAAGTTCTTGCTTGAAGGTACCACCTTTTCTTGTTGTTGCCTGCCTGGATCACGTCTTCTTACCTAGGGGTCGTTTACAGTAGTGATAGGGGCCCTCCGCGATTCGAGGTACAACCAGGTGGGTCTATCGCGAGCTGCACGTGATCAGGTATTGCCAGCTTCTTCCTTGAGTTCGTCTGCTCATCAGTCTTTGTCTGCCTTGATTCCTCTGTTCCGTTCTTGGGGACCACATTGTTGCGGCCATCTTTCTTAGTTCAGTCGGGCTACTTGTCCTCCCCAGCGCCATTTTTGTACTTCTGTTTGTAGGAGGACTTTTTTTGTCCCTTATGATACAGCTTTTGACTTTGCCTCTAGGCGTGATATTCAGAATCTTGCGTTCCATTTTCCGTTGGCATCTCCTTAGTGACTTTTTTGGATTTCAGTTAGCGACCATGTTTGTGATCCGTAAATTGGAGAGAGGAGTACGCAGATTTCCATGATCTTGGTTTTTAATGATAGACTTATCTTTTTGTTAATTAAAATAAAAGATAAGAGATTCCAAAATATCGTCCATGTCACCGTTATACTGTGTTTTATTTCTTATTGCGTTATGCTTTTAAATAGTATGAATTGAATTTTTATTCATCTACATGTTCTACTTTCCTTCCTTCTAATGTAATTGGTTGTGATAGGTCGTTTGTCATAATTTTAGTTTTTGAGGTGTTCAATTGAAGTCCTACCGATATGGATTTTTTGTTAAGTTCTAGAAGCATCTCATTCAGTGTTTTCTGTGAGGTGGCGAATAGTACGATGACGTCAGCAAAGCGGAGATTTGTTATTCTTCTGACATCTGGGTTAATTCCACCTCTTTTATTACAATGTAGATTGCGGAATACATCTTCAAAAACATGTAAATAATTTGGGTGATAACGGCTCACCGTGTCTGACTCCACGGTTCAGGTTAAAAGCTTCTCCCTCTTGTTCTGTACCGACTTATGCTTTTCTTTGTTTGTATAGAATTCTTATTTTCCCTGAATGCCTTGAGATGACAGTGCGTCAAACACAGCGGCATGTTTTACACAGTCTAATGCCTTTGAGAAATCAATGAAGGCTTTAAAAAAAATATTTATGTTCTGAATGAGATTACAAAGTTCAGTTTATGTCAACTTTACATTTGTTTTCTGGCTTACAATCCAACTTAATCTATTTTACAATTAACACTAAGCTACATCTGACGAGAGGACTCACAGAGCACCTCATTCTATATTGCTGAATATTTCCAACAATGCATGTAACGGATATCTGTTTTTAATTCGAGTTTGACGTTCTGTATATTTACCCATTTTGAGTAGTCTCCTTAAGTTGATTAAATTGCAGGTTCGAGTAAAAGTTGTTGGAAAGATAGGCAATATGGTGGGAAATTGATTTGATGTTTAATTCGGTGAGAAGCTGCATGTTGGAGATGAACCAGGGAGCTTGGGTGATGGATCTTAAGAATTTGTTTTGGATGACTTGCAATTTTTTAATGTTATATTTGGCATCATTTGTCCATATTGAGCAGACGTACAGGACGAGAGGTCTGATAATTAATTTATATAGGGTTGTGGCATTATTTAAAGGCAGTTTAGTAGTTTTATTTAAGAGAGGTTTCAGTTGAAGAATTTTAATTTTTGCTTGCTGAACTTTGTTGTCTATGTGAGTTTTCCAGTTAAGGGAGGTGTTCAGATGTAGCCCTAAGTATTTAACTGCCTTATTATTTGGAGTCCTTGGAATTATATTATTATTATTATTATTATTATTATTATTATTATTATTATTTGTTTTTAATTGTGTGTGAGGAAAAAACTTGAATGTGAATATTTTAGCGGCTGATTTGGTGGGATTGATTTTTATCTTCCATTTTGAGGTCCAGCTTTCTAATGCTTGAAGATGTGTTTGGATTTCATTTGCTATAAAGTTTAATGATGGATGAGACGTATAGATTGCAGTATCGTCTGCAAATTGGGCTACTTGGGTTTATCTGGAGGTAGGAATATCCGCTTGTAGAGGCTGAGAGCAGTGGGGAGAGGGGGGATCCTTGTGGGTGTCCTGCTTTTGTGAGGCGTGGGTTTGAGGTGTGGTTTTCTATTACAACTGAAAAAGTTCTGTTTGTGAGGATGCATTTAATGATTTTAAAGAGGTATTTTGGAGTTCAATTGACGATAGTTTATATGTTAGTCCTTCCAGCCAGACTCGATCGAAGGCTGTGGTGCTGTCGATGAAAACTGCTATTAATTATGTTTTTTTGGAATGATGTATGAAGATATTCAGTAATGCGTAACGGCTGGTGCACTGTGGATACTTTATTGGTGAAGTCAAACTGAAAAGGAGGTATGAGATTTATTTTGTTCAAGTACTTATTTAATCATTTAAGGATGAGTTTTCGAATATTATTGCTAAAGATGGGAGGAGACTAATGGGTCTATACGAATAGTTATCTGGGTTGTTGTGGCTTTTGTTCGGTTTGGGGATTGGAAGGATTAAGTCATGTTTTCAGGTTGAAGGATAATATCCACTTCGTAGGGATGAGTTGAACATATTGATGATACAGGCGATAATGGTTTGGGGTAATTATTTTAAAATATTAACATTGTCATGACCAGGTGCTTTTTTATTTGGGAGAGTTATAATGATGTTTGTAATTTCCTGAAGAGATATGTATTTATTTTTTGGGTATATTGTAATTAGGGGAGTGGGCATAGTTTTGGATTTGGGAATGATCTGTATGAGGAGAGGAGATATTGGGGGTGAATGCCTCGGCAAAATGATCGACTAAAACTTCAGTTTTCTCACTTGTAGAATATTTTTTACCATTGGTGGTAATTAAAGGGGGGATTATGGTTTATTTCTTAGTATCCTTTTAGTCCTTAGTTATTCCAAATCGAATTGTATTAAATAGTTATATTTGGTCTGTTTAAAACCTGCTATGGCTTTTCAGAAGATATTTGTTAATAGATTTAGTTCTCATTGTAAACTGAGTGCTCTAATAGCTAGCCAGAGTCTTCTCGCTTTATTTTTGGTTTTAATTATTTTAATGAAGCGTTTGGGCAGTTTAATGGGTGCGTTTTTACGTAGTGTGGTGGGTTTTTCGGGTTTTAGTGTGTATACAGTTTTTGTTATTAGATTGTTTAAGTTTATTATTGCTTGATCTATTTCAGACGAGGTGTTTAGGATTTTAAATTTTGGTGTTTGGAATTGAATTATTTTCTTAAATTTCACCCAATTTAAGTTAAACGTGTTGAGAACTGGCTTAGGTGAAGGTAGGGGGAGGGTGTCATCTGTGGCAATAATGACCGGAATGTGGTCCGACGAGTCGAGGTCGATGTGAGAAGTTGAGTAAAATTAGGCCTTTAAGTTGGTTATTCCTATATCTAAAATATCGGGAAGATTGTTTGGATCACGAGGATAGTATGTGGGTTCAGGGAGAGATATTAATCTTAATCTGTTAGTACTTATGTGATTGAATAGTTGGATTTCAGCGGCATTGGTGACTCTGCTCCCCCAGGGAGTGTGTTTAGTATTGAGGTCACCTTAGAGTATAGTGGGTGACTGAGGTGTGATTATGTTACTTAAACCAGTGAAATTAGGCTTTAAATTGCGTGGTTTATAAGCTGCGATTATAGTTAGATTTATGCAGTAGATTATTGCCGTTAGCTCAAGCCCAGTGATAGGCATTTGATTTATTTGGTGATATGGGATAGTAGTTTTGATTAAAATGAGAACGCCGCCGCCTGGTGAGTGTATTCTATCTTGCCCAACTACGTTATATCCTGGACATTAACTGAGAAAAAGGTTTTAGATGTGATTCAGTGATGCAAGCAATGTCTATGTTGTTGGCTTGTAGAAAATACTGGAGTTCTGTTTTTTATCGCTGATGCTAGAAGCATTCCATTTCATTAAAGTTAATGAATGATTGAATTCAGGGTGCTCCATGGGCAGTACTAATAATTGAGACTATGGCTTGTTGGATATTTTGGACAATGACTGGTATAATAGAATTAATGATATTAAGTTTGTAGATACGGAGTTGATGATATTGTACGAATAGAGAATTTAAGAAACTGTGTTGAGATGAGTTATTTTGAGGGAGATAGTTTTGGGAGTTGTTAGCTGATTGGTTTCAGGTGTGTTGTTTGATTTCTGGGTAGTTGCTGATACATAGGTGAAGTTTGGTACGAGCGGGCCGTGTTACGTAAGTTAGGAAAAAATGAGTGGTATTAGGGGGAGGGAATTGATGGTAAGTTCTCGATTTTTGTGGTGCTTGGTGGGAATTTTTTGATTTGTTTTCCAAAATTGTTTTAAAATATGAGCATTCTATTGTTCGGATATAAGCTCTATGTGCCCCGTCGCAGTTTTTACATTTCGGAGAGTCGTCCTTTCCAGAGGTATGAGGCCGAATAAAGATTCTCAGAACAATATATACAAGAAATTAGATGATTACAGTTGTTTTTAGAATGCCCGAAATCCAAACATTGGAGACACTGGAGACACAAGGTCCTTTAACTTTACGTATTCTTTCAGTTTTTACTTTTAGATGACATATTGTTTGTTTTGAGAATTATTTCAATATTCTGCTCTCCTGAATATTCAGCGGCTACCACTGGGGTTGTTCTTGTGTTAACGGGTAACATTAATGAGAGAAGAATGTTTAGCTTTTAGATCTTCGTATATTTCCTCTTGAGAAATAGACGGATGAATGTTTTTGTAGACCACAGAGAACTTTTTGTTGGTTGGGTCCAAATAAGTGGGAAACTGTTTATTTGAGCTTGTAAAATATTTAATAGCTTTTCTGAAATCTTCTGTATTTGGATAAAGTTAATTTTTGTTTTGCTGATATTGCAGGTTGGTGTAGACTGGTTAGTGATGTGGGTTTTAATTTCTTTGTTTAGTTCTATAATGTTTTTAATATTTTTAACATGGATGGGAGGGATTCTAATATTTTCGGAGTTTTCTGGTAAGGTGAAATTTCGGGCTATGGAACTTGATTCACTTTCTTGCATGTGCCTTAAAGGGTCAAAACTATTTTTAAGAGGAAAACCATAATCTTGAGAATTGCTAAACACGATTTTTTGTTTGGTTGCATGTTTAGATTTGGGTCACTATGCCCTCACTTATCACTGGGCTCTTGGAAAATTGATTCTGCTCTTGCGCTGGTATTACCGCTGCACTTTGAAGAACTCGCAGTATCGTTGGCAGGCAGATAGTTACTGACCTTATTTAGTTGACCATTAACATTGTTATGCGGCATTATTCCACTTAACAAGTGAGGCTAATGCGATGCGGGTAGAGTTAACCGATGATCTGGTTGACGTTGTTCTAGTAGATGCTCTAAAATTTGTAGGAATGATGTTTCACGCGCGTCGCCTTCTTGGTAGGCGACCTCCATTTCGCCCTCGGTCGGGTAGACCTGAGTGAGGGCATCTACGATGCACTGGAGAATGCCAGCGTTGTCGGTTGAAAATGTTTCCCTAATTTGTTATAATATTTGTACCACACAATTAGTGAGAGTTTTTGATAACTGTTACTGTAGCACTATAACTTTCACTGAAACACAGAACACAGGTACGAGGCGCGCGCAGCGCTGTGCGCGTAGGTCTGTACTGTGTGACGGCTCGCAGCCGATTGTATCAATGAAGGCTATGTAGAGCTTTAGATTGTATTCTTGAACTTTATGAATTATTTAGTTGATGGTGTGCAGATGGTCCGATGTGATATATCCTGCTCTGAAACTCTTATGTTGTGTACTGCATCGAAACTAACTTAATAACAACAATTTTGATAAGACATTCAAATCCTTTTCTCTCAGTGCTACAGAGAACTGAGAAGAAAAATAATAAGATCAATTTAACGATGATAAAAATAAAATAAAAGGAGAAGACGACGGCGAAAATGAAGAAGAAAGAAAAGAGAGAAAAAGCTAAGGAATAAAAAAGACAAGAAGACACGGAGAAAAGGAGCAAACTAAAACAAACGGAGAAGAAAGAACAAGAGAGGAGGGAACAGAAGAAAAAAGTGAAAGTGAAAAAGAAGAAATGTAAGTAGGAAAACAAGAACCAGAATTAGGAGATGGAGAAAGGTGTCTGAATGGAGGAGGAAGAAAGGGAACTGAAGATATTCTGCCACGCTCTACATTACGAACACAAAACACGAAACAAACTAGTTGACGTATTGAATTTTTGCCGATGTCATCCCTCCTGGCGACTGGAAGCTCATTCCAGCCCCTTGGCTCTCCTCCGCTGCTTGCAACGACGCTTCGCATTAGAAACGCACAGTTTCCTCGCAAGCGACGGCAAACGATTAATGACATGCGCAAGCCCCACAGCCGACTCGCTAATTCGCGCAACAAGCTAGCTAAATGCGAGCGAAGCAAATCCTCCTACACGCTGTAAATACAATTGCAGTGTCTGCAGAAGGGAAATTGCACAAACTACATTCTCCAGGGTTCTACTTGCAGCTCGAAAGATATACACGAGTAGAGCGCTAGGAGGTAAAAATGGCATTCATGTGAGCATCGTGAAAGATGAATTAGACAAAAAGTATTCTTCTTTTTATCGATTAATTCATTTGATCTTTCGTTAATATCTTGTTTTTCAATCGTATACATTTTTTCAGAAATAAGGAGGTTAAATATCTTTACCAGTTTTGTAATTTGGCCATTTCTGTATTATTTTACTTTATTTTGTGTGTATTATAGAGAAAGTGATGTAATACTGCAATTAGTGGTGCTACAATACAATAGACGTTTTAGTTGCCATATGTTTCGAGTTGAGTCTCTCTTTTCGATTTTGCCCTATTTATTTCCAGACTGCTATCTCTCGGCTCATTACGAGCATAATTTGTAAATACAATTGTCTCTCTTAAGAAGAACTATAGAAATGTCACTTCAAGAAGAATTATAGAAATGTTGTATTATAAAATTGTTTGATAACAATTAAACTACATTTTCTAAAAAGTATAAATTAGTTTGAATAGTGACTATTTATTAGCAAACGTCGCTTTGCAATAGAGACATATTTAATACATTTTTCGGCGACGTTTTTTCAAAGTATATTTGCCTGAATATATTTGACATAATTTCAAAGTATATTTGCGTGAATATATTTGACATAATTTCAAAGCATATTTGCCATTAGAGGAAACTCGCCATGTTTCTTCAGACTCTTGAAATTAAATATTGCTAATAATATCTTTCAAAGTTGTACAGAACTTGCCTCGAAATATACGCATTTTCGACTTTTCAAATTTCTTTAAATTAAAGGTAAATATTCTCACCGTTTTTCTCAAGGATTTCAGAAGATAAATTTTCGTTGAAATTACAACATAACTAAATAATTAGTCTATCTTATGTACTCTTTTATGATGCAGGGAATTATTATTCAAGTTAACATTTCGTGGTTCTGAGGGTCTGTGATGCAAGATATTATGTGTGTTGGAAAATTGCCCTATCTGGACCGTGTCTCCTTTCCTAGCCTTCCAAGTAGTCTGGTTTGAAGACAATCACATTTCGGTCTGACGAAAAACATTTCTCGCCACCGGCTATCCATTTATGAATTTGATTTCAGTCGTCTCAACTCCGCTTCCAAATGTGGTATCTCAAGATCCAATTTCGCTCTCTCCATTTAGCGTTGGTGAGGATTTTTAATAGTAACTGTGCAGTAGTAAAGTAATTATGTGCTCTCATTTTCACTGCCCATGATCCATTTTTATTCTCATTCCTTAGTTCTTTTTTCTCAGTTTTAGCCTTTCTGCGCCATTATCTTTCAAGCATTGTGGACAAAAGCTAAATTCACCCACTGCACCCTGGGTTAAAAGTTCGTAGAACAATTGCACATCAATCCCTAGAATCCAACGCGAGGTTAATCAACTCGACTCCTTTCCAGCCCGCACCGCCTTCCGCGGATCAAGCGCTCGCTACCCCTTGGGCACACGCTGTTCCGCCGGGGGGCGGGGCGGGGCGGGGGGGGGGGTAGGCGATTTCCGTGGGGGCGGGCGGCGACAAACGGGCGCGTGCCTCGGGGCGAGCCGCCCCCGCACGGCGCAGAGGCAGCTGCCACCCCGGGGCGGGCGGCGGGCGGCGGCTGGCGGGCGGCAAAGGCCGACGCCGCGGGCGCTGCGAGAAGCCCGCGCAGGAGCTCCCAATGGAAACGGATTAGCGGAGGGTCGGAGGTGACGACGGCGATGAGACGGTCCAAGGAGGAGAGGGAGTAGTAGAGTTGGAAAAGGCGACGTAGGACAGAACAGCAGTGGCGGGAAGGGCGACGGAGAGGGAGGGGTGACGCGGCAGAGAGGGGCGACGAAGGCCAGAGAAGCAATGGGGATGGGCGCGGTGGTGGAGGCAGGAGAAGCGGTGGAATAAGGAAGGACGTTTCATTGATTGACTTATTGATGTTTACGGGGAGGTTAACTGTTGTGATCATTAGTATCGTTAGAGAAGATAATTTATACCAGGAAATGGCGGTGTTCCTTCTCCGCTGGATGGTGAGAATTCGCACCGACCAACATGTCGGCTTGTGGGGAATTTCCCCCTCCAAGCATCGCCCCCATCGGGCCCTCAGCCGGGAAAGCACTAAGCTCTCCACTGCTCCTGAGATGTGTGGTAGTCCACTGCTTTAAAGTGCCAGAGTGTGAGAGTAAGATGAATGGATAGGATAGGAAGAGGGAGAGAAGCAAAATATCATGCGTGGTTTGCGGCCCATTTGTTAGCGTTCTGCTCCGGCCTAGTACTGACCAGAGAAACCAAGGAAAATGACCGATCGGAGCAGCCGGCTGCTAAAGTTCTCCAGACAGCGACTGAATTCGACCTAGCTGTCTAGGTAGTGTCGAAATCCTGCCAACGTCGGGACATGAATTCTAGGACGTCTCGGTCTTAGCACTGAAATGACAATTGATGCCCTGAGCCACCTATGCTGGTCAGCCTGTTGAGATGAGTGACGAGGGTGGAAGAGGCGGCAGGAGAGGGAAGGGTGTCGACAGTGGGAGGGAAGTCCAGGGCGTGAAGCGACGAGTCCTGACTAGCAGGACGGGCGACGAAAGAGACGGGCAGTGAGGCTGGGCGAGACGATGAGAGTGGAAGGAACGTTGAGGGTGGAAGTGACGACGAGGTGACAGGGGCGACGTGGGTGAAAGAGGTGACGAGGGGAAAGGAGACACATGGGTGGGAGGGGCGACGAGAGTGGAAGCGGCGTTGAGGGTGGAAGATCTAACGAGGTGAAAGGAGGACGAGGCTGGGTGGAGCGTTGAAGGTGGGAGGGACATGGACGTGAAAGGGGCGGCGAGGGCGGAAGGGGCGAGGACGCCTGGCGCAGACATCCCAATTTGGCCGCCCAGGGCGCTGCTTAGGAGGGCGCGCGCCGCAATTGAACTGCGGAGATCAATTGATGTTGGCGCAGATACCCGCAAGGACGCTCTTTCTACAGGTTTTTGACCCGATAGTGTTAACCGACTGGAACTGCCTCGCAATATCTTTCGAGAAATGGTGTTTTCTTTTTATCCGATGGGCTACAGCTCAGATCTGGCCATGCCCTGATGTACTCATGCGACTTTACATCTCTGATATGTTTTGCAACGTTATTAGACTCGATATCATGGACAATCGCTTACATGGAGATGAAGTATGAACGCATCACCTTGCTCAATGAATAATGAAACAGGTTGAGTAATAAGAAAAGCATTTGGTGGGTGGCCAGTTTTATGAAATGTCATAGAAATAAAAATGAGGAACGAAGGAAGATATTAATATTGTACGTATTACTTCATAAAAACAATGCAATTGTGATGAATTTTTATAATATCTTAGGATATGAAAGTTCGTCCTCAAGTTATTGTAATCAATTACGGTCGCAAAAAATATATTCCGAGTTGGTTTTAACTTTCTTGTACACGTACATTTGAGGGAGGGATGATAAGATGACGAATTTAATTTTCTTAAATATTTCCTCGATTTAGCAAGAGGTTTACAAACTTGCTATTTACACGAGAACGTCTTCCAATTATTGCCGAAACTAAAAAAATTGACATGTAATATTCCACTATTGATGGATAAAAAATATTCTAAGCGAAAATGACATTTTCATCTTCTTACCTCGCCTATGGGATAAGACATCGAAGTGGGAGGACACGATGACGAACAAAGACAACAAATTAATCATATTATAATCCGTATTTAAGGCAGAAAAATAATACCACTTTCTGCGAATCAACAAACAAAATATAATACACGACAGTAGACTACAACATCTCCAAAATTGAAATAATATGGTGTAAAATGTAGCCTATATACACAAATTGCATCTCCAGGGTCTGTTCGGCTTGATGCTCTTCCCTGATCGACTACACTAGTCTACGAGTCATCGTTCCTCAAGTGGGAATTTCATTTCCCCTTGTTCCTCCGTGTAGATTCTGCTATTTGATTGGTTTTGCCGCAGCATTTACACTTCAATCCTACTTCTAATGAAACATTGTCGCAAATAAATAGAAGTGATGCTACAATAACGCATACTTTCTCATATTATTTCTAATACTTGAATTTTTTGAAAATTCATGGAGTTCAACGAAAATGAAACATACACCACTTTTAAGTAACTTTTGCTCTATTCGTGGAAAATTGAAGAAGATATTTCGAGTCATTGTTTATATTTTTTTCATAAGTTGCATTAACTTCCATCGGAAATTACTCTAACACTACTCGTTTTCCAAAAACTTGTACATGAGCCTTTTTTAAAGATCGGATTTTTACTTCCTTGTATACCGCTTACGCAGTACAGAAAAAGTATTGTAATAATGCGATTTTTTGGACAGAACAACTCGTATGGCTTGGTAATGAAAAATGGACTAAACTTGTTTCCGTATGTAGTACATTGCTTGCTGTTCCAGGAGATGTGATAGGTGTCGTGGCCATTGAATATAAAAAGGATATTTTGATTTTGAGGGGTGCCTACTTACACTAAGCTTCAACAATTTTAATTTTTTCTAAAAAACGGCTCCAAACTTTTTCTTTAATATTTGTTTCTGGAATAGAGCAAAATACGCTTAAACATTAAATTAAAATTAAGTCGCATTTTGGTTACACCCTCTCAATTTCTGAAAATTGCAAAAGTTCAAATTTTACAGCGTCTTCCTACAACAAAATTTATGACAGACATTTTAAAACAATGAAAATTGTTTTCTTTTTTCAAATTATTTATTTTAGGTCCCTTTATAAACATCTAAGATAATTGAAGGGTTGAAGTAAATAGGGATCTAAGTGCCAAAAATCAAAATTTTGGGTTTTGATCGTTAATGTGATCTATGTGCCAACGCCAATAACGTAAAATAGGATCTATGTGCCAAAATGGGGGCTTAGTAGTTGCAGTGGTCACCTACAAAATGCGCTGGGTGTATGTGCCAGGCTGTCCAACATATAAAGGGATCTAAGTCCTCCCGCCAGGTTGCCTTCTGTAAATTTCTGTTGCTTTCTGCAATAAGAAAAGTAAATAATAGACCTATGAAAAGTAAAATTTAGTTATTAAATAACTAAATTTTACTTTTCATAGGCCTATTATTTATTTGCAAGATCATTATTTGTAAAAAAGGATATAAGTGCCAGTGGCACTTACGTCTTCTTTTAGGTTACAACATGCGGACTTAGATTCGACCTGATTTGTATAAGTTTTAATTTTATTTCAAGTTAATTTAATAAAAAATTAATTGTTTTAATGATAAAACCGTGCTTATAATACCTCATACTGAATTGTAAATTCTATTGTGTTTTGAAAAAATACATTTGTATGCTCACTACAGAAAAAACATGATTTCTGGGAAATTTGGAATTTGGCACTTAGATCCCTATTTACTTCAACCCTTCAATTAGCTACCACTATTGATTTACACCAAAGATACATTTTTTAAATTATAACAAACATAAATATTAAATAGAATATATTTTACAATAATTCATCATTTTATCAAGATTAGCAATATAAGATGATTTAACATTGACTTGAAACCTTAAATCGAATTAAATATTTCATATACATCTTTTTGACGCCAAGACTGTTTCTTACATTTTAGTGGCTTAAACTTTCAGGATAATGTGAGATAGTGATAACATTCCTCCACATTTTGGACTGGTGGCTGTGACAGTTAATGAAATCTGTTGTCCAAAAAGAAGTCTTGAAATAAGATCGAGTACAATTTTATTGAAAGTATGAGTAGTTTTTGTGTATTTTTGCATAAAACATAGGTCGAGTAAGATGTCACGTTTACCACTCGTAACGCCGTTAAACAGTGATAGAGAAACTTGATTTCGTTCATCCAATTGTCCGTCCGTCTCTCGGTTCAGTCGTCGATCCGTCCGTCAGCCCGTCCGTTCGTTCGTCCGTTCGTTCGTCCATCTGTCCGGCCCTCACGGTTAGACACTTTCCAGGTTACCAATCGAGGCAAATGAGGTGCCACTCGACGCATCACGGTCTCCTTGAGAGGAATTTATTATTTTTTCAGGAGCCATCCAGAAGATTCTAGAAGGTTTATCTGAAGTACGTGTTTTGGTGTTTTTTAGCAACTAAAACGCATTTTGAGAGAATTCTGACACCTACAGATGTTGTCAACGGCTCATTCAGACCCCTCGATAAGACAGATCAATTGACAAAATTCCTACTATGCGTCTACGATATTCGGGAAGAACTCCAAAAAACACGCGGTTCAATACACCTACGAGAGCATTGATGAAACGCTATGACTCACTATCCTACGTTTCTGGAACTTACATTCGAATCGCTAAGACTTGATTCATCAGCGCCGATGGAGGTGATCACATTTCACTGCTTTCGACAAGACGGCTCAATTGGCTCGATTTCTAGGTTATATTTCCAGAATATTCCAGAAGAATTCTAGAAAAACGATGTTCTGAGAAATTTGAGGTATCTTTTGTTGTGAAACACAAGGATTAATATAATGCATTTTCGGCTCAACATGAATACTTAATGCGTGATTCATTACTTTGACAAAAACTTTTCATTGCATTGACGATAGTTAAACCTACTCATGTCATGAAACACACAATTTTAAAGAACTTCTATTGATACTTTTTCATTTAACTTTGTTTCAGAGGGTACACGGGTCAAACAACTATATCGTTTTCAAAGTTTCTTTATCATATAAACTTGCACTGCACAAATTAAATTGTCAACTTGAAAAATCCGCCGCCGGATCCGTCAGGCTGAGCTAGAAAAGATCTATTATGATTTATTACCTATTTCCAAACATTTTTACTGTAGCACTACAGTATCAACAGGGTCCCCAACATATTGGCCCTAGATGTAAATAAAAAACCCAATGTCATAGACTTTTTCGTAATGAAAGGACTCAAGAAAAATTTTATAACCATTAAATCTTCCCTCGACCTTACCTTCGATCATTTCCCAATCATTCTCACTACTGGTTCCATAGTTACTGAAAAATACAAAAAAAGTCCTAACTACGAGATGTTCAAACTTGAATCTCTTCAAAGAGTATCTAATCGAAAACTTGTCATGTAATCTACCCTTAAAAACGGCAGATGATATAGATGACGCTGTGGGTTATATAACTACCAATATTCTACAAGTGGCATGGCGATCGACACCTTCTGTTGTAACTTAAAAAAATAATCATGACTATCTAATGGAAACTGCAATAACCGCAGCAAAACAGAACTCTAGGAAATAAAAGAAATCTAAATAGAGCAAGTTGGCAACTCAAAAGAAAATTAAAGTACTTAAAAAATACAGAAATTCGGGCGTATCTCGAAACACTTTCCTCTACTGAAAGCACCGAATCTTCTCTCTGGCAAGCCTGCAAGCACATTGAAAAAACAATTCAACCAATATCCTCAATCCTGTACCGGATGGCATATGGGCAAAAACCAACAAAGAAAAATCAGATTTATTTGCCGAACACTTGGCAAAGGTCTTCCATCCCATTCGTAATGATTAAGCAGCAGAGAACTCGCAAGACAAAGAAATCACTAATTATCTGGAAACACCGTATCAGTTATTCCCATCCATCCATCATTTGTCAACAAAAGAAACAATACGCTATCTCTTCCCTTGAAGAAAGACCCCGGTTATGATCTGATGACAGGTGACGTCCTTAAGAACCAGCCCAAGAAAGCTATTGCCTTGCCTACCTCGATACTAAGTGCAGTTCTCAGAAAAGGTCATTTTCCCTCAGAGTGGAAAATTTCCCCAAAATCCTCATTTCTAAACCTGGTAAGCCTCCACATGAATCTACGTCATCCAGACTTATCAGTCTAATTCTCCCTATCAAAAAATGTGGGAAAACTAATGCTGTAGAGACTAAGACCAATTCTGGATGAACATGAACTAATTCCTTGTCATTCCTTTGTAATAAAACTCCACATAAAGACCTACAAATTCGAATGGTGTACGAAAATGTAACTAACTACAGAAGAACATACAAAGACAGACTCCAAGATCACTCGAATCACTTAGCCTTCAACATCCTTTAGTGAAGAAACGTGGAGATTTAAAATATATAAACCGTTAGATTTAACACACAGATTTGTCACATACAATATATTTTCTAATGTAATACTCAAATTAATGTTTGAATTCAGAAGATACACCAAAGGGTGCATCTTCCTCATGACTTTATATATATTAAACATTTCACCAAATGTTCGTATTATTAAAAATTGTAAAATAAAAATTATTTTAAAAAATCGTTTATACTCAGCGCAACATGACTATTAAAAATTCAGAAATTCTCACAAATGTCAAAAGTAGACTGAAATGTATCTGTTAATTTTTAATAATTACAAAACTCAGAAGCAATTGATTTTTATATTATTAGTTTCAAAATTAGTTTATTTTATTTTATTTATCTAAGATGTAACGTAGAAACGCGTGGTAGAGCATGTAATGTTTTCAGGGGAATCATCTGAACATTGTTTTGCACGCATTTTGAAGGAGTGATGGTGAGAACATTCATAAGAGGCAGGATCGGAAATGAAGATATAACGGCAATAATTTTACATGAAAAAACTGTTGATATTACGGATGACTTTGAGAAATATAAATGGCTGACATTCAAACACCTCGTTTTCTTCTTTGAATCGCTCTTGGCGTGAAAGCATTCTCGCTATGTGTTATTGATTTAGGAAGTTAGAAGTTTGAAACGTTATACACAAGTTGTTTGCTTATATCATTTAAAGGCTATATCGCTGGCGTATCTTTCATTGATTGTCGATGATACCCCAGCAATGTTTGTATTTGAATTCAGTTTGACCAGATTTGGAATGTTTTGAGTCTTAATTTCCGCGTGGGTATGTTAATGGTCTTTTGATCTACATACAATTATTCCTTTTTAATCATCATATCGCTTACTCGACAAAAACATCAACACAAAGCTTGGTTTTGTTCCATTAGCTTATTTCAAAGTAGATATATTTCATATCATCAGGGACGTCCAATTTTGAAGGTTTAATGTTATGTAATATACAATATCTTTGTCAGTGTGCGATAAGAGAAATATGTATAAAAAAAACTCATTTTGTAGAACGTTTGTTTCGTTCCAAAAGACAAAATAGCTTTTCCTGTAACTTAATATTAATGAGTAAATAGTTTTTACTAATTAAAATGTTCTGTTTTCTGAGCATAGTTTTTCACGTTCAGAATAGAGGCTTATTTTTGAGATGTGACACTTCTTGGGCACCGACGTTTAACATTTTACTGTCTACTGAACGATTCAAATTTTTACGTTTAAACTAGAAGAAATGTATTGAGAGAGACCGGGGCTAAATGATCAGTTTATTTTTAATCCCAAAACAAATCTTTAATGAAGTGTATCACATGGTCATTTAAAATAATACGTACTGTGGCTACAGTTTGTACCTGATTGTGCGTATGCTTCGTGACATCTTATAAGCCACGACTCAAACGCCCACTTCATCTTCGATTTGGTCTCCCTTCTTGGCTGCTGACCTCGCCTCCTCCCGTCCTCTACTCACTTCAGCGTCGAGCGATCTCTGGGGGCCATGACAGCAGCAGGCACAGTGGGCGAAAACATGTTTGCATGCAACATGGATCATTCTTTCGGCAATTATATTGAAATTGAATTTGGCAAATATCTACTTTTACATTTTTTTTTAAATTTTTTTAAGATGAATATTATGTGAATAATTGGAAACCCTGCAAAGTCGAACATGCATAAATAAATACAAAAAAAGATATTATCCAGGCAGACAGTATATTCTCTAAAAGAAGAAGTTGAACGTTTTGAGCTTTAAGTATTGTTCAACATATTACTCACCATCAGAGCCACTGCAATCATTTATGGGACAATTATCATTCTAAAAGGATGGAAGACAATGTAATGAAGTATTTAATTATTGTAAAGCAATAGGCAAAAAGGCGGTAGAAATGTCGTTGGAATGTAATGTGGCGATATGGGATTATACAACCCCATAACACCACCGTTTCATCGGCATGAACGCTCACAGGCAGCGAGAAGAGCAGTCGAAAACCAGAGTAGCAAAACGCGCAGCCTGGTATCCGTTGCTCGTACTAGTCACCACGAACTATCAAGCAGCGTTCTACTGGTGGAGGGTTGAAGGAGGAGAAATCATCCCCCCCGCTACGGTGAATTTCCCCAGGCAACGCCAATAAATAGGCGAGCGCACAGGCGGAAGCCCTCTTTTTCCTATCAGCGTTCGCCGAAGAAGCAGCTCTCCTGGTAATCACCGCTCGGCAAGTAAGCAGATTTTCGTCAACGCTCGTCAGGTCAGATAGTATTCGCCGCCGTAACGACTTTTTAGATAGGAGTTTCCGGCGTTGCAAAGACGTCTAGTTAGTCGTCCGCGCAGTAGTGAGGAATAGTAAAGTATTCTTTTATTAACGAGTACGGGAAGTGAAAAGTTGCCCGTTGTCAGGAAAGCCCTGAAAAGTTCTTGATTAACAGAATAAAAGTAGGAACGAGCGAAGTACTTGCACTAGCAGTCAGGGAAGTGCAAGGGACATTTTCTACAAATTGGGCGTAATCGAAGGCGGTAGCAGCCGTGGGAGGAGAAGAAACCGATTAGTGGAGACGGAAGAATACGCGAGTCGACCGGGGAGAAGACGCCGTTCAGGAAGATAGAAGAAGACGCAAGAGGACAGCGCAGGCAACGCAGAACTTCGGAATCGAGCAACGCGGTGCGGAACCCAGCACGCGACTTCAAGGTTGAAAAGTGGACAGTTTCGAGGTAACCTGTAGAACTACGAAATTAGGTCAAGTTCACGTCGGCAGGGAAAGAATAGTTCCAGAAGTATTAGAAAATTGAGGAAGCGGGTGTTAATAATTTGCAGCTTTGCAGTGGGAGATTTGGATGCGTAATTGCTTGCCTTTAACCATTCTATTGGAGCAGTCATTATTCTGTTATTAGCAGATAAAATTGAGAGTAGTGCACTTGCCCACATATTATTCATCGTATGTTATATTTTTAAAGAAAGGCAAGAGATTGTAAATTAAGTTTAATTTCACGTGCAATTGTAACTAGTGTAATTTAATTTAGGCGTATTGAATTTTCAAAGGGAATTCCCAGTACTGGTTAGAGAAATTGTTTCAGAAAATTAGTTCTGAAGAAAATTAAGAGATTTCATTAAATAGGCTGTAAAAATTTCTTTTGTGTTTATTTGAATATTTTTGAAAAGTGTGATTTTGGTTTTTGATTTGTTTTCCTTTGTTATCAACTCATGCCACAGAGTTTTGAGTGAATTATATGCTCGTTTATGTGTGATTTGTGTGTCTTTTATTGTGTCGAGGGTTCAGACCTTTCTCGTACCCGAAAGATCCTGCTTCCTGAGATTCTAAGCTCGCTTCACGAGCATAATATCTTAACAACCTGCTTACAGTGCATGCGGCTGTGTGTGCAGAAGGTACAAGTTGTGTGGTGTAGGTAAGCACGTTAGATATTATAAATCAAATCTTTACAAGGAACTAATGTCTTACCCTTTGAATAATAGTTCAAACCCCTTCCGAACTGCAAAAGGATATGTGAGTAGAAATTGTATACTTCGATAGCGAAAAAATGAGTGATCATAAATTACAAAAATTCAGTAAAGCGCTGAATGATTAATGAAATGAATGAAAACAAGTTAACATTTGATCGCGATTTGCGGGGCACAGGCAACAAGGGTGGGAATAAACAACTCTATGGGGTAGCGAAAAATAGAATGTCAAGTATTTTTATAACTTCCCTCATATCGTAATTTTCCACGGTGTTGTATTTAATATTAAAACAATAAAATAACATTATTTAAGTTTCTTAAAAACATTGAGATAATATAATCGCATCAATACTAATGATCTATAACATAATGTCCTGCTTCCCCGAGATTTTATGGTAAAGTTTGGCCAAGATCACCTTAAGGAAAATATTATTACTTAAATTTTAAAGATATTCTGCCAAAAGAGATTTTTCAGATAGAATGTTGAGCAATAAACAATAAAAAACATCGGGTCGCTACAAAAATGTGATGATATTGGAACGACATCTGGCGGTACAATTCGGTAGTTTTCGCGGTGCGGAATTCAGTCTCCCAGATTGAGTAACTGGACGGGCGTCAATCGTTCTTGCACGTTTGTGCAGGAAGTCGAAGGCGCGCTCCCGCCCAGGCAATCATACGCTCTGGAATTCGAGACCTGCGGAGAGATATTAAAAATCCCTGGCCGGGAAGCACGCTAGGGATGAGTAACATTGGTGATTACGAAAAAGCTACAGGAGCTCAATTCTAAAGGCTCACTCAGGATCAACGAAATCTACCTTCAATTATTAAAATTAGCCAAAAATGCTGTTTTATTGCGAAGCTCATACGTCATAGAAAAATATTTTATGAAAACAAATAAATGAGGAAAATATACACCAAATAAAAGGAACACTGCAGAAATAAGCCCGAGCCTGTTCGAAATCCCATTGTAGAGGACTGGAAGACGCCTATACGGGCAGACTGCGCCACGCACTACATACGTGAGATTTTCGGGAACACTGTGAACCTAATTTTCGATACACACGTTATTGGATTCCCAGAAAGTAGTGTGTTTAAACAATATAATATACAAGAGGAACTAAGTTAATTTCCTTCGTAGGGCTTGACAACCAGTAGCAACAGCGTCTCCCTAAGGAGCGCGAAGTTGGACACTATTCTGATGAAAGAGAAAAGTTTGAAATGGAAAAGACCTTAAATTTCGTGTTAAAGACATGGAATTGTTATTTGTATTGCTATTTTGATCCCACGAAATAAAAGACAGTTATTTTTATTAAAACAATTAATAATTCATTATGACAGTCTTTAGTTTCGCTCTACTTTGTAGAACGTTTCGATAAAGGTGATTTTGTATTTTACAAGTATCGGAAGGTTTTACAACTCGGACGGAATTTGTGGTTTGTATTTTTAACTTAACATTATATTGAGAGTTCTGGTAACCAACTCAAGCGTCTGACGTTCCACCAAACATGTTTTCCTTTTCGTGATATCTGTAGATTTAAGACTTCGTTCACCCATGTTTCACCCGCGGTCCTTCGGTCCGAGATCGCTACAGCACTGCTGTCTTAGCTATCTCGGCCATCCGGACCGGCAAACTGACTCTTGTGGAATTATTACTGAGCTGACTTACTTTTGGGAAATGAACCAGCGAAGTTAGCCCAATAGAAAGCAGACTGTCGTTGAAAACGGACGTAGTATTTGCCACCTTGCAGTCGTTCGATGTCGGTCGACTTACGTTTCAATTGATTCAGTTCTTGACACTCGTGTGTATCAAACTAAACTGGAGGTCATGATCGGTGATTAACACGTAGAAATGGTTCGTGTTAATTTCGCGTACGTTGGCTAACTTGTGCAGGATTTGTGGTGCTCCCTATTCCAGGTGGCTGCCGGAACAGTTTCTTATGATACGGGGACATGATCCATGCGATATATTGTTTTCTTTCATCTTTATCCCCTCCGCTTCCCTTACACACACACACACACACACACACACACACACACACACACATTAATCTGTCACACATGGCGGGAGACCACTGAGGAGCATAGATGTGGTCCCGGCAGGGGCTTCGCCACTGAGAGATACTTGGGAGAAACATCGCACGTCGATGTGTAGGTCGGCTTTTAATTCCACGTTTCATCGGGAAGGAACACTGCCATTTCTCGAGATATGATGGGCCCAAACACTTACGCGACTATTGACCATAGCAGTTGATGTGCTCGAAAACATTGACTAATCTATTGTTCTGTTCCGAGTCGGACATAGGGTGACATGCCCTCCTGGATCGGGAATGGGTGGCACTGCGTGTCGTCAGAGGTGGGGGTGCGTGGGAGGGGGAGCGGAGGCCTGAATGAAGCCTTGATTACAGCGTCGCACCGCCGACACCAGGTGCCTTCTCGCCTGCGCTTCCCTCAACAGCGGCGGGGGCGGCGGGGTGGCGGGGCGGCGGGGCGGCGGGGACGACAGGGACGGCGGGGAAGGCGGGGAAGGCGGGGAAGGCGGGGAAGGCGGGACGGCGGGGACGGCGGGGACGGCTGGGACGGCTGGGACGGCGGGGACGGCGGGGTCGGCGGGGACGACGGGGACGGCGGGGACGGCGGGGAAGGCGGGGAAGGCGGGACGGCGGGGACGGCAGGGACGGCGGGGAAGGCGGGGAAGGCGGGGAAGGCGGGACGGCGGGGACGGCGGAGATGGCGGGGACGGCGAAAGTTGCGGCTGAGGCGGCGGGGGCGGCTACGAGAGCGGGGCAGAGGCGGCTGAGACGGCAGCGTCGCCGGCCGCACGGGGACCGCCCGGGCCCCTCGTCGTGATTAGCGCGGGAAATGACGAGAAAGACGCTGCGCCGGGAACACGAGCGATAGCGGCGAGGCGAACAGCGATGGCTGCCAGAAACGGGGGAGAGTGTGCGGGGCGGCGGTCGAGATGGGGATGTTGAACTTTAGCGAACAGGGTTGGGTCTATCGACGAAACTACTACGTGATGCTACTACGGGGCAGAGTTGTTAATTGGATCTAACCGAGATCATTGAATTTTCTATAGAAATTAATTATCTAATTTTATTTATTTGTTCTCAGGTAATACTTTTGGTTAAAATATAATTTGTTTAAACGGCAATATAAAAACCAAAATATGAAAATTTATTGCTTTGGTAAATCATGTTCGTTGAAATAGATTCATATGAAGCCTATTCCGTAATTGATGATAAATAAACCTTATTAAAAAGTTGCTTTGCAATCAACAATTGATATTATTAACTTATTTGCGTGTACTGATTTCAGATCTGAAATGTCTTAAATGCCTTTCTTGTTCACCGAAAGCGCTATTTCTTGGAATCGACATGTGTAAAAATCTCAATATTTTATTTTCTTCTCATTAAACTCATAGTCAGCGGAGAGATAATTTACGATCAAATTTCAAATTAAATTCGTATTTAGAATTAGTTTGCATCACAGTGTAAATCTCTTTATTATATTAAAACAGTGTACTTTCAAGAACACGAGCTGGCAGGAGAGGAGGACACTCATCCAATCGCGTCCTTTATTAAAACTTAAATTTTTGGTATTAAAGCTCCCTTTCGGATGACAGTGTGATCCTCTTCTTTCAGCTCGTGACCCAGAGTGCGCACATTGTTTTAATCCAAGTATAGTAATACAAATTGTCATAAAAAATTCGAAGTTTATATAAAATGCTCGTTAAATGACACATTTATTCTACGGCCCGCCGCCCCGTCACCCCGCCGCCCTGCCGCCTCGCCGCCTCGCCGCCCCGCCACCACACCAACCCGCCACCCCCACCGCCCCGCCGCCCCCACCGCCCTGCCACCCCCGCCGCCCCGCCGCCCCGCCACCCCGCCAACCCGCCACCCCCATCGCCCCGCCGCCCCCACCGCCCTGCCGCCCCGCCGCCCCGCCGCCCCGCCAACCCGCCACCCCCATCGCCCCGCCGCCCCCACCGCCCCCGCCGCACCGCCACCCCGTCGCCCCCGCCGCCCCGCCGCCCCGCCGCCCCGCCGCCCCGCCTCCCCGCCACCCGCCGCCCCGCCGCCCCGCCGCCCCGCCGCCCCGCCGCCCCGCCGCCCCGCCGCCCCGCCGCCCTGCCGCCCTGCCGCCCCGCCGCCCCTTCGACCCCGCCGCCGCCTGCTTCGCATCCGTACCGCAGCCCCCTCCCTCGCCGCCTTCGTCGTCACCCTCCTCGTTTTCTCCGTGGCCGCCTTCGTCGACTCCGCCCTCGTCTCCTCCGTCGCCTCCGCCCTCGCCGCCGGCGTCGCCGTGGCTTGGCGTTGCGACGGCGTGGAGAGTGAAGCCAGAGGCGCCTCGACGCTGCGTCTTTTACCGAGCTCGCGCTCCGGAAAATTCCCTCCGTCGGCGAATCCGCTGAGGCTGCGAGGGGCGAGCAGAGTGGGCGAGCAGGAGAGGGCAGGCGACGCTGAGACGATGAAGTCGCAGAGTGGAAAAAAGGTGGGATGTCGACGCTATGCCCAGGCGACGTACACCGCTCCGAGGTGGGCTGAAAGACGTGCGTTGCAAATAAACGATAGAATAGAAAAGAAAGAAAAACAGAACGGGGGCATGGTAATTTTCAACATGTGTAGTCGAGGTTGTCGGGCCGGAAGCGTCTAAACTACTTCGGATCAGAGTTTTTGGGTTCAAGTTCAACCTAAAATATGGGAGTTAACGCTTTCTCAATAAGCCAGTGGTTCACGTATTCGGCTTACAGCGTAGAATTAATCGCAAAATTTGCTCTGGCAGTAGTTTCTCCTTGAATTTTCTTGCTGAGAATAAGATACCTGGTTCTCAGCGTTAAAGGGTTCAGAGTCGGTTATCAAATGAAAACGATTATTCAGGAGTGTTAAGAGCGACTTTAGTTTAATATTCTTTTTAACCTTAAAACGACGACCAGACAACACTCCACGCACCATTCCACATCCAACTACTCACACACACGCGCACACACACACACAAGAAAGATTGCAGACAAACATTTATGCCTACTATGAAAATTGTATCTGTGATCGTGTGAACCAAAAAGCTTTCTGTCCTCCGATAACGTAAATAAAGGGAACTTCAAGAATCAATGCGAGGGAAATAAAAAAATCTACTCTTTGATTATTTATTCTGTGTTGAAGGTGAACATGAATACCAGTTGCTTTTAGAGGTTTTTGTGAACATAAATGTATTTAGTAGACAAAATATTCTTTAAATAAGTTGACGAAAAATTGCAAATTATTTATTTTGATTTATTTATAACTGAAATATATTTAATCTCTATTACGAATATGAGAACATATGTCTTTGGTGTATGTTGATTGGTGAATGGTTTGCTGAATGAGTGCTGACGATGCTGACGTATTTTAAATAATGATGGTGGAATGATGAAATGGATGATAGCAAAAATGAACCCTGAAAAAGTCTGAAGGGGATGAGTGGATGCGGATTTGAATGAAATTCTGAACAATTATAATAATATTCCAATATTATTGTAGCGATGGCGATTTGAATCCTCTGAGTATGGAATGCAAACGTTCTTACAAGTATGCCATTAGTAATCACACTAGGTAGATTTAAACGATCAAAAATTATTTTTCCACATATACAGTAACCAGTTCCCAAAATTACAAAAGAAGTTGACACACACACTTCTTTCCGACCCACTGTGATCCGCTGGGGTGGGGTGGGGTCGGCGACACAACGAACTAGCTGAGTGACTGGAGGAAGCGCAGAATATCGCCTGGGGATGCAGCGCATTTGAGAGAGATAGAGACAAAAGTGGAGAAAGACGGGAGAGGTGCGGCGTTATAGAGGCAAGCTCCGAGAGCGCCAGGCTTAGACGAGATGGGAGTCGACGGTTAGTTGCGTCTCCGAGGTGGACAGCGGAGTCAATCTGAGAAAGGTAATTTGAAATCGTAAGAGGAAAGTGCGGGAGAACGAGAGAAGGAGACAAAATCATAGAGGCTATCGGAACGTCGTATTCACAAGTTCACTGCGTTGCCATGAAAAATCAAACATCGAAATGCACTATTTTTCTTATTCTGCACATCAGTAGAGCGTGTGCGCAATTTTTGTCGTATGATCCGTAAAGTTCGAAAGGGAATCTCTGAAATACAGATGAATTCCTCTGGCTTGAATCATTGGATTAAGGTGGGAGCGAAATTGCTGAAACTGACTCAGATCTTTCAATATCTTCCAGTGTACGTTTTCTGAGGAAACACAAATTGATTTCACAGAATCTCTCAATACTTTGTTTCGTTTGAAGCACTTCAAAGACTCTTTAGGAATATGATACCAAAATCATATTTCTAAGTAGAAAATTGTGAAACTACTTTTGTTCAAACAACCAAAAGATGAGGCGAGGTTTTCTGACAAAAGTAATGTACTTTACGGATCAAATAAGGTACACGTATGCCTCGGGTTCCTGCGTCACTAGAATGAAAATGAAGAACGGAAGAAAGGCACCTAGGGTGAATGGACAACTGTTATTGTTGACTCACAATTATTGTTGGAGTTAACAAAAATTATTTTTGTTTTATTTTGTTTTTATTACAGTTATTATTATTAACCTTATTTGTAATAAGGTTATGTCGCACGTGTAGAGAAGTGTTGGGTTCTTAAAAGTATCCAGAAGATTGCAGATATATTCGTACATATCACTTACATGCTCAATTTTTTTTTAAATCTCCATTCGTAAGAAAAAATAAGGACAAATAAATCTGCGCACATTTAAATGATAAATTGGAATATAATGACTTGGATAATCGCTTTTATACTTTTTCAATTGTTTTGTCACCTTCGAAAATACTTTCTCTGAACATAACAAATATGACAAGCGAACGTTGTTAATGTTTTGTCTCCTTTTTATATTTCATGAGTTTCTTTTATCTTAAGTTCAACTTTACGAAAATGAAAACAATTTTGAAAGAAGTATTATCAGAACCTGTATAAACTATTAACTACCATCTTCAGTTTTGAAAAAGATAACAAAATCAATGTGGATAAATATTTTTGGATTTATTATCGTTACAATTCACACACCCATGTACTCACAATATCTAACAAACACAATTCGAGTTATACAAATTCTGTGAGCAGTTATTTTGTGGTTTCGACAAAAACGCACTGTACCATGGAAAATAATTCTTCAACGAAACATTTTTTATACTAATCTACTATATTATAAAACTTTTTTCCAGGCTATCTGTTCTCTTCTGAACGACATTATGATTTGCGCGTTTTTCAGAGTAATGGTTTTTCAAAATGACTCACTCTTATAGTCTACACACCTTCAGTTAAAGATGGGTGATTTTTTAAGGAAGCTGATTCTAAACTCAGTCTTATTTATAGTATTGGAGATCAGAGATATTTCCTGTCCGATCTCCCAACTTGAAGATTAAGTTTGTAATAATAAAACATTGTAAAACTACATTAATGTGAAGTAAATAGAAAAGAAAACAAAAAAATGTTTAGAATTAATAGATTTATTTAGTCAAATATAAATTATTATTACTGAGTAATTCATTTCAGAATTCAATTTCAGACTTTCAAAATTCAGAATTATTACTGAGCAATTCAGAAGTAGAAATACCAAAACGTTGTCTTGTTTTACAGTAGTTTGTACGGATCTCATTTTTCTTGTTTGGCCCTATATTTCAGTGCAATCTCACGTACATATATTCAGGTCACTATTTCTATAGCAATCTGATGCTTTCAGATCATTCTGAATCACAAGCAGTCGTTTTAGAAGGAATAGAAGGAGAGTTTGCAAGTTTTGAAGTAAATAGTACAAGTGAAAAACTCCCCGAGCAAAGAGAAATAACAGCGGAACACGTACGAGAGTTCTTTGCAGAGTTGGTAATCTCGTATTCTTTTCCTTTACGGTCTGGAAAGAAATTTCGAGCATTGTGAAATGGCTGCAGTTGCACCAGTGGCATTAAGAGTTGAGCTTCGTCAGAGTACGGGACGAAGTGCGTGCAAGCTAGCGGTTTTTAACATCAGATAATATGGGACGATATTAATTGCGAAAGTATGACCTGTATTACTAAATTTAGATAGATATTGGCATAATAAAATGTGATTCTCAATTGGATTCTCTGGGCAATATCTTTTGTCACAGCAGCATCACAGCAACAGAATTGTATCTAGCCGACCACGGAACGTGCGCGATATTTCCTTCCTGATCCTCGTCCTCTCATCTCCCTTATCCTCGTCCTCTCATGCTTACACTTACTATACGTATACTATTCTACACGTAAACTACACTACCACTCGTTTTGGAGATAAGAATTTCAATTGGAATTTTTTAATTGTATGATCAGTTAAATGAAAGAAGGCTTTAGTTAAACATTAATAATGTATCCTAATTATCAGGAAAAATAAACTAAGATGAAATTATAATGTGACACTTCAATATATTACTGTAGTATCTCCCTGTCTCTAAATGTGATACTCTGCAATATACCATCAGAGGAGGTAAAAATAGAGTTTGCACCTTGGCGTGGGTTCATCCCAATAAACGTACAGTCTTCGACGCCCCTGCCTCGCCAATGACGTGATCGAAAACGCTTTACATGAGCAATAAACTTTTACTGCCAGGCACCTTTAAATAAATAAATATTTGTATAGCTAAATTGAGTGGCACCTCTGGTTTTACGATTCTCTCGTATAGTCACCTCGTTCTTTACGTGTTGAATAGGTTATGAAAAATTGAAATGGAATTCACTAACAATCTGTTTTATTATACACACTCCTTTCCTCATAGATTCCATACAGTCCGAGCGCGTCTGCGCTATGTGATCAAGAATTACTGTTTGTATTTAATTTCAATGTTCCTGATCGGAAGTTTGCTGATAGAGATACAATTTTTGTTTCTTTTCTTTGTAGGTAAAAAATGTAAATAGTTCAGAAGGAAATTATTGAGAGGCATAATATAAAATAAACTAAAACAAGTGCATTTGTATACTGTATTATTTTACCCTTAAATAAATGTATTCATTTAATCCGTAGGTATTGTAGTGTATGATACGCATTATTATTTATTGCGGTATTATTCTTGCACACCATTCATGGTTTTTTTGCTTCTGCGAACTTTGTAAGAGTAAACGATTGATTTATTGAATGACTATCGTTACTACAGCAAATAATTAAAAGCTATGTTTTTGAATATGTTTCATTGACTTCTAGCGGGGGCTGAAGTTTCATGAATCACTCCTTGGGTGCGCCACTGCAAGTAAGTAATAATTCCAGAGAATTTGCATTTCTTCTGTCAAAGTTTATTACCGGCCACGTCGGTCAAAATTGAACCGAATGTTCATGATTCATGTAAGCAATTTCGCAAGGAATAAACTATTTGCGCTTGAAGTAAATATAAGAGGCCGTGTCGCTAAGTGTATCACTACGCAACAAAGTCGAGTACACTCTTTAGGAGATACTTTGCCAACCAGGAGCAGATTCTTCGTCGATAAAAAATTTCCATAATTACGTCGTTTCCTCGTCGGAAGCACCAAAAAGAAAACAGCGTCAGAGATTAAATTATTCATAACATTGAGCACCGCCGTCGCCGCATGTTCCTCGCAACTTCGGGAAGCAAACTAGGAGAAGCCTCATTACGTCCCGCCCCACCCTTACAAAAGGGCATCTGCAACTAGCAACCACTACTCCGTACGCGGCGGAGGCCCTCGCCTCATCGCTGGCTCTTTCCCGCTTCCTCTCGCCCTTCCCCTTTGCCACCTCGGCGCTTGGCGAGGTCTTCATCGAAGTCGGAGCTTCCGACCACCCCCACCCCACTTCCCCTCCCTTCCCCTGCCCCTCACGGCCTTCTCCGCCGAGTTAGACCGCCCCGACACGAGAACACCTAGCAGTTCCCTTCCCCTCCCTCACCGGCCCCCACTCCGCACGCAGCCCCAACCGGCGCGCTGGTGGGGGAGAACGTAGCACCCCACCTCTGGGGAGAGCTTCTGAACTTCGGGGGCGGTTTCTTTTTAATTTCATCGATACTGAGCGAACGCGGCGCCTCCCCTCCTCCCTCTCCCCGTCCTTCTCCCTCCCCGACCTTCTTCCGCCCCCATCCTTCTTTCCTGCCCCGAGATGCGAAAACAAAAGGTATGCAAATGCGATTGTGCGATAGCCATCTTTACCGAGCGATGAAACAACTATTTTAGACCGGCGCAAGAAACAAATCACTGGCGCCGCTCGGGGATTCCCGGCGGCCGCCCCCTCGGCCGCGGAGTTAGGCGTCGAACTCCGGAATCCCCCCACCCCTGGTTTTCCTGCGCGTTTACTCGATGGCTGGGAAGCAGATTTATCAGAAATTTGCATCATTGATAGTTCCAAAGGAACTATTTTGTTTGATAATAATTTGTTTCACAATCATGTACTTCGGTGAAATCGCTACAATTTTATCTTATAATAATCAATTTTAATATGTACAATAGTGGCCGCAATATTTTTCAAATCACTATTGTATTTGTAGAACATAGATTAGAATGGAAATAACTTACAGAATGACATACGTATTTAAAAAGTTCGGAGAAAATTTATTCCAAAAATGAACTAATTCCTTTGTAAATCCATACATTTTGTTGTGATTCATTATCACATTGAAAATAAGAAAAAATACGTATTTTAAAGAAAAATTATATGAAGAACTTTCACAATATACTTTTAGTAGAAAAATATGTTTTTAAAGTAATTACTTAAGGACACATTGCGGTCCTACCTGACTTTCCCTTCTTTTACTTATTTAATTATCTTCACAAAACCTTTCATTAAAAACACACATTTTGCTCTTTGAGATGCCCGGATATGAATTCACTGTTCACATTTCCCTGCTTTGCGTAATATTCTTGTATTTGTTGCAATTAATTTCAGAGTTGTTCCAATCATTAGGGCCAAAAAAGAAACAGATGACAAACAATACCCTTCCTTAAAAACTACTATTTATGATAAATATAATAAAAATACATTCACACCTACGAAATAACATACATTCATACTTCAAGGATTCAGAAATCTTATTTTCCTACACCAGCAAATAAATGCGTATCATTATTTATGTTACTTCCGTATTTAAATATATAGCAATCATGGCACTTGCTTACTATTTAAAAAGTTTTTGATTTTTTTTTTCCGTTAGTCGAAATATTGCTTTCTTAGACCATGTGAAATCCTCATCCCCAGCATCATTTGACACGCGTTTACCGTATACTTCGTTCTTCCTCAGCAACCATTCCTCCACACTTGTTTCCGAAACTTCCCAAATGAAAAATTTTCAATAAGTGTTCCAAATATATTACGTGTTTGACTTTCCAAAGTTGCCACGCATTGAAAGTTCTAATTGAACTTTGTGTAAAATTGTCTCTTCAAATTCTCATCTATTAACTACCTTCAACTAACATATGTTTTGTAGGCGACTCGGATCGCACAAACAAGATTCTTCTTCGCAATTTCCATGCTGCGTATAACTTATTTTAGGAATCCTATTCAATCATTTGCTAGACTCTTTTTTACTCCAATATTACACTATTAATATGTAAATAAATTAAATTAATTTAGAAGGATGGTTCAGGATTTCTTAAGGACAGTCAGTTATTTTTCTTCAGATTAATTAATGTAAATCTATCTCTGCTTAAGTTTCGAGGCCTTATTTCTTTGACCCCGCTGAGTAAGCTGGTAAATCATGAAAACTTAATTTTATTACAGGAAAGCAAAAAACAACTATCAACCGATGCCAAAAATTAGGAATAAATTGTATTCAAATGGAATCTATACACAATTACAGTGTTTTTACAGCTCTTTCATTGGGTTTATTTTCAAATGTAGAATCAAATGTAAATTCAATTTTGATTTCCCGTTATTAACATAAGACAGAACGTGAAGTATGACACATGTTTCCTTTAACTTTGATGTTGTTTTCAACATTCCGTAAAAAATAATTAATAATTAAGACATAAATTGTTTCATAAATAAGGAAAAAACTGAATATGAGACACGTTTAATTACTGTTTAACAATAATCACAATTTTTGACTAATAAATCATGAACAACACACAAATGAACTTCAAAGTAATTCTGTTACATAGGAGTGCATCACTTAGAACGCTGATATTGTTCATAACGATCAATTTCCTCTAAATCTGGATCTACACATTGAATGTTGTTGAATGTTGTAGTCCTGCTTTTAGTAAAAATATTGACAAACTGGAACTACAAGTATTAATGGCAAAAGTTCAATATCAAAAGCGTGATGGGTCTCTCCAGGGAAGTGTGTCAATTTGAATCTTTAATGGCATCTTTTCTTAAGTGCTCCCCGAGTATCTGATATGAAGTGTCACACAGGAGGTTATTTTCGTTTTCCGGTGTCATGATCAGCATTTTCATCCTTGACTAATCAATTGTCATAATTGGATCTCTCAGCAATATCCTTTCTCTTGGTTGTAATATAAACCCACCTCCTAACACTATGTATCGCTTCTCAATGTTGGCTCCTTTAAGTCAAAAAGTTTAAATATCCACACATATAAACACTCTCCGCTTGCATTCAAGCAAGATTTGGTCATGTTAAGAATATCCTGGTAAATTCAGCTCTTCAGCAAAAATATTTATGTGAATAAGCAGATAACTATATTAATATATTCGTATTTCTCTCATGCGATTATTTCAACTAATCTTCCAGCGTGAAAAAAGAGACAACTCGACTTCTTTGATTTTGGTAAGTGATCTCAAAGTATTTAAAAGACGTCAATAACCAGACAACGCGACTTATCTTGTCGGGGTTTCTGATTTTAAGCAATTTATGTGATGTTCGAAAATAGACATGTCTATTACTCATCAACCAGGAGGAATTAAACTTATCTGATTATTCACAAATGTAGAGAATCTTTTAGAGAATTCAGCAGTATAATTATCTCATTTTCAGCAAAATGTTGACTTAACACCTTTTTCACCGGGGTCAAAGATTTGGTCTCATTAACAAGGTTAAAACGATGGCATTGTAAATACATCGCGTTAAAATATATAAGTGCAGGAATAATATATTTCACTAGAATATACAAAAATAAATAAATGAAGAACTATTAACACTTATTATTCATAGTGAGGAATAGAATGTGTACGTAGAAATGCACCAAGTATAGGCGAGTACATTTGTACCTCAGGTACATTTGAAATATAAATTGCGTAATATTACTCCTATGGCTTTGGTCCATCCCTCCAGGGCTAATAACCTTGGAGTTTAAAAATGGATTCAGTATGGAAATGTTAATCACCTCTCCCCAAAGTAAGAAGTTCCATGTCCCTTCCCAAAAGTTTTTAATGGTCAATAATACCTAAATCCAGTTGAAAATCAAACCTCCTTTGAGCATAAATAAAATGTATGTTATTGTAGTATATTTATCAATAAACGCACTAACTGGGATTCATAATTCCGTGGAGGTCGCATATTTGTAGTGGTAATTCATAATATGAGAAAAGAAATAATCGTTCACAATCAAAGTTATAATAATTATAAGCTTCTCACATTTTTAGGGGTCACAAGTTTTATGTGTATTTATTTTATGAACTGTCTTGACTTTTAAAATATTTGTTCAAAACAACGGAATGAAAACATCGATTTGTAAACAGTATTGTCTACTTTCTGAACAGTATTTATACAATTTTTAATTTAGTTATTACCTATGGAGCATTATGTCATTGTTAATTTCTTTCGTGAGATATGGAATTTATTTTAGGTATCTGTACTCATTCTTTTGAGAATAACAATCTCATTTTTCTTGCCAGGTAAGCAATTTTATTAGAACGACTTCCCTTCTAAAAAAAGTGCTCTGCTCCGAAACACGAAACCACTGAATTTTCGGGCGTGTTTCAACTGACAAATTTCTCACGGGCTTTTAAAGGCACTTCCTTGTTTGCCTTTTTATAAGCTTTTTTCCTATTTGAAAAAAACGCTGTTCTAGGAAAGGGGGTATAATATACTGAAAATACAAACCATTCAACTGAATAGATTCCTTACAACTCCTCCCTTTCAAGTGGCTGTTTGAAATTCCTTTGAAAACGCGAATGTATGGAAAGCCACTCAAGGATCCAGCTCGCCTTCCACGTCGAGGTCTGTGACAAGCACGCTATAACAACGCAACTAAATAAAATCGCAATTTCTCTTTCTACTAACTTCCTTTTTTTTCCCTGCTCTGGCGAAGTAGGTCCCCCCAAGTTCACCATTTCCCCGACTGTTGACTCTTCGCCTACCACTCGCGTTGCATGGCGATGAAACCCAAGCTACCAGCCCGTAGCGTAACGTGGAATGCCGGTGTAGCGGACTCAATCGCGTCGGGGGCCACGCCCACCGTAGCGAAACGCCCCGAAGCGTCGCAACGCTCCCCCACCCCGGCGCACCTCCGCCCCGGCGTCAATAAAGTTAACTGCAGTTAATTTTTTGCGAACTGCTGTTGAATCGTCCCAAGCAGACAACAAGCGGAACGGGAGCGGCGCGTTACGAAACAAGCGACACCCAAATCGTTCGATCCGGCACACTCTGCATAAAACAGAGATGCAAGAAAAGGTTCTTTTTTTATTTTAAAGATGAAACGACATTAAAGCGAAAGCGGACAAGAGGGGCCAAAGAGTCCGGCTCGGCGCGATTCGCCGAAAACGGAGGCTCAAACGCTTTCTTTTTCTCGTCCTCGTCTCAGGCCACCGTCAAGGGAACCGAAGCCGGAGAACCAGGGGAAGAGGAGGGAACGGTTTGGCCTTTCTGCCCTTTGCGGCCTGATTATCGACGGCGCGGGGACGGTGTGGCCGCTCGGCCGGCGCGGTGGCAGTCCGCTCACACGTTCCACCGCCCTCAGTCCTCACCGCGTCCTCACTCGTCCGTTCTCAGTGCTGCTGGCGTCCTCGCGCCACGCTGCACGGCGCGGCACGGCGCGGCACGGCGCTCAAAAGACCCGGCTCCAGCCAAAGGCCCTCTCTCTTTCTCTTTCTCTCGGCGGCTCGCAACGCTCTCTGGCGCGCCCGCTCTCGAAATGCGGGCCCCGCTGCTTCGACGCAGTAGGCTAAAGATCGGAAAGAGCGACTCGAAATAAAAACCTCGCCGCTTTTCTCCGCGGCAGCCGCTGCGGGGCTCTGCTTTGTGTGGCGCGGCTCGTTCCGTCTGTGCGGCTCGGACGCGTGCGGCGCGGCGGCGGCAACCGCTCGGGGAGTGCTGAGAGGCTTAGAATTTGTTTGGACACGCTGACCGACATCAGCGCAACCCAAACCCCGGAATTCCCCCCCCCCCACACACACACACACACTCACCGGCTGGGAACGTTGGTTACAAGGTTTGTGGGTCAAATTAAATGATGTCCTTCAATCGTTTGTTGCCTCTCGTTTATTATTAGTTGTTTAATTTGTTTAGATATGCGAGAAATCTGTGTCGCGCTTCGATTGATTGATTTATTGATTGATTGTTTAGTGATTCCGGGCACGTCAACTACCAGGGTCATTAGTCCCGGTAGTGTAATGCATGTTTTTTGCTCGGGGTTGGCGGTGATCTTTCCTCCCCTATATGGTAAGATCCTGCGCCTACCTACAGTCGGCTAGGTGGGTTTCCCCCACCAGGTATCTCCCAGCAGCGGGGCACCCCCACCTAGCCGACACAAGCTCTTAGGTCCTGACGGGTCTCTCGGCTTGTGGGGTAGTGTAGTGCATGTTAGTGTGTGTGTGAGGAGTGAGGATAGGACAAGGAAGAGGAAGGTATGATCGCGCGCGGGATGTTTTACAGCTGACAGCCAGTTACCCTTTTCATCCCGAAGGACGCATAATCGACAGTATACTAGACATCAACTCACTTTCAGGCTCCTCTGATCCGGGGTCAGCAAAACTCGACGCCCTCCGCGACAACACATACGTGAAAGACAAGAGACAAACAACCATGCCGGGACACAAACCCGCCACCGAAGCGCTGAGTCCGTTCATGCTCTTAGCCACCTCGGCCATCCAGGTCGGCATGTCGCAGTTTTGCAACATATAAAATGAACATCAAGCATAAGCACGTCTCTGAGCTGAATTCTTAAAATTATTCATCGTGTTAGTACACATTCATTAACCAGTATTCCATTCACCAGTTAACTAATATTGTGACGGTCGGCCCTTTTCCTATCACCCACACGCCTATTTCGACGAAAGACGCGCTACTTCATTCCCGCGTAAATTACAGGTCGTCATATCCACAACGGGATTTGGACTCTAAACATACTCAGGACAGAACACAAAATACTGACATTAAATTGGTTCATTATAATGGGACATTATTAATTCAACATTATTATACAAGAACACCTGGTACATCGCTCTAAAGCGACTTATCTGTGCGTTTAAAAAATGTAAAAATGCTGCGTAAATGTGTCAACAGAAAAATGTATGAATTACAAATCTATGAGTCTGGTTTTGAGAGTAAATCCGAACCTGCTGCCTTCTCAAACAATTGATTCTCTTGCGTTAATTATGATACATTATCCACGGAGTGTTGCATGTCATAAAAAACTTGAAATACAATAAGATTAAGATTTATGAATGGCTCCATATTATATAAAGGGAATAATTTTTATAATACTGCTTGAATATTGAACTGATGAGGTTGGAAGAATGTAGGAAATCCTGACAGGAATATCCGGCTTGCTAAGTTATTTTTCGATGAGATCGATCGATAAGGTAATTTGCTGCCAGGAAAATTATTTTGGATATATTCAGTAAATATCACTTTAAAACCTTAATTGACTTAACCAGTTGCAAAGAATAACTGTCCTAAAAACAACGTATGCAATAGACTTAGTTAAAATTAAATATCTTTAGTAAAATTAAATAAAAATATTAGCTGAATATCGGTTTGCCAAGGAATGGTCAAGCCATAAAAAATAAGAATGTGCACTTGAAAATCATCGAAAAGACTTCTAGTTGAACGAAATGAATTAATTTTAAAAAGTTCTAAAGCAACGAAGGCTAGTTGTTTGGTGCAACGTATCGATGTCGGCTGCTTCAGCGCCCGAGTGATCCGCGTACAAAATGAAACATTTAGCCTAGATAGATTTGCTCAAGTGGTCGGCCCACTTGGCCCAGTGCCTCTCTGCGGTCAACCGATGTGGCCCGCTTCTTGAGTCAGCCTCACTGCTCAGGAGAGGTGGGGAGGCGCGATCGGCTCTAGTCTAGTGAAAGGCGTCTGACATGGAATTACCGAAACGGTTCACTACGGGCAATTATTTCATTTTAACCTCCCTGTAGTAGAATTAGAATCGAATTCTGTGGTGGTATTGTAGAATACCAGGATGTTCCAAATATTGGCTAACCACTCTCCGGAGTTCTGGTCCGAACACACGCGAGCTAGTTCAACAGGACACCTGCATCATTACAAGAAATACGTAACAAAATTACATGTAACATTGATTAAATTTATAACTAAGGTAGTATAAATAAAAATTATATTGTTGCAGAAGTGCAATGGCACCGTTACCGGAGTTATTTTGTGCTGACAACGGCACATGCTTAACAGCCATGTTCACGACATTACTTGGGGAGTATTGAAAATATTTTGTTTTCATTAGGTTAATTTGTAACTGTAATGTAATGCGTTGCTTAACGTTCTTTGTAATACTTTTTAGAAATCTATCTCCGGGTGTAACACCATAAATTGATCAAATATTTTTATTTATCTACCTGTCTATCTAAGATGAGGAGATATACTCGAAACATATTTGATAAAACAACATCTTCATATAATGTTTAAAAATGTAGAATTCTATTTAACTATCCAGGTGGACCTCTACAAGAGTTCAACGATAACAACCTACTTTAAGATATAAGTAACTAAAATGCCGATCTAACGACAATATTTTAAGTTGCGATTTTGCAAACAATGATTCAGAAATTCAAGCAGGTAAGATAATATACGAGGAACCATAGATCTGAGCAGCTGGAGCCATACGAAAAACTAACATTTTAAGAACAAAAGGCCAGTGTCTGAATCGTTGCAATAAGCGGGTTAACTATACAGCGTTGCATCGATCCAGAAACGTATCTTGAAACCAGAGAGAGAACTTTTAAAACAAACTAGAATTGAATGTAATAAGATTTTTATGATTTCTCATTTTTATGATTTTGCATTTTTTCCGTTGTTTCAGGGCAAATTAAAATGTCTTGTCATTTGGTTAGAATTATGTTAGTGGATATTTGGCCGATTTTTTCCTGCAGGTGCAAATGCATATTGGTGCATATTTTGCATATTTTCTTAAATAGTTTTATTATTAAAACGTTTCAACTTTTCATAGAATCTATTAATTTTTGAGCGTGATTAAGAAGAGCTTGTCACAATTTGCGTTTATTTTTTTCTTTTCTATAGTTGGTAAAATACTTGTGCAAGGTAGGATATTTCTTGATATCTTAATTTTCAAATATCGCAGAAGAAATGCAACAAGACATTCAATGAACTTCACGCTTCAAGCTTAATATTTACTTCAATTATTTCTCCCGAAAAATAAGGTAAATTATATTCTATTTGCACAAAAAATACTTATTTTTATTCCAAGCAAGTTTCTCCTGAAATTTTATCAAAAATATTTATCCGAAAAATATATATTGTTAATATTTTAATTGCATATTAGAGTGATAAATTTGTAGGTTATAAATAATGCATGTTTTTAAAAGCATATTTCAAGATTTTTTAGGACCTAACAATCCTCCCCTAGTAATAATTAACCTTAATATTTTTATTAAATTTATTTAAATTAATTAATGGTTGTTTTAATGCAGACATTAATACACAATTCACCGAATGTATATGTATTTGATGATTACTTTTAAAACTATTATTTTCGTGAAAACTGCAAATATCTGGAATTTTCTCTGTAGCTCCGCCACTGGACTCAATTATGTCGTTCCTTAGGTTGAGTACACGAGGGCGTTACGCGAGTAAAAAGTCTTGTGCGAGGTCGCATGCGGCACCGCGCGCCCCGTCGCGTTGCGTTGCGTCGCGTGGCGTCGCTCGCGTGGGTCTCATGCGGGCAGACCGCGCTTCGTGTGCGCGGCCCTTTGACAACGCGTGCCTTCGCTATTATGCTAGTTCCGTCGCTGGTCTTGTATTCATTTATTTAAATGTGTATATGTGAAGGAAGACTGCTTTTTCCAGACTGAATTGCGAAATAAAACGGTACGATTCCACGTTTCTCGTGAATGCGTCGTGGTCGCTATATGTTGTACTCTAAATAATTTTTAACCATTTGAAAATAAACTTCGTGTTCTGTGAATGCTATTTAACTTATTCTGAAAGAGAATTTTGTATACGTCTATCCCACTGTTCTCGGAAGACATATTAAATATTTGAGATATGTTATTGATACTAGATATATTTTATAATAATAATAATAATAATAATAATAATAATAATAATAATAATAATAATGAAGATATTTATTTATTGCAAAAATAATTTCACAAAAACATTTTATACTATTTTTGTTGTGTATTAGCATTTGTTGGCAATTGAGTTTCCGCCATTTTTCTTTTTTGGGTTTGATATCGTTACTTTGGATACGTCATGGAATTTTCAAATAACATTGGGCTTAAGACGTTTTAAGACAAACTCACATTCATAATTTTTTCTAGGAAATACTTTTACAGTAAGGAAATTATATTGAAAGTAGCTGAGCATAAGAGGGAAAAGATCAAAGAAATTAAAGTCTTGGCAATGTTTTTGGATGAGAAGTTAATGGGGATTGCACTCATAAAGTGTGCCAAAAGAATGAATCTAGTCAATGTTATTAGTCACACATTTTGGGAAGCTGACTTTTCGGTCATTATCAAGAAATTGTTAGTGTTAAATTGGAGAATGAGAGCATATTATAAGATGCTGCCAATAAAAGTATCAAAATAATATTGGAACCTATCAATACTATGGGAGCCAGGCCATAATGCGGAGTCTTCAAGACCAGTCCAACAGTTAGTACACTTCGCGAAACTGAGTTATCATCGTTAGAAAAACATAGATGAAATTGAATCATCGTGTATAAAATCAAATTAGCATCAAAGAAATTTAATCCAGTTTCCAAATATCTCTATAATACACATAAATTTAACAGAACTTTAATTACAAGAAGAAACTTCCCAGATCCACTGTAAAAACAATTCAGATTCTAGAGAAGATACAAGAAAAAACCGCCTCTTAAGAAAACAATTCTATCCAAATATGCACTTTAGACAATGCAAGATATTAGAACGGATGAAATTCCGAACATTTCTAGCAAACAGAAAGAAAAATTATATAATATATATAATTATATATATATATATAAATATATATATATATATATATTGACGACTCAAAGAATCCAAAGAAGGTGAGCTTTGGAGTCATTTCTCCTACCGAAGTAATTACTAAGATGATTTTTCAGTGATGTCCAGTGAAATGTACGCTGTTACTGAACCCCTACATAGAAAGGCATAGTAAAAAAACTATGGTAACTGACACTAAAAGTGCCATTCGTGCCTTAAGGAACGTAGCTAGCGACAAAGAAATAATCCAAGATGTAGTTACCAGATTTTACAAATTGAAGAATGATGGCAAAGAAATATATTTGCGATGGATGGCATCACATGTCAGTATTATATAAAATTAAATGGATGACAGCCAAGAGAAGGAGGCAACCGAATATCACTAGAGAATACCACGAATATCACTAGAGAATTAAAATCAAGCTAGAAAATATAGACAGCAATGAATCGAATGATTTAAGGAACTGTAAATTAGGACGCTTTAAAGAGTTTCACAATATCAGTCCAACTGTCAATTCTCTTTTGCAGAGCGGATAAAGTAGTATTAATGAGATGCAGAAAAGGTCACACCAAGTTCACTCATCAGCATTACCACTCCAACAATTCTGCAGCCATGTGCGATCGGCGCAACGTGATCTTCACTGTTGAGAAAACTTGTACAGCCAAATATAAAGTGTTTTCTGAAATAATACTTAGAATAATATTTTCCTGCTGTAAATAAAAACTGAGCAAAATCTGTTTTTTAATGTAATGGACTAATTAAAATATATATGGCACATGCTGGCTCCCAAAATGATGTGATTAATACTAGATTGGATAATGACAAGTTTCCTGAGTCAGATCGGCCAAACGGTGCAATAAGGAAGGTAGAATGAATAATGTATGTGATAGATGTTGACATTCTAGTGCAAACTAGTCTAAATAGAGATGATATTTTCCCGAATTGGCCAATACTTACTTTTATAATTATGGTAAAATATTTCTTGAAGAGATAGATTTAGGGGGGGATTAAAATTAACATATATATTATGGAATTCTGAATATAAAATTTTCAGATTTTGTGACATTTTCTCGCATATTTGCTAGACATATTACCTAATCTCTTATTTCATTAGATTTAATTATACTTATTTTCTGAAAATAAGGATCTCACAAACGAATATTTGGGTTCAGCATGAACAGTCTTACCTAGATAGGTTACGCGTACTTCTGGCAGTTATTTTAATTTCAGTATCCACAACTAGTAATTTACATCACACATGATAACATTTAAATAATGAGGTTGGCTAATAATGAATTAGCGTAAAGTAGTGCTGACGTTTCTTAAATTCTCTGGCCTACTTACAACGGGCTTGGGCGCGAAAGACTTAAGTATTGATTTTTGAATCGTGGAATGTCAGCGTTTTGAAAATGAGGGTGGAGATAATTAAAAGGCGAGAAAGAAAAGAGATTATTCTGGAAATTAGATTACGTAGGAAGCGGCCTCGCTATCTTGCAGGTAGGACTTCATTGGAAATTGAAGAGATTGCAACGTCCAAAGCAAAAAGAGAAATAGAAAAAGAGAGGAGATCATTTGAGAATATTGGCCATGCAATTCGTGAAGAATAAGCATTAAGCGGAAATTACGTTTATAAATTAACTTTAATAGTTGACTAACGTTAACAAATTCTGCAATATAATAAATTATTATTGTATGATTAGATGAACTATGATTTCAGACGAAATATTCTCTAGAGATTGTTACAACAATTTGTTATATACAATATATTAATACAATTATTATTATTACAATTTATACAATATATTAATTTAATTTATAATCTACTTTTTAACCAACGTTTCTGTCCATACATTCTTTGTGTATGTATCTTTACTTTTAAAATTAAAATTAAAACTAAAACTACATATAATAAGTCACTAAAAAGCCCAATACACGTATTCCAATTAGCGTGCAGCTTGATTTGAAGGCAGAGTTTGACCACACCTTTAAATAACTAGTGGTGTTACAACAGCACATACATTGTCGCATTATTTCTAAATTTCTAGTTTTCGAAAATTCAGAGAGTTCAACGAAATTGCGACCTACGCCATTCTTTTAAATGTCAATTCGTCTATCCGTAGAAAAAATTAAAGAAAAAATATAGAGCAGTTTTGAGAAAATATTTTTTTAATTGCTTAAATTTCTGACCCAGATTTCTAGACATCTACTTATTTTGCAAAAAAATTGTGTATATTATTTTTTAAAAGCTACGTTTTTGGAATAGACTTTGTTTACAAAAAATCACTATCTTCAATTTTGTCGTTTATTTTGCTGACTTGTAAATTTCGAAAATACACATAGTTTGCCAAAAATGGGACTAGCACCTTACTTTTTACCGTTATTTGATACACACAAAGAGAAAGTTTAAGGACAACATTTAGAGCCATTTTTGAGAAAAAAATATTTAAAAAAATAAAAATTGCCTATATTTCAATCAAAATTACACTCAAATTATTCATAGTTCCGAAAAACTGAACATGACCTTATTTCAAGATCTGACTTTCTAGACCAGAATTCATTCAGAAAAACTCTCAGTCTTTAATATTGTAGTTTTAGGAAGACGCCCCAACAAATTGCACTCTACCAACTTTTGAAACCTCTGGGATTTCAACGAACAGCAGTCCTGCACAATTCCCCTAAGGGAATTGTTATTTTTATCAGAGAACAAAGTTATATTAAACATTTTGGAGACATATTAGAGCAAATTTTGAAAATGTTTTTGTAGGTTAATGTAAAGTGCCCTCAAAAATAAAAATATGCATTTGAAACTCCCAAACCCTCACGTTTGTTCAAATCTACAGGGGTATATCAAGTTTGCAGACAATCGACAAGAACGGTTTAGGCTCTAGCGTTTACCACAAATGAACTTTTTGCCGCCAATCGATTTTTCGGTACCAAGGACCGAAAACAAAGAAAACACATATTCGATATACCTCACGTGTTAGAGGAAGTAATTTACTATATAAGACAACATGATTTTTCCCCTTTTTAGTCACCAGAATCCGACGATAAGAGGCTTTCTGTCGAAAAGTCGCCGTTTTCCGGCGCTCGATTCTTACGTTCATAATGGCGTGAAAGTTAAAAATTAATGGATCAATAGCAGCAAACAACGCTTTTGTTTACCGCCCAAAGTAGTTTTCTTTGAATGATAGATTTCATTTGGAATCAAAATTTTACTTTTTTATGCCGTAGAACGCTTTGTTTAGGAGTTATTTAACCATTTAGATTCAAAAATGCTACCGAATGTTGCGGGGTGCATTTGACACGAAGATTTAATTTTGTTCTTCAGCGCCATTTAGTGGAGTGAAGAAGAATAAATATAACTAGATATTGAGAACGGTATAGAAGAACACTATACTCTCAATGAGGAACGCAACTGTCAAATGACTGCATTGCAAGTGTCGGTGTTAAACCACAATCAATTTTTTAGCGTCTATTCTCTCCCGTTCGCCGAGAATCAATTTGCAAAGCAGTTAAAATCTTCCGAAGAAAGTATTCGCTATTACTATGCTTTTAGGATTCCAACAATTTTTCCTTCTTTAAATGTCGAGAAGGAAGTAAAAGGGGATAGGAAGCGATGCAGTTCAATTTTTTCTGTGCCGGAATGACAAATCATTCAAAGGCCTGGAAGCAATTATTCGTTACATACACACGAATCTGATCATTACAAACAATAAAAAACCAATTTCCACCAAAGTGTTGGTAGTGTCACGGAGCCAAAACACGAGTTCATGAAATGAAAGTGGTTAAATCAGTGAATGCGGCGAAGTAATTGACAAATATTTCGAATAAAAATAACCAAATCTCGAAAAATAACGGACGAAATAAACGAACGCCCGGAGCAAAACGAATCAGAGTTAGTCCAGTTCATTTTCGAAAGATCGATAAAATCTTTACATCTACACCGAGCTTCAGTAGTATTGCATATCCGCTAGCTGAAAATCGTATGTCTTCTCTTTCACTGTTTTCCCCATTTCACTTTATAAAGTTCTAATAGATCACGCATTATATATAATATCAAACCTCACAAACAGGAGGAAATACATACTTGGAGACTCAAAACTAAGTATAAAGGGTTGATGGATACAATAAATAGTAGAGTAATAGTTCATTCAAAATTAAGCTCAAAATATAAAGATTGTGGCATCGAATAATTCAGAAGTGACACAAAATGAATTAGTGGTGCTACAACAGCACATTTAACACGCAACTGTGTTTTCAATCAGAGAAAATTATTTTCCGCACTGAGACTGTAATTGTCTCAACCCAAAATTTTTCCAACAAGCGATTTTTGCAATTTTTGAAAATACGGAGGGTACGCTATAAATTACATTAGCGCCATTCGTCCGTTGTTGCATTGTTTTATTTGTACTTGACGCGTCGGCCCGTGTACGGGCCATGACCTACCAGCGGCGTCCAGGCCTCGCGGCCAGGGGCTAAGGAAGTACGTGTGGTTGGAACGGAGACATCCCCACGTCGTACTCTGGTCTTCTCAATCTGAGAAATGAATTTTCTCATCGTTACACAGGACATTGCAAGGAAAATGCAGACTATCATCTTGCCTGACCAGGAATCGAACCTGAGATCGCGTCATGGAAAGCGAGCACGCTGACAAAGAGATAAGTCGCCACACCCCATTGTTCTATACGAGAAGAAAATTTAATTAAAAAAATGTGAAGTTATGAGAATGTTTCTTAGAAACTGCTTTAACTTCAGACCCAAATTACGCGAAATTTACTATTTTTTTCAAAGAATTGTTTATGACCTAAAAAGGTGCTCTTTAATAAAAGCTGCTGAAAAAGGTCAAATGCTATAAAAATTGCATTTTTACAAGATATTTTTAAGAAGGCAAAAATCACTATTTTGATTTTAGAAAAAACGGATAGTTTAGGTTTACACACGGACGGATGGATGGACGACGGACGGACGGACGGGGATACAGACGAACAGAATCTTAAAAAGAAAACGGTTTTCAGTATCAGGGACCCCAAAACGTTTAATTTAATGAAATCTGGAAATCGATGTTCCACAGCATTACATAACTTTCTCTGTACTACGTTTGCTACTCCGTGTAAAGAAAGATAACCTTTGCACATCATTGTAGCGGGAGTGTTAAAGAAAAGCGAGACTGAAAAATAATCTCACCAATAATCGTGATATTAGTAAGAGAATAGTTTCCTGCTCTTTGAACATTCTGTGTTTTTAAACCTCATAAAACACATTTTGTAAAATTATTAAATAAATGAAAATCCGTTCCCTGTTAATACCCGAAACAAAACTTGTTCATAGGGTCTTATATTCCGTTTACATTCATGACCTCTCGACTCGCGTGGCAAATGAAGCAAAAGAGTGAGCGGTACCCAGCAAAGCAGCTTACAGTCTTCGATCTCGCGTTCGCGAGCGTGTTCATCGGATCTAGACGGCATCCGGCATCACCACAGTGAATTTTTTTTTTTTTCGTGCGAAATTAGCGTTAGCGTCCTCGCCACAAAAACCGACAGTGATCTTATTACGGCAACGTGCGAACCCGCCGCCCTTCGCCGCGCAGCGGGGGCTTCGATTCCGACGGCGCGCTGGCGGTGCTGGGGTCACGTTCGCGCAGGAGAGAGGGAGAGAGAGAGGGAGGGCGGGGGCGTGGTGATGGCGGCGTGGAAGCGGTGACGGAGACAGAACGTGTGACGGAACGTGAAGTTCGGAATGAGGCGAGGTGAAGGAGAGCGGGAAGGGTTGGAAGTGGAGTTATGAGGGGAGTGGGGAGGTGGTGTGGATATGGCGGAACTTGGCGTGTCGGGAACTTACCGAGGCATATTGGGGCTGTTTGGAGAGAATCGGGGTTGTCGGGGAAGTGTCAGTAGCGTGATGTTGAGGGCATGGTGGGTCGGTGGTGTGTCGGGGGATGTTGGGGTGTGGCGGGGGTGTGTCGAAAGCATGTCAGGGTGAGACGGGGACCCGTGGCGTGGGGCATGGAGAGGTCATGTCAGGGTGTGTCGTGGGCGGGGTGAGGGGTGTTGGGGACGTGGCGTGGGGGGGTGGCTGCGAAGTAGCGGGACCGTGGCGGGGGCCTTTGACGAGGGCGAGGCGGGGGCATGTCGGAAACATGGAGGGGAATGTAGGCGGCGTGTCGGGCGACGCGGGGTCTAGCGGGGGCGTGGTTAAGGGTGCGTTCGAGGGCTAGATTGGAGCGAGGTGGGAATATGTGAGGATGTTGCGCGGAATGTTGGGGGGCATAAAGGCGGCGAATCGGAGACGTCTCGCCTAAGTGGCGGAATGACGTGTGTCCGGGTGAGGAGTGACGTGGATTTGAGTGGGATTGGGAAATGGGAGAGGGATAGAGACAGAATTGTATGTGGTGGGGTCAGGAGTGTTGGGAAGAACAGTAGCAGGCACGAAAATGGTTGAGGAGCAGCTGGGAAAAGATAGATATGGTGCCCTAGAATGGTTGAAATGGATACGGTGAGATACGGTGAGGGACAGGCGATGAATGGAGAGACGAAGTGATTGATGTGGAGAGGGAGGGAGATAATGAAGGATGAAGAGAATGGTGGGAGTGGGAGGTGGGAATGGGAGGGGATGTATATATAACGTAAACAATAGTAATATATAATACGGTTGAGAGACGCAGAGTGGGGAGAGGGTGGATCGGTCGCCGGAGGCGGGGCGGAGGACGGAGGCAGAGAAAGGGAGGCGGTGAGTGGGAAGTGGCGGCAGGATGGCGGAGTTAGAGGAGGCGGGTTGCGGGGAGTCGGTGGAGAGGAGACAAAGGCGGGGCTTGGGATGGCGTAGAGAGGGATGGTGGAGACAATGATGAAGGGTAGTGAAAACTGGAGAGAGAGGGAGAGAAAGAGAGAGAGAGGGAGAGAAAGAGAGAAAGAGAGAGGGAGAGAAGGAGAGAAGGAGAGAGGGAGAGAAGGAGAGGAGAGAAAGAGAGAGAGAAAGAGAGAGAGAAAGAGAGAGAGAAAGATAGAGAGAGAGAGAGATTCAGGGAGGTGAATTTGTCGGCGGGGAGGGGCTGGAGCAGGGCGTTTTTTTACGGAGTGTAGGAAAGCCGGAGTAGCACTGCTGGAGCGGCGGGGACTATCGTGTCGGCGGAGCCAAACTCGGCTTCGGCGGCGCGGCCCGGAGTCGGAAGCGAGGGAGGGAGGGAGGGTGGGGGAGGACGGGGGACGGGGGCGAGCGGAAGTGGAGCGGCGCGAGGCGCTGCCGATGAAGACCTCGCTCGGCGCCGGGCGTCGGGGCGGGGGTGGGGTGGGGGCGGGGGCGAGGGCGGGGGCGGGGGCTGGGGCGAGGGCGCCCGCTAGCGTGCGCCGGTAGAACAGCGGAGCGGCGTTGGCGGCGGACAATACGATGAAGGCGGTGGAAACGATGGCCCACCCCAAAGACAGACAGCGCATAAAGTTTCACCTTTCTCTCCGTTGCAATGTAGGAAAACGTGTGGCCTGATACTAACAGAATTTTATTCTATATTTTGGCGTATGAGTGTGCGCTAATTTGTTGAAATACAAGAATTGTATACAAGAAATGTAAAAAATTGAAAATCCTCTCTCTTTTACAGTTGTGTATTTCTACCGTACTAGTACTGTTCTTATTGAGTGGATTACTGTAAATATGTAAATAATCTATCAGCCTTTATTCACCACTGTATAAACTTAAGATCGGAGAGAGTTTTTATTTCAAACCCGTTTTTACGCACTTTAACCTTGAATTTCAAACAATTTGAATGAAACTAAGGGAAACAGCAGAGATTTGTTTTATGTATTTTTCACGTAGATGATAAAAACGTCCATTAAAAAAACACTCGACAAGGTAAAACTGTTGTTCGCAGGTTAGTGCAATATTAACTGGTGTAACAATGGAGGGAAGGTCGAGAAACAGAGAAGGTGCTGTAGAAGGTGAGAGGCGGGAAAGAGACTAGCTTAACAGTACTTGAATGAACCCGAATGACGAGTGATGGCACGTTTTGGAGCCGAAAGCGACGTGTCCCAGTAGATTTTCTTTGAATTTTGACGTAACATCGAATATCCAATAGATTTTCTTTGAAAAACTAGTGGTGCTACATCAGCACATACTTTCTCACATTATTGGGAACGGTTACGTCATATGAAAGTACTAGCTGAATGTGACGTCGCCGACGCTTTCACAGTGTTAAGATTGTATTTTCGTATGTTATAAATTTCTGCTACAGAAGTTCAAGATAAAAAGAAACTGTAAATATACAGTTTGATTATTTCACCTTCGGACGTTGCACATAAATCATCTATTAAAAATTACAATGAAATAATAAAAAATACAAAGAACGTGTGATCGTAACCTTTCTGGAATGTTCTTCCGGATTACACTACCTACCCGATAATACGGTTCTGCTTACACAGCAGCTTTTGGTGTAGACGAAGATCTCTGCGATAAAATACACAAAAGCCTACATTTTAAGAGAAATGTCTTAGAATATTCTGGATGGATAAAAACAAATCATGAGTTCCCCACCAGCAGAGAAAACGGGTCGAAAGACACGTCTCGGTACATGAGAAGGGGTCTACCAAATCCCATAGAGCAATGTAGGTCACTGAACCTATCTCGTACTATTAATGGGAGACGATTGCTCACCAGCAAACCTGACGTGATCTGGAAAATCCAAAAATTCAAATTTCAATACATATGCAATATCTTTTGAATCACAGTGTCATGTATTGTTTCTATAGTATTTGGGTCTACCAGTGAGTGATGCACGGACGTAAGGACGTATAGTATCCAAATACTATTACTGTTGGCAAATTCTGTTCCATTAATGTGAGCCATCACTTGAAAAAATACAAACCAACTCAAACGAAGCGTCTGCAATGCGACTATGCAATTATTTTGAAAGCCACGAACAGTAGGTACTGCTTACTTATACTATAGAAACAATCATGAATAAATCACAATTGTTACAGGACTCGCAGCGTATTATTCAGCGCAGCCAGCGCACCAGAGCCTTACCCGTTTTTTATCCATCCATTACCTGAGCTTCCAACGTTATATCACTATCAGTGATCAAACCTTTTGAAAGTGAAAGTGTAGGAATAATAATAATAATAATAATAATAATAATAATAATAATAATAATAATAATAATAATAATAATAATAATAATAATAATAATAATAATAATAATAATATTTATTGACTCATACGGGGGAGTGCAATTGCGGACGTCTTCATGATTGAGTTCCAGAGATTTAAACATTTGGGGCTGAAGGCCATTCAGCATATAAATATGGTCAAAAATCTATCGTCCATTCCGATTTAAACATTTTTGAAACACAATAGAAATATTTGAACAAAAGTACTTCTTTAATGCAAACACATTAAAACAAATGCAATAACATGCGTTCTCTAAAACAAAAAACATCGCTGATTAACAACGAAATTATGATTAAGAAACGCCAAGCGTTGCCCTTTAGACTGCTTTCTTTCACGCAGAAAATAAGCACGAGAATATGTGTTTCGCGCACAGCACATTGATTTTATTTTTTATTTATATAATGAAATGATTAAGAATTTCCAATATTTAGTATTGTAATGCCAGACCTTATATTAATTGCTATTTCACCTCTTAGTGATTTCAAGGTATTTATCTACTTACTTACCAACGTGTTTTAAACTCGCAAAAACATCACTACACTAATATTTGAACTCAGAGACATTAGTTTCGCAAACAGTTGTTTTGTTTTGTCCGTGGAAAAAACATTTCAGAAAAAAATTATAGGGTTTTTTGAGAATTTGTTTCTTACGGGTGCACATTATACATATGCATAGACATATGATACATCATAATATTTTTCAATTTATGATCTATCCATTAGTGGTCTAGTGGGAAAAATACATTGTTCCATTTCAAAAATCAAAGGTGGTTAAATTTCTGAAAAACTAAAATGATATAAAACAATATCTCAGAGCGATATTACTTGCATTATCTGATCTCTGATTCCGCATTTTTGAGAGAAAACTACAATTCGAAATCGAGAACCATTTAGAAGATATGAGGGTGGCTCAAGTTGGTGGGACACTTGTGTATTTCATTAATTGCAAGCAGAAATTTGGCCACAAGTACTAGTTTTTTCAAAAAAATTGTAAATTACTTTTTATTGATCTAATCTTTACAACACTTTGTTTGAGTCAAAAATCTGTATCTTCAGTTTTATAGTTTTGAAATTTAAAGTTTGAGTTTGAAATTTTAATTTCTTTTTGATTTGAAATTTTCGAAAATACGGAGAGTTTGCCTAATATGAGATAGCACCGATTTTTAACGTGATTGATGTGATGGGGACAGTGATGGCGACTGTTGGGAACTGTGAGGGTGAACGTGATTGGGACTGTGATGCTGACAGTGATGGAGCAGTGACGGTGACAGTGATGGTAACTATGATGGTGACAATGATTGAAACGGTGATTGTGACTGTGACGGTGACGATGAAAGCGGCGGTTGCAAATTGTACGTGCGATGCAGGCAGGGTGCAAGTGTGGCAAACGCGGAGCCTGGGGCGAAGGAGGGGCGGTTTAGATGGTGGCGACGGCAACGGCAGCGGCGCGGGCGCGGGCGCGGGCGCGGGCGTGGGCGGGGTCTGGAAATGTATGCGGCGGCCTCCGCGGCGTGGCTCGGCGCCGCCTTCGCGCCGGCTTCCTTCCTGCAACACGCGCTTGGCCGGCGCGCGGCCTTTGCACGCCATTTGAGCAGCCCCCGGCGCCTCGGGCGGCGCCAGCCATGCATGCCTGCCTGCATCCCCGACACACCCGGCCGCCTATACAGCGCGTGTAACATTAATCAATAGGTAAAGGTATTTATCCTATATATAGTATCCGGGTAACCCGCTTGTTCATCGTCTGTCAGCTTGTCCGTCTGTCTCCCGCAGGGGGGGGGTGACGGCCGAAAGATCTGAAGCTCTTGGTAGTTGGAAATATTCCTCCTGGAAACCCGAGTTTCTGTGCGGTACTCACGTCGTTAGCTCCGAAGTGGGTGCAGTGAGGAGGGGAGCTAAACTCCGTGTTGCCGGGTGCACACGGCTCCTCGGTATCACACCAGTTGGGCCCCTGCCCGCTGACCTTTGGGCAGGATCGGGCGCGTGACGTGTTCGCAAACCCACTTATGAAGGTCCGACGGGGGCATGAACCACCCGGTTGGGTTGCCTAGATTTCGGCAATGCTCACGTCGAAAGCGTCAAGATGGATGCAGTGAGGAGACGGGTTGGGAGCCCCCAGCCACCCGAGCTTCGGCCTGGGCGTCCCCCGGGCCATTTGGCGTTGTCGTGGCAGTGCCCTGAACTCGAGAGATTTGTCCCGGTGTATTGTGAGTGGCGCATAGTAAGAGTCAGATGGTGGTGCGGACAGCTAGTAGCTCTGAACTGGCAGAGTGGCCCCACCCAAGCTTAACTGGCGAGGTACTCCAGTAGGGTGCAGTATTCAAGTGTATCCGGACACCAGGTGAAAGGCTTGTATAGTATGTTCCCCGCTAAGGGTGCGGATAAACGCTAGTGCCTAAGTGCTTGCCTTGGAGAGCAAAATCTTCTCGGTAAAACAAGTTGTATTGAGTAGTACGCCACGCAGGATATACACTGTCCGTCTGCGTATGTGTCCATCTGTCCGTTTCTTCAATACCCGTCTGAATGCTCGTGTTTATGTCTGTCTGTCCGACTACTTGTGCGTTCATCTGTCATTCCATTTGTTTGTCCGTCCGTCCGTCCGTCTGTCCCTGAGTCCACTTGTAAAATGTATAAGAACGCTTCCCGCAGGGCTAGATAAGAAAGAAGTATGGATTATATTCTTCCCATATTTTCTACAATTCGTTACATCGATTTTAATCGAAGCGTCATCAAATCATGACATGTAATTTCAAAAAGGGATCAAATTTTCGTATTCAGTGACTCTCCACGATATACAAGCTAATCAGAATGAATTTCTTCTGACATTTTTGCCACAATAAAAACCCGTGAAATTCATATTTAGTATTTCTGTTGCCTTAGGCACTGCCCAGAAATGCGTTAAAAGATTTTCGAAGGCTTCGTTATTTGGTGTTTTTTTTATTTTTCGTTTTTTGTGCACCCTTACTTTCAGAAATTTATTAAATAGGAGCTTCTAATATATTTCGGTTGATCAGTGTTCACAACATGCAATTACATCGTTATGCAGCTTTCACAAATAGTCTCAATTCTAACCTAAGATCTAAACTTTTCTGGTTAACAATGTTGAATTGATGATGTGTTCCTTCATATTAGTTCAGTAGTTGAAGTGATGATGTGACCTTCATATTAGTTCAGTAAAATGGTAAAAATAATGGAAAACAATAGAATTAAAGCACTTTTTCGGCTCATAAGAAGCATGTTATATGAGAACGACTTATATAGATAATCAAAGCGTTTATGCGATAGTATATACCTTTTTTTCTCACTAGAGATGCAATATGATGAGGCACAATATAACTAGGCGTGGGCTAGTCTCATGCAAACGTTTGTGCTACAATTACAGCACCTGCAGATCAACGGACACTTCATCTGTCAACTGACTTGATAACAATGCGTTGTTGTACAATTAGCAAACCCGACTTTCAAATTTGTCGTATACGTATTCTGTTCTTCAAGATTTGGTCTGTACATGACCGGCCTGAATGCTCCTTAGGCTTGACCTTTTTTACCATTTTTTTAATTTTCATTTAATCCCAGTTTCTGCGGACTGCACTTGGAGATTCATAAGAATAAAATACCACGACCAGAATTGATATAAAAGAAAAAACTGTAGAAAATCAATGCGTTTATAATAATGGTGCCGGTGATGATTCTTTTCAATTGATATCCTCCTCATTATTTTTCAGCCGGGTCGCGTATCGGCAATGCCCAATTATCTGCCACCCACCACCGTTCCATTTTCGCTCCGGCGCGCTACCTGCCCCGCTATCATCCGCACGTTCCAGGCTTCCACGCGTCGTCCTCTGGCGCGCCGTGATCCGGATTGGTGGCCTGGCGGGGGTGGGGGACGTCCGCTTGTTAGGGCTGCGCGACGGCGGAGTAGCGACCCCATGCCCCCCCCCCCTCTCTCACTCGCAACCCCGCCACCTTACGACTGCTCCGCACACGACCTCCGTCACATTCGCCTACCACCCCCGTCACTTCCGTACCTCCACCGCCCACCACTCCCGACGCTCTGCCATCTCTTCCGCCTCCCCGCCGGTGTCCTCCGTCCTCCCCCTCCGCCACTCTCGCTGCCGATCCCACCTACGGTTCCCTCCACCGTCCCCGATGCTTCCATCACCCACCGTCTCAGCACTCCGCCGTCCCCGTCGGCTAGGCAGCCCTAGAGACCCTGTCGCGTCCGCCGCCCCTTCGGCCGTCACCGCCGCCACGCCGCCGCCCCGCCGCCCCCGGCGCATAAGTCGCCCCCGGCCCCCGCCCCTCCCGACAGCGGCGCTTTTTGACGCGCGCTGTTTGCTCGTTACCCGGCGGCCCCTGCGGCGCCCTCGTCGCCCCCCTGATCCCTCGGTCGCCCGGGTGACGCGTGCGAGCGCGCCCGCCGTCTGGAGCACCTCCCGCGGCGGCGCCCCGCGCCCCGCGCCCCGCGCCCCGCGCCCCGCGCCCCGCGCCCCACGTCCCGCACCACGGCCGCCGCGCAAACAGCCCTCGCCACCGCCGGGGAGGCGCGGCTTTTACACCGCCTTCCCGCCCCGGGGCTGCCGCCGCCGCCGTCATCCCCCCCTCTCCGCCATCGCCATTCCCTCTCTGCCGCCACTGCCACCCCTTCGATACCACCGTTTTGCAGCCGCCCCGCCTTGTCCACCTTCCGCCTCTGGAGGAATTCTTCCACGATCTCCTCTTCCACCGCTTCCAGCACCTCCGTCGCGACCACCGCCACCATCTTTGCCATCTCCACATCACCACCGCCGTCCCCGCTGCCGCCTCGTTTCGTCCGACCTCCACCTCCGCCGCCACCCGGCAAACCCCCTCCCCCACCGACGACGCCGCACCCCTCCCCCGCGCCACCGCCGCCGGCTGCGTCATTCTTTAGGGACGCGGATCAGCGCAGGACGCCCGCGCCCCGCGCCCCGCCCCACGTCCCGCCCCAGGCAGCCCGGCCGCCCGGCCGCCCGCCGCCGGCTGGAGATTGCAGCGCGCGGCGAGGGGCGTGAGCCCTGCGAAGAGGGCGATGGCGAAGATAAGAGGAAGCTGCAGATAAATAATAAAAGGTGCTCCGAGAACGGCGGTGGAATTGAAGACGCAGGCCGCCTGGAGAAAGAGTGAGGTTATGTAGACCGATGAAAAAACGCGGGGGTGAGGGTGCGGGTGATGACGTAATAACTGCGGAGGGAATGTGTTGAAAACGTCAACTAGAGTGTGAAGAGAGGAAGAGGAGAGTAAGAATATTAATAAGCATGTTAAGAAATATGGAGATGAAATGTATGTGAATATATATATATATATATATATATATATATATATATATATATATATATATATATATATATATGTATATATATAATATCGTGTGTGTGTGTAGTGTGAAAAGCCTGAGACGTAAGTGAGATTGGAGATTGATGAGAGATACGCGAGAGATGAAGAGATGGAAAGAAAGAATTGAATGGAAAGAGCTATTGAGAAATACGGGAAGAAATAATCGATATATAAGAGAAGAGGTTGAAGTACAAGGATGAAAATTTTAGACAAAGGCGTGCATGGAATGAATCTTAGAGAAGCCCAATTAGAAGAGAGAAGGGCGGAACAATGCGGGGTTCAATAAGATACGGCCGCAACAGAATGAGTGCAGCGCGAGAAAATGGAGGTAGCAGTGAAGGAGATGGAGCACACTGGCAGCTGTTTTGACGCTTGACGCTTCAGGCTGTTATGGTTCACGATAAAGGAGTTGTTTTTGAAAATATCGATGTAGATTGTAACGAGACAGGATATTAAAAGACTATGATGAAATATATGAGACGATACTAACGGTAGGGGAAAGTTTAAAGAGACGATGTACTAAATAGTCATTTTTTTTGTGGATTACTAGTTCATTGCTGTGTGTTTGTCGACCTGAAACAAAACACGTAACGGTATTGTTAATAGCCTTGCGGGCCTTTCTGATTCTTTATGCCCGCGCGGGCCTTTTGAATACTGTAAGGCCCGCTCTAATACGAACACAACAAATACAACATTTTTATGAATTCGATTTATAAAAGTTAAGATACAAACAAATAAAACGAGTAAATGGCATAATGATCAAGTGAGTCAAATAACTCGTTATATAACTTATTTTGATTAATTGAACAATACTTTCAATTTTTTGTACCCGTCAATTTATGATTCCCATGAGCCTCTCATATTTCGCTATTACGTATCTCCTTTTTTTGAGTTATACTGCTACTCAAGAAGCAGTATTTCTAATAGTAATGAGATGTATAAGACACATCTAATAAAATAATCTAATAAAACCGAGTTTTATTTGAAAAGGATTGAACATTATAGTGCCGTATGTTAATGTTTTGTAATGCTGCTTGTGATATTTTTCTGCTGCATTGTTGCTGTTGTTGCTATATACGAGTAACTTTCTACTGAGAATGGAGGAAAGATGGGGTCAGCAAAAATAAGTACCTATTTTTTAGACTCAGTAGGAAAGCCTTTCTTTTCAAGTGAGCTAGGATGCGCATCTTTACGTGTTTTGTTTTTGACGCGCTTCCTAGCTTGTTTGTATTGGTTTGTGCATGAATTTGTCAGAAGGATCGTGGGGATCACAAAAGTGAGAAAAATCTGTTTCAGAATCTAAAACACTAAATTTGCTTTGAGTTGCAACTAAATGTGGTGTCTGTATCGTGTGTGCATTCACGGGTGCAAGGGTGGGAAGATTTGCAGTGTTGCCGACTTTTACCCAGTGTTGCCGATATCTACCCTTGTGTAGGACGATCTCTTCCAACCTTCGGATACGTTGATTTAAATTATTGTTTATAAGTATGAAGGCTTTCAAAAGCTCGGCTTTAAGGGTGTAGGAAGTATAACGAGTAGATCAAGCATGTTCACAAATGCATTGTAATTTACGTGATAAAATTGGAAATAAATATAAGAAAGATCTTTTTGGTTTGTTGGGCCACGATATTATTTTGCAAGACAATAACCTAGAATACTACTATGAAAATATAGTTGGCAGTCATAATTTTGGCATTGATTTTCAAACATGAATAATGAAGGAAGGCATGGAATGTTAATTTTGATAGGAATATTGATTTGATATTGACCAGCTTTATTATGTCAGTCTCACGTTTATGCGTTAGGGTATGCTGGTCAATCAATTAACAGCGGCAACAAATTTGCAAATTATCCAAGCGGGTTGCGATGTCAGTTATAAGCGCTATTTTTGAACGTTGAATGGGAATCATCTAAAGCACTAGCGGTAAAGGTCGTGAGAGGTGTATATTCAATGTTGCAATTGTAACGTGAGCAATGAAATCCTCATATTCTAACACACAGAGGTCTGATAAATCCGATTGTCAGCCTCATTGTCTAACAGAACAATGATTCATAATTGAAAGCAGTTTCAATGACAATGAGCGTTGGTTTCAGCTTTGGCCATTATAATTAGATGGTAACAAGATCATTGCAATTCACTGTTGTTGTTATTAATATTATTATTTTTATTGTTATTACTATACCTTAAAGACTCGTTCAAATACGTTACTAGTCTGTTAAAGTTTAGTAATGTCATTGGGCAGATAAACAGCAAATAACAGACGCCTAAACCAATGCAGAATAGCCGAGGTTTAGTACTAATCCGGCCTGTTATTTGAGTTATCGATAGTGCGTTGCTCAATATTTCTCGTAATGTCATTGTCATAATCCCAGTGTCAAAAATTATGAATAAGCACCATTTTTATGTAGGAAAAAAATAATACGAACTCTGTTTGGAAAAAATGAACGTGTACGCCACCCTTAGCTAGTTTATTTATTGTAATTGTTCTTAACAGACAGTGGTCTTCGACCTTAAAGGTTATCGGCCGTTAATATAATTTTCCGTTTCTTTGTTTGGTTGCATTAAATCGATGTAACAGTTCAGTTTTACAAAAAATATAAAAACTACTTTAGGTTTGAACCAGGTTTCCTAGAAGCTCATGTAGTAAGTCTAAAATATTTTATGCAAAAACGTGGGCTGTTCCTCAATAACGCGAATTCTGACACTTCTGTCGTTTAATTTATCTGGAAATTCGAGCAAGTTCTTATTTTTTTTATCAAAACAACACTTAATATTGGCACAAAAACACAACACACAGCTAACATCCGGTTTATCTCGATTTTCAAACGTTTGTATAGAATGTTTCTCTGCCTCCTAGGTTACGATGTACTGATCACACGGTATTGTAACATCTACGATTGTAAATTGATTTATTCTCCAATCTCGATTTATTAATACTGGTTGTTATTATAACCAGAATGTTCTTTGCTTTCGTTGGTTCTGGTGCACCACTTGGAACATATGTTTCGATCTTTGGAAGTATTGAAGATATATGTGTCGTAACTATATACCCTATCGTGCCTGTTTATTGCCCACGCCGCGGCAGAAGCGCGCGCACGTCAATCATCAGGGCTCTTCGCCGACCCTCCGGCGACGACGGACAAAGGGACCGCAGCAGGTACCTGCTTCGGTCCCTTTGTCCGTCGTCGGCGAAGAGCCCTGATGATTGACGTGCGCGCGCTTCTGCCGCGGCGTGGGCAATAGGCAATGTTCGAATGATTTTACAACTGGACAAACTGAGACGGTAATATCAGTTATTTTTTAGCAATCCCTGATAAAGCAAAGTTTATAATCTTGAGAGGATTTCAGAACTGCTTTATCTGTTTATTACTATTATTACTATTATTATTACTATTATTATTACTATTATTATTACTATTATTACTATTATTACTATTCCTCTACATCACAACTAAGATGTTATGAGTTGGCTGAATATAAAATCTACTCCAGGTTGCAACCAGCTACCTAAGGAGGAGATCTAGTGACAGTCGGTGCCTCTACAATACTTTGCACAAAATGTGGGCTGTTCCAAATGAAGCAATTTCTTGCACTTCCCAGCTTTTTGACTGATCTGAGAGTTTGGCCAAGTGCACAAATTTTGCGGGACAAATCCCTGAGCTTCGATAACTACCGGGACGACCTGTGCATTTACGCCCCACATTTGGATGACCTGGATTCCCAAACTCTTCTATTTAAGACGTTTCTCTGCCCCCTTGGTTATAACGTTTTAACCGCACCGTGCATCTACAAGTAAACAGGTTACAAATCACAGATAACAGTATTGGGTTTCTTTGCCGCTATCATGCGATAAGTTTGAATTTCTTGGTCGTATAGTATAGTCCAACAGACGTCAGCGATCAGTGAGTGTTCGTACCACTTGGAGCATGTGTTTGGATCGTCGAGGGTGGTACAGATCTGCTAATGGAGGTAACTATGCATCCTGTCGTGTCGTATTAAGTATTTCTAGAATTGAATAAGTTGGGACGATATGATCATTGGTTTCTACTTGTTCCTGCTAGATGCGTTATAATCATCTTGGGAAATTTTGAGAACTGCTTTATCATGATTTCAACATCTGATCTTGGGGACCAATTACAACTTTTTCCGATTATAGCTTCATTTTTCTCTTTAAGACACATATGTGATTGATCTTTATTGATTTGCTTCTTGTCCAGTCCTTGTAGATACTGTCCATGGAGTGGTTTGTCGCTCCACATTTTCTTTATCGTTTGGTGTTTCACACTTCATATTAAGTAGCATCAGAAGTTCAGTGTCTGTGTTGTGCAAATGCACAAGCATTATGCGTGACTTGCATAGATTTCTTCGCAATGCTTACTACTACACTTACAATACCTCTGTTTTTCATTCTTTGGTCAGATTTAATGACCTGCATCATTTGTTGGTTATTTTGATGACTGACTACATTCTTTCCCATCTCGACTATTGCAATGTACCGGGAGTCTGAGGTCTCGTCCTCCTTCCTTACGTATCACATTAAGTCTATGTACATCAATCAGCTCGAGAGTGGGCAACATAAAGCAATGTAAGCTGTTTTCTGGTTTTCCGTTATTATTGTTGTTATAAATATTATTATGATTATTGGAGTACATGAGCCTTGTGGCCTAACCTAAAATGGTAAATGAAATTGATGTAAATGGGATGATGATGTGCCTGTAAGAATAACAATAGTGTGTGGTGAGCGAGGATGCTCAAGAGAGCAAAGTACGAGAAATCCTACCCGCACTATGGTTCAAATTCCATACCGGCGTTTGGCACTGCCGGAGGAAGGTCCCAGCCAGCGCTGCGGGTGGCCACAGGTTGCTGATGAACTCGCGAGCGGCGTGTGACCGCGCGCTGCGACGCACACCTGTGGCGGCCCACGGAGCCGGAGGCGGGGAGGACTGGACCCAACTGAGACGGAGAAACCTGGAGGGGGAGAGGAGGCGAAGGGAGTAAATGGTGAGTGGTGCAATGGGGTGGGGATGGTTGGGGGGTAAGAGACGGACCAGGGCGGTGAAGCGACGGGGAAGATCGGCCGAGGCGAAGAGGAGCGGGGCGGGTGGTATCGGGGGTTGTGGTGGGCGGGGCGGGGTGGCTGGGGGGGGCGGGGGGCGGGGGGGCTGGGGCAGGGCGGGTCGAGGCAGGGGCGGGGCGGGCGGGGAGGGCAGGCGGCGGTGGGGGATGTAGCATGGCGTCTGCGGTTGTGGGGCGGTGGAAAGCGAAGGGATGATGGGGATTGCGGGCGACTCGTTGGAGGCCGTGGGCGGCGGCGGCGGCTGTTCGTGTGGCCGAGGGCGCGGGTGAGGGCAAGGCGCGGGTGCGCGCGCTGGCGCCGGGGGGCGGTTGTTTTGTTAGGGGCGAGCTGCTCGGCGTTGATCTCGGAGGCGAGGCGAGGAAATGAAAGGTCCCGGCCGGCGCCCTCCCCTTCTCTCCGGCCCCAGCGCCTGCGGCCTCTGCCGCCTGCACCGCCCGCGCTTCGCCTCGCGTCCCCCTGCACGCCGCCAGGGCGCACTGTTCTCTTCGCGTCCCCCTCCCCTTCGCCCCTTATCCTTACGGCTGCCCACCTCTTCTTTCTCTCTCTCTCTCTCTCTCTCTCTCTGTCCCTCGTCTCTCTCTCTGTCTGTCTGCCTCTCTCTTTCTCTCTGTTCCTGCCTCTCTTTCCATTCTCTCTTTCTGTCCCTCCTCTCTCTGTCCCTCCTCTGTCTCTGTCCCCCATCTCTGGCTGTCTCTCTCTGTCTCTGTCTCTCTCTTTCTTTCTCTCCCACTCTCTCGTGAGAAACCGTGTTTGTGTACAACAGTAGCTATTAGAAACAGAGAAACTGTCCGTCGTTGTAAGGAAGAAACTAGCTCGTTCGAATCTAAGTTGGAGTTGTGAACTTAAGTGTTGGGTGAGGCAACACTTAGAAAACTGGAGAAACACCAAATGGTTGACATTAAAAATTGAGTGTAATGTTGGCGCATTCAATGAGAGCTTAAAGTTTGTTCTTTTCACGTGTAAACACTAACATTTTCGTTTAATTAATTAAGAGCAATTAAATTTATAATGGAAGATTACAACGGAAATGTATCCAGATAATTGTGACTTTCCATTTGCGATTCTTTTTACTCTTCGATTCGGGCCCTTTTCTTTTTCCACATATTCACAATGACCCGGCTACGGTGATATTGGGTTCAGCACTTTGGTGTTGAAACTCAGCTGGGAGCTCTGGATTTCCGAAGAGTGGGTAGACGTGTGTCATGTCAGCCTTGATACTTAAATACAAGAACCTAAGCTAAACTCTTGTCAATATTAAATCTTCCGACAATTCGACAGTTTTGATTGACATCGTTCAATATGACAAAATCCAAAACCCAAAATAAGTTGTTAGTGCGTCAAGGTTCTACTAGAAGTATTTCTACTAAAAGTAGAGCTTACCCATGCTGCAATCTGTGGTCGATTGGCTACCGTCTAAAGTCTCTACTTTAGGTAGACAGATGACCAGTTAATGAGTAAACGAAACTTTGTCATCAATTTACCAGAAACAACTGAAACATTAATATTGGAACTTTGACTTTCCAAACAGTCGAATTCACGTCCAAAACAAATCCCTCTCAGGGAATGATGCAATATATGGATCAAATGACGGAGAATCTTGAAGTGTCGTTCTTTGAAAGCGAAACTAGGAGTACAAAAATAGCTCGTATTATTGAATTTCCATCTTGAGCTACATTCAAAAATGCCTTGAATAGGTTTCCGAACCCCGACTTTTAGATGCTAATTACATATTCAATGTATTCAAATGAATCTGAATTGAAATATTACTCATTCCACTATTTTTCACTTTCTAGCTGTATCCCTTCCATGCCCATCAATTCTTGTCTTGGTTGCATTTCAGATTTGTTCTGTCCCATAAAACTAATATTTTCTAGTTTTCCTTCACTACTCATTCAAACTCTCGTGCCTTGATTTCTGCCATTCTTCAAACTTAACTAACGCCCTTACAGAGATAGCGGCCTTCCGAGTCACAATTTTAATCACAGTCACTAACTTGTCGACTTACTCCGTGTCTGCCTCACCCTCCGCTGCTTCTGTCTTCTTCCCTCTTCTGTTCCTCGGAACGTCCCAACTCTACTCTTCGTTACTCACTAATTAAAACTTCTATGCATTTGACTAGTAAGTTAGGTAATGTTGTGTTGTCTCCTAGAGCTGCCATAGATATTTATTCTAAGCATCTGAATGTCAAACGCTCCCTCAATAAACTAGGGAGACCTCTAACTAGGTATGGGTACTTGCATATTTCATTACGTGGTATGTGCTATTAGTTCTAAGATGTAATGAGTATGTTTAACCCTGGAGAGATTCATTTATTATTTCAATTATAACTTTATGACGTTTTCTCACACGCTAACATCTAAAATCAAGAATCACCATGTTCATTAAACTATCATATTTGACATAAATTAACAGTATTATCCGGCGTGACAAATTGAACGTTCGTGCGCACAAGTGTAATAAACCCACAATAACACGCATTCTGGTATGAGAGATACATAGCATACGTAGCTTTGGTTAACCAGTAACGGTGTTTTTAAAAAACATACGGTTGCCATTCTTTCAAAACTCACGGTCAGTAAAATCAAGGGCAATGCAGGAACTGTTAGGAATGCGTTCGGAATTCTTTTATGAAACATGTGGAAACATTGTGAAAACATTGTGGATTGTTTCTGCTTTATAAGTAATTTAAAGAAAACGTGGATGTAAAATAAATTGGTTAATAGATTTATTATTTGAAATAAGGGAAAAGGGCAAGGAAGTAGAAGGCGATATGATAAATATTTTAGGAAATTCCTCTCATTGCAGAATTCTTCACAATTTTATTCTTCGTCTACGCGAACTACTAGTGAAAATATCGCCTTTCATTGATTACGCAATTTCAATAAAGAATTTTGGCTTACTAAAGTTATATATTGTATGTCCCGGATCACCTCATCCATACTTGTTAGTATTAGCAGCGCGGCATCTTCACGTAATATGTACGGTGCAATGCAGAAGAATACATTTTTGATTCGACGATGGCCCTGCAACTCAATAATGACGTCATCAAAACTCGCAGCCTCTAATTGCACATCACCAGCCTTCCCCCAGCTAAAGCATCAACTGCCAAGTTCGCAGAAGTTGTAATGGCAGAATGGGGCGTGCCCTTTCTTGCCCGGCGGGTCCATCAGCCCCTGCGACTCGAGTGACACCGCCTCCGCCTCCGCCGCCACACTCTCCATTGCCGCACCCTCCGCGCTAGAGACTCCGCCTCCGCCTTCTTCTCTGCCTCCTCCTTTACCTCTGACACCGCCTCTACAACCGAACGCGTCTCCGTTACGGCGGGGGAACGTCTCCGCCGTTATGAGGCATCGTCTCCGCCATTATGTACGCGTCGTCTCCATCATCGTCTCCGTCATCCTCTCCAACATCGTCTCCATCATCGTCTCATCATCGTCTCTGCCTGTCTCCGTCTTCGTCTCTGTCTTCGTCTCTGTCTTCGTCACTGTCTTCGTCTCTGTCTTCGTCTCTGTCTTCTTCTCTGCCTTCGTCTCTGTCTTCGTCTGTGTCTCAGTCTTCGTCTCCATCTTCTTCTCCGTCATCGTCTCCGACATCCTTTCCTTCGCCGCTTTAGAATCCGTCTCAGCGTCCGTCTTCCTTACGGACCCTCCTCTGCCACCTTCTCGGCCTCCGCCCACGTCCGGTCTCTGGCCATACTACGTACAAACCAAAGATAAAGTTTTGTAATCATGTGTCGGAAATTGGTTTATCATACTTACGGTTTACCCGCTGGCATTCTTCACAAGCGTACGTTTTTGATATCAAGGACACCCAAAACGTGGATGCTGACTTTATTAAGTGTTAGGGGAAGTAATTTACTACATATAGGAACAATAATTATTCACTGCTGCGGTGTTCGTGACATACAATACAATTTTTCTGGTGAAAAGTAGCCGTTTCCGCTGCAAGATAACATACACTTTTTATACTATGTACGTAGTTTCCAAGAAAGTAAAAATACCACAAGTCCAATTTTCGGTCAATTCTCTGAATTTTGTTCTCGATGTGTTGACAGACCCTTGTTTTTGAAGGTACAATTATAATCAAGTAATTGAGTTTTCTCTGGCAATCTTTTCAAAAGACTTTTAATTAAAATTCTCCGCAATTTATAGATTTTTGGAAAAAGGAATGAATATTTAAAATTGTGTGTCATACTCAATTCAGCTTTCGTGAGGTTGGCCGCGTATCACTGAAAACGAGAACCCTGTCCTCGCATTGAACGATTGAATTATAAAATATAACAGGGCCCGTAAAGGTCGATATGCGTACAGCAGTAATCACAGGGGCTGATTTTCACAAACATCCTGGAAGCAACGATGCACCGGTCGACAGCGCTGCTGCTATGCCAATCCCCCTTTAAATTCGTTTTTGCGGCATGGAAGAGAAAGAGAAGAACGGAAAATCAATGTGAAATTGCTTTATTCGCAATTCCGAAATGAAATCGATGATTGATTGATTGATTGATTGATGTTTCTGAGTACGTCAACTGCTTCGGTCATTAGTCCACTTGCGTAGTTTCATTCCGGGAGGTGGATATGTTTCTTCCCAGCTAGATAGTGGAACCTGGCGCCGCATAAACGTCAGCTTTCGGGTGTTTCTCCTCCAGATATCTCACCCAGTGAGACACCACCGCAGCCGGGACTAGTTCTAAGCTCCCGACATGTGTGGCGTGGTGCGGTGCGTATACGTGTGTATGTAAGTAAGAGGAGATAATAGGACAAGGAGGAGCTCGTGCGGTCCGTGGCCCATTTGTTAGGGTACTGCTGTGGCATTCACCTAGTATTGATCCGAGAAACCATGAAGAAACTACTGATCATAGTTGCCAGTCGCTATAATTCTCCACAGAGCTGCTGAATTCGACCTAGCTATATGGATAGTATCTAAAATCAGCCACTATCTGGACTCGAACACTAGGAACTCCCGATCATGCTGCCTGCAGAGAGAACGGCAATGTTGGCTCCGAGCTAACTTACCCTCGAAACGACATTGAGTAATTGCGTCTTTGCCTTCAGTACAACAAAACATGCGAAAATTCTTATTTAGATTTGCCTTCCCTGTGATGATACTCTGGTACAGTGTTGTACAGTGGTGCTAGGATGAAACGCATTGCTCCCTACCTTTTTTAATACGCTGATACACTTACCAAAAAACTGAGAAACTTTGAACGTGTGGGTACATTCAGAATGTAAGTTATTTAATATTAGTTTTTTATTATTATTGTCGAATTAAGACTACATTCATTTCAGCTTTCTGCCTCTTTCTTCTTTTCTTTGCTTTATGTCTCTTGCAATCTGGCCCGATGTTTCTCTTTTCTCTCTTCAGTCCAAATGGCACCCGTCTTCTATTTTGGTTGACCTCAAGTTGTGTGAATTTCTTAGTTGATACGTGTTTTAAAGTTTTACTTTCTTGCCTAATACACTCAGCATAAAGAGACTGGAATACTGCTGCAGAATTGGCGATTTTTCGGTCGGAAAACTCGTATAATGGGACCCTGGTATCGAAACAGAGGATAAACCTTGCATCAATCAAATAATCGTTTGATAATTTATTGGAGAGGCCGGAAATAATTTGAGAAGAGATGAGGTTATTAAGAAACTAATTACTGTTGGTAATACACTAGTAAGAATAGTTCACTGCATTTATAATTAACCATAAACACAGAAAAGGATTGGTTAATGAGAAGATGTTTATCAAGAGAATTGTTGTGCAAAGTTGCACACACGCGTAAACGCATAAAAGTAGAACGCATATTATGTATCAATGTAATTTACCGAATTTTTCAGCCATTCAGAAAAATACAGAAAAAAATGTTCCTATGATGTTTCTTGTGTTGAAGAGAAATTCCTATGTAAGAAAAGTATTCATGATTCATGAAGTCTTAGTGAATTTATAATTTCGTATACATACACATATATGACATGAACGTTTCTCAGTCTAAGCGTTGTCTCCCAAAGTCCACTCGAACCATGAAAAATAAATATTTGGCTAGAAGAAAAATATCCATTCTTAACCATTATACTCTGTTTGGGGTCTTTTTGGACCCAGGGACAAATAATGTTTTGCAACATTCTGCAAATTATTCACATGAACTTCTCATTTTACACATGCTATTTGCGTCCAGTTTTACATATTTTGTAACCTTATCAGTTTTCAAAATTTGTTTCTTTATTGGAAATAATTTGATTTGTATACAGTTTGAGTAAAAAATGCCACATTTGATATCTAAATTAGAAGAAAATTTTAACACAGTCTCTATTACCGATTTGTATTATTATGTTGCGGTTCCTAAGTGATAATTTGGTGTATTTATCTATTACAATTTGGTTTCCCTGTTTCAAACATTCTCATGCCATTAAGATACAGACATCTATGTATTGTAATGATGATATTCTAGATTTTTTCTGGAAATAACATTATTCTTTGTTCTTTAGAACAATATAGTAAATAAAGCAAAAAATAGCATCGTTTTCTTAATTAATAATTCCAAATAACATTCCTGTATCAAATCTTTTAAATTATTGTGTAAAATGTTTGAGTAAAAAGAGACCCCAAACAGAGCCCACGTATTTCAGAAACAGAATCAAAGGGTTAATAATAAAATATTTTCTAAGCTTAAAGGGACAATATTTTACTGCTGCACACATCACATCAACGGAACTGCAGGCGCAACCTTTCAACTACAACGTTTGCACAACCCATTCAATCGGTCTCGTTTTTTGTTCGTGCTCCAAATATCGAAACGCCTCACAATCTGCAAACCTGTGTAATCCCGAAGCGGATATCTGCTCGCCCCACAACTGTTCTTGCACCCCCCTCCCCTATGCCAACCCCCGGGGTGCCCCCTCCCGGCCCCTCTCCCCCATTAGAATCCGGTGGAGAGGCGCTGGTGGTCGAGGGCGCTTTATCAATCCAGTGCTCGCAACTCGCTACCGATCAATGTCACATCACGGCGCAGCTCGCGCCGCGTTGGCAGAGTGCTTCATTAACAGGAAGCGGATTTTAATGCGCGCGTCCTCCGTCATGGCGGCGGAAAACAAGCGTCTCGCCGCTCCCGCACCGCCCCCGCTCCCGCCCTCGGCCAGTCACCGCCCCCAATCCGTTCCCGAACATGACCCTGATCCCGTCCCCGCCTCCGTCCACGACCCCGCCTGCGCCCCGTCCCCAACCCCTCCCTGTTCCCTTTACCCCGTCCCCACTCCCGCCCCTTATCCGTGCCCGACCATGTCCCCGAACCCGTCCCCGCCTTGCACTCCGTTCCCAACCTCGCCATTTCGACGTCCTCGCCCCCGATCACGACAACGACCCTGTCCACGCCTCTGCCCCCGACCGTCCACGTCCCTGCCTGCGCCCCGTCCCTAACCCCGCCCCGTCCACATTCCCGCCCCTGCTCTGTCCCCGACCAAGACCACGATCCCTTCCCCTTTACACCGGCCCCACTCGCGCCCATTCTCCGTCCTCAACCACGACCCCAATCCCATCCTCGCCTCCGTCCACGTCCCCGCCTGCGCCCAGTCCCCAACTCCGCCCCGTCCCCGTTACCCCGTCCATGCTTCCATCACCGTCCCCGCTCCGCTTGCACTCCGTCCCCAACCTCGCCATTTCGACGTCCTCGCCCCCGATCAGGACAACGACTCTGTCCACGCCTCTGCCCCCGACCGTCCCCGTTCCGCCCCCAGGCACTGTCCCGATCGCTTCCATTTGTCGTGCTCTCGCCAGCTGGATGACATTTGCCTCTTCAATGGTGTTGACCGGGAGGCCCTTGAGTTCAAGTCCAACTGGAGGCGGATTTTCAACACTGGCAGTATTGCTACGTTAAATTCACCCGCTTTCTGCACAGAAATTCGAGCAGTCGGTTACTCTGATAAGTTGTTTTCAGGGGTTTCTCCGATCAATATCAGACGAATGTCGGAGCTCTTAACAAACGCGCCACGAACCATGCGCGATCTTTATTTTCTCATCCATGCCCCTCCCCTAATACATACTCACACACAACACATACACATACTTGCATGCACGTCACTACCGCACACGCGGGAGAGTTGATACTCACAACTCTTATGTGTAGAAGTGTCACGTTCCCACAAAAGCGAACTATTTTCGTTTGATGTCATGTAAGCAAACATAGGGGAAATTGGTATTACGAGAAGCGAAGAAACCAGAAAAGAAGCTTATAAACGAATGGAATTATAGTGTGAGGAGACTAAGATTTACAGTGGAATAATTCACCTACATTTTCTAATGGGAGGGTAGGAACATCTAGGCGGATTGATTCGAGAAAACGTTAAATAGCAGAAAGATAGATATGTAGGATAATAAACATGACGTTGTGCATATTAAATGAATCCTCGAGGAATTAATATGATTGTGATGGAGACGAAATACAGTAGGGAAACTAATTACTGTAAAAGAACACACTGTAAATTCGCAAAAAATAACATGAAAAATGAATAATAATGCAAAATATTGTAATAACTTCGGATTTTGAACATTTGGCCGCTTAACCCAGGTTTTATGTATTTAATTTGATATTCATTCTTATACGCACATTTGAATGTGGGCAAGGGAGGAAGCTTTCCTGGGCGAGCGATCACAATGAGGGCTTGCCAGGGGCGACCAATGATGTAAGGGCTAGGCCGTTTACCTTCCACCTCCGGGAAACGAAGTTCAGATCCAGGCTAATCCTTTTGGAAATTATAGAAGACAAAGCACTTTCGTGGCATTTTTTTGGGGGTTCTACATGTTCCTATTTCTAATTCTATCACTGGTTTTGAAAACCCGATGATGAACTTCACATCGTATTATCCTCACCCATAATCTTTCTATCAAAACGTTAATTTCAGGCATGGCTGAAAAGGTTTGGCTTCTGATAATATAGATTAAAGAGAATATTTAATTTTACTTTCCACTGATTGTAAGATGATGGAATTGTCACTAATCATGCTTCTCCGATACAACCGGAAACCTGGAATCTGATGTTTTTGGGCATGGACCTCAGCTCCGAAGACATTTCTTTCTCTGTGAACCTGCCCGCAGCGCAAGGAACACGGCGGGAGCTCACATGGACGTGCGCCATAATCCTCAGGGGTAGACCCCGAAGGGAGGGAGGTCGTGGGAGGAAGAAGAGGGATTAGGGAGGAAACGAACATGTGCACCTTGCTAAGAGAACAAATCGGAGGGAAGATAGTGGGGCGTTGCGAGGAACAGATAATGTTGCACTGGACCTGCGGAGAGAATCCAAGGAACTAAGGCAAGTGTGATTGGCGAACCCTCCCTGGAGATCGTAGGGAGGGTTGGCAGCGAAGGTATGCGTGAGTGTGATCAGCGGTGAGGCGGTTTAGTGCAAAATAAAACCAGTGGTGCTTCAAAGAGCACATGCTTTTGCAAAGTGTGTGTGACGGTTACGTGCATTTGTAATAAAATAGTGCATCATATATTTTTTATACTTGAATCTCTTCATCTTGAAAAACGGCTAACATGTCTAATTACTAACATTTTCTGAGCACCACTTCACGTGGAAAATTTGAGACGTTCGCAGAATTCTTGTCCATTGATATTTATGACGTATGTCAAAATGTAAATTAGAAAGTTATATTTCGTCAAAAACTAAAATTCTTATATCATTTTGAATATAACTGTTTTATTTTGAGAAGTAATTCCTCATACACTGTCGACATTCCATTTCCAGTTCATGAAAGTAAATGCAATAATAAATATGTAACGTCGTTACTGCTTTTCAATGAAACGCACATAAGTGTTAAAAGGATCCCAAAGTAAATTTCCCCTTTGTCTCTTAAGCCAATGCCAATTGTACAAACCGTTATTGAAACGTCTTGAACATTTATTGATTTGTGGGCAATTCAACGTCTTTAACAATATGGAACGGCGTACTTTCATTTCAATTGATCTATCAAGAGTTGTGATGGGAAGGTTCTCCTAAACTAATTTCAGGAATGCGTGACACTAATGCGCACCTGTCAAAATGAATGTTCATATTTTATAAATGAGATTCGAACAACTTTAAATGATACTTCACACGAACAGTTGTGGATTAGGTACTGTTATAACACTTTAAAAAAAATTGCATCGCCAGAAAAATGTTAGACGATCGTAGAGTTCATTGTAAATAATCATAAGTTCAGAGTTTATTTCTTTTCAGAGTTTCTGAAACAGCAATGACAAGCATGTAATGAAAATGTTTTTCTGTTCCCATTGTATTATTATCTTGTATTATATGGCTGCAGCTCGTTGCATATGATACAGCTTCGTTATAATTCATGTGTTTGACCAATCACAGAGAAGTTTACAGTTGAGACGTAATCAATCATTAGTTTTCCTTCAATTAAATGTTTCGGTGGAACGTTTATATTCTTTGCCGACACAACTGTGAGAGATGACGGTACACCGCACCTGCCCTCCCCTATTTCTAACACTCAGAAGAAAATCGCAAGACAGAATCCATATATTCGGACTATTTCAGTTTTTACTCTGAAAAAATAAAAGCAGATACGGAACTTTGATGACGTTTCTTTAATAAAACTTTACTCGTATACTGCTCGTTTCAAATCAGACTGTGCTTGTGTTTAACCAGCAGACCTAGGGGTACGCTAGGTGATGTTGGTTGAACACTGCATGCTAACAGGCATGTTACGATTCAGTATAAAAGTGTAATTTTTAATTGATACCATTGGTTGTATAAAAAGTTCTGTATGAAACGCGATTGTGGGCATTAACACATTCTCATGAAGTTTGCTGCACTTGCACGCGTTCCTCGCTATTGTGTATACAGTTCTTACTCGTGTATCATTACTCATCTTTTCATAATATAACTCTAGTACAGTAGAACACAAACGAAATTATTAACTTCCATTTTAACGGAAGTATAAAAGTATATCGTGTGACGTCTGCAGCAATGTAATATTTGTGTCGTGCTCTTGAGTCCTCAACCATGCGTGTGAAACAATGGTACCAAATATCACAATTCATACCAAAAGCTGTCATTTGGCGTGAAATATGCAGTGAAAATCCTGTTTTCTACGATGTTCACCTGAGATGCGATTTTGTTCAAACATTTGAAAACTGATATAATAATGGTAATAGTTCGAAGTAACAAAATCTGAGACACATAACACATCACATCAACGTCAATCAAACAATCATAAAGCTCAGTCACAAGCCACTTGAATTTGAAGGGGAACACATTATGCATCTCAAAAACGCGCAGTCGTGTTTGCAAACAATTCCCTCCTCGAGATCTGTTTATTTCTGTCCATTGTGGCTCCCGGCCGGCCTTTCATCTAAGTGCTTCGTGCATGAAAAGTGTTTAGTGAGGAGCGCCCCCACGCAGCGCGCGCTCGCCGCCCGTTAACGCTAAACGGATAAGAGCGCGCCGAGGAGCGGATATCGCGTCGCGCGCAGTAGCTTTGAGGAGTCAGCGGCGCGACCGCGGACTGAGCATCACAGAATCGCGTCTGCGCGACTGGCTGGTGGCCGCTGGACGGAGGGAAAGCGGGGAGGGGGCGAAGGTACACCCGGGCGGCTGCGGCGGAGACAGCGGTGGCGACACCAGCGGAAATGGAAGCAGCGGTGAGGGTGACGGTGACGGTGACGGTAGCTGTGGGCGACGGCGGGGGCAGTGGGCGGTGGCGGTGGCAATGATAGTCAGTGGTGGCGTTGAGAATTTGGTCGTGGTGGTGGTGGCGGTGGTGAGCGGCGGTAGTGGTGAGTGTGGGGCGTTGGCCCTAGCGATAGGCGTGGCGGTGGGATACGTTGGGGTAAAGAGGGAGGAGGGGTGAATTAATTAACACTTCTCGGCATGCCAACTGCTAAGATCATTAATCTCTTTGATGTAGTGAACGTTGTTTCCCGGTTGATGGAGATGTTCCTCCTCAATTGGGTAATGATATCCATCACCAACCTGCATGTCAGTTGTCGGGTTTCCCTCTCTAGCTATCTCCCCCAGCGGAACACCGCACCAGTCAGGTCAAGCTCTGTGCGCCAGCTGGTCTCCCGACACATGTGGTAGTTTAGTGAATGCGTGTGTTTCTGTAAAGGGTGAGAGAAAGGAGCAAGGATGGGGGAAACACCAGGAAGTCCGTTTGTTAGGTTTCTGCTTCAGCATTCGCGGATATTACTAAGAAAAACCTCAAAAAACTATCGACCAGAGCCGGCGTTCGCTAGAATTCTGCTCCAGAAAGCGACTTAATTCAACCCAGTTATCTATCTGCGAGTATAATCGTGCCATAATATAGCTACTGTAGTATCGAAAATCTGCCACCGTTGAGACTCGAACACTAAGACCTCTCGGATATAGGTGCAGCAGTGAGCACCGCTGTTGCCCTGAGGCATCTCAGCCTGCAGCTAGCGGTGGAGACGGAGGTGGTGGTGATGGCGGATGAGGCAGTACGGCCGGGGGGGGGGGGGCAACGAAGGGCCCGGAGCGCCGGAAGGGCGTGTGATTGCAGAGGGCGGGCGGGCGGGCGCCGGGTAGTGGAGCGCTGCGCGGAGAATCGACCGAGCGTGTCTGCGTTTGGGCTCCGCGCGGCGCCAGCGAAAGCGCCGTTACCCTCGGGTGCAGCGGAGGCAAACCGCCCGCAGGAATATTCACGGTGCAGATGACGAAGAGTAGCAGCCCAGAGCGAACCACGCCCGGCCGGCCGTGGCTTCATTTGCGTCAAACAAAAGTAGCAGCTGCTTAGGGGCCGACGCCCCCGAAATGAAAAATACTTTGGAAAGTATTCGAAATGTCGTAAGATTTGTCATAAAATGACATAAAATTTGTTTGTGATAATGTTTATCATAAAATTTGTAAAATCTCTATTAATGATTTTCAGTGAGGACAGAAATAGGAAGGAAACTTTGCAACCACCGGAGCTCTATCTGTGATTGCGTTACAGTCGTAGTTCCAAGACCTCGAGGGAAATGCGAAAACAATAACAGAGTTTCTATTTTGACTGACAGTGCAGATATCCGACGCTTATTGTGAATTTTCCAGTGGCCAGTGAACACTTCCACTGGCCATCAAAATCGCCAGACAACATTATTGAGCATATCTGGGATGTTGTTTAGAAGAGATCTCCCCCCCTCGTACCCTTACGAGTTTATGGACAGACCTGCAGGATTCATGATGTCAAATACCTCCAGCACTACTTCAAACATTAGTCGAGTCCATTCCACGTCGTGTTGTAGCACTTCTGCGTGCTTGCAGGGGCCCTACACGATATTAGGCAGGTGTACCAGTTTTTTGGCTCCTCGGTGTATTATTAATAATAGTATATCTTATTATTATCTCTTCCCATTTAGCAGTTTTAGTACTCCTTCTCTGACCCTATCGCTTTCCCTGCTCCGAAGATGCGCATCGCTGAGCAGTCAAAGGTGGATTTGATTTAACTCATTTTCGTGAAAAAGAAATAAAACTGTATGTGACTTGCAGGGGAAGAACTATTTTTAGCTTCAACCTGAATCGCTATCCCAAACTTGTATTATAAATATTTGACTGATAAAAGTACCAACAATTCGTAGTTAGCAATACTTCAAAACTAGAAATGTTCGCTTCAGAGTAACAGAAAACTGATTGTCATTGAAAACCGAACTACAGATTTGATTTTATAGTATTGCTGTCGAAATAACCCACTTTGCCAGGGCTATTCTACCATAACTAACTCAACAAAACGAACTCAACAATTAGAGCGCATAGTGAACTCACATTTACGTTCAGAAGCAAAACAAGTGGATGTCTCAGCATGTGATCAATGGGTGAATTGAATGAAAACCTGATAGAAATGTGCGGCGAATTATTCCAAACAATAGGGTTCCATGCTAGAAGGTGGTGCATTTTTGAGGTCAAAATCAGGGTGGTCGAAATCAGTCACTGTCGAGGCAGGGTAGCGACTTCCTGGAATACATGGAATACCGGAAAACAACCAGAGAAATTTATTACTGTGGAAAAGTTAGGGAGAAATCAGGGAGTTTGTAGAAAAGTTGTTAGAATTCAGAGAAAATTTTGAGACGGATATATAATTAGATTTTATTTCTTAAAAAAATAGTTCAGAAAATAATTGTGACTCAATTACTATTAGTTGAGATTTTTTAAATTTGTAAATAATCATGATGAAATGAGAGCTTACAAATTAGAATCAAGTATGCTTTAATATTTTTTAAATACTGTAATATACTCGCAAACTCTTAACAGTTAAAAATAAAAATTATGCACCGGAAACCGAGACAAATTAGGGAAATTTATAGCAAAAAATGAGTGGCCACCGTGGTAGAGGAGAATACTAGCGACCAGCTGTTCTCATCGGTATTTTCTGTGGATTCACCTATTGAGGTGAATGCCGGAGGAGTGCTCTAACCGACAGGTCAAGGACCGGCTGCGATCCTTCCTCTTTCCTGTTCTCTCCTCTCCACTTATGTGCACAAACATGTAAATGGACAAAGACTACGTTACAACACGCGTCGGAATCTTAGAGCTGGTCCCAACTCGAACGATTCTCCATTGAGGGGTAAACGATGGGAATGCCCGGCGTGTAGTTAGGGGCCGAATCTCACCATCCAGCGGGGGAGGAACACCGCCACCTCCCGCTATAACAAAACATGTACAAAAATAACGGGACCAATGACCTGATTAGTTGACGTGCCCGGAAACATTAGTCAATTAATCTACCACAACTGGTACGAGGAGCTGAACAAAACGTGCGCACAGTGAGCCACATTTATGCCCAGCAGCAAAACAAGGGTCCATTTGAGCATTCGCTCAATGGATCAAGGGAATCTGGAGGAAGAACTTGCTCGAGGTGGAATCCTCACTGGCGCCGCGCGACGCTTCATCGCCCCATGGGGCAGCGGCGGGGGGGGGGGGGAGCAGAGGCGGGGTGGGCCAGTGGAGCGGGGGGGGGGCAGGAGAAGCGCGGGGTGGGCTGGTGGGGCAGGGTTGTGGGCTGGAGGAGCGGAGGGGGCGGGCAGGTGGAGCGGGGGGGATTGCCCGCGGAGGCGGAGGGAAAGGGCTGGGGCCAGGAGGACGGGCGGGATGGGCCTGTGGAGCGTAGGTGGTGGGCAGGAGAAGCTGGGGGTGGGCTGGAGGGACAGGGTAGTGGGCTGGAGGAGAAGAGACGGTGGGCCGGTGAAGCGGAGAGTATAATCCAGGGAGGACGGGGGAGGTGAGGAGGAGCGGGGAGGGACGGGGAGGGGCGGGACGAGGAGAGGCGAGCAGGAGGCCAGGGAAGTGGGAAGCCTGCATCTACATTTCCGCGATTGGGAGCGTCTCCCGACAATAGTTTGTTTTCGCATTCGTCGGAGCCTGGAGAGTTAATCGCGTGGGCGGACGGCGCAGGGGCAAGAGACGCGAGGCACTTTCAGAAAGGATGGCATCAATACCTCTGAAGCAAGGATGCGACATCGATGTCGATATTTTTTATGTCGATTATATGTCGATCTTAAACCGTTTTTTTAACATCGATGTTTTGGCTTCGATGTTTTTAGTTTCAATGTTTTCTTTGTAGATGAAAGGCACAAATAATCACAATTTTGTAAAAGTTAAAACAAAAACTGATGATATCAATACGTGTTTTTATTCGATCGAAACGAACGCGGTTTGTTCTATCTTCATCGAGCAAGGGAAACAAGTCTCTGACTTGTTTACTAAGCTAAATCAAATTCTGTGGAACTCCCAGTTATCAAAGAAAACGAAGAAAAATATATACATCACCGTAATAGAATGTATTGTCACATATGGTTTAGAAGTATGCGAAGTAAGAAATAAACTTTTTGAAAATACGTTGCAGAATATCTTGTTTACACCACATACGTAACGAAGAAATAAAGGTTGTATCGTTTCTCGGTGGTGAATTAAAACAGGTAATTTTTAACAAAATATTTGTTTGTAAACAATGATACACTAAAATACTTCATTTATTAGATTGCACAGTCCTTGTGTTCTTGACTTGACTAGTTTCTTTACAAACGACTATGTTCTCTTGATTATTTATTTACACTGTTCACTTCTAAATATTTATTTACACTGTTCACTTCTACACTATCGCACAGTTTGATGCACTGTTGACGATCCACTGCGCAGACCACAATTCACTGCGCAGACTACACTTCACTGCGTAGACCACACCTCACTGCGCAGACCACACTTCACTGCGCTGAATTCACGCTGATCAAGGTCGACTGTACTGCTGTTCACCGCGATGCACACTTCACAGCTCATCTTCTGACTTCAGGCTGCTGTTCATCTACTGCACCGCACCAACTAGCTGACTGCTTATTAACTGACTGCATACACTGACTGACTCGCGGCTGCTACTGCCTGACTGTCCCGCGACCGCCGGTAGCGGTGAATTTATACCTGTATCGATACACTTGCTCCATATTTCTACGCGACTCGCGAATAGCTCGGAACCGTCCAGTTCGGGTGGCGCCGGCAGATGACGCAATCCGCGCAGCGAATCCCGACAGATGATGCAATATTCGTTACAATATGAATGGATCCTACCGTATAGGAGATGGCGATGCAGACTATCAACCTTATGGAAACAGGGAATACTAACTGCATTGGCAACAATTTGTCAGAAGTATATGTAGGGGATAGGGAAGGCTGGAAAAAAGGAACCGACAAACAGGTACATGTGAGCCACTCGGGAGAAAAATACATATTTATTTTAATAATCTCACCTCCCATCCTAATCGATGTTTGCCGCCTAGCTATGAGAGGGAAGAAGAATTGACTCTTCTTGAACGGCTATTCTGACATCGTTGGGATGTGAGAAGGAACAAGGTGTAATACATTAATGCACAGTAAAAAGTCTTACAAAGTTGGGATTCATGATAATATAATTAGATGGGTTCATGAATGACAGATACATTGAGCCAAAGCGCGGCTTGCCTAGCAAAGAACAAATCCTATCAGTTACATGCATTTACTCTCAGCCCATAGCTAGTCGCTTTATCGTTGCCTCTTGGTGTTCCTCATCTTTGTGTAGTTCTCTGCGAATTATATTGCACATTCGATACACGATGTACGGATAAAGCTGTGTGGATTACAATGAATGGATCATGTCGGATTTTACTTGGCTCTCGCTCATATTAGCCACAGGGCGCTGGCTTAAGTAAGGTGACTGTCTAAGAGTCAGGCGTTTTTGTTCACAAGAAGTGTTTTGGCATACCTTAAGCATTGAACGGACTCAAGGCCAAAGGCTGTAGCACATCGCCAAATAGCGAAGCGATAATGAAGGTGTAGCAAACGCGGATACACGCGGGGGAAATGAGGAAAATTTTCCCTCTCAAAATTTTTCAGTAACTATTAATTTTAACTTCACGAGACTTTCAAGGAAATATATTATTTATAAACATTAAAACAAATAAAATTGTAACGTAACATGAGCTGAGTTTCTCTTGCGTCATTCTACATAATCTGTAGTATGACACATTCGGCCAAAACATTTTGAATAAAAACCTTTTCCCTCCCAAATTTCGTTTCTCGAACCGCCCCTAAGTATAGTGAGATTAGATTTTTGGTGTCATGTAACAATAAGTTGACAACTGAACAGTAAAACAAAAAACTGTCTCTCATATAGTCTCTTCTTAAGCTTAGAAATTTCTCATCAGCATCTGACTACTCTTTATCACATCTCTGCTGTTCCACGTCTCTTTAAGATATTTCTCTTAACTTAACAGACTATTGGTAACTATTGTCAACTTCATCTGTCTCAAAATGTTTTCAAGGTGTTTTAACTTTGGATTTGATGCATCCATTTTAGATGAAGTGATAATTAACCGGCCAATTCGGAATTGTCAGACTCGAACTTTATTCGTCAAAGCCACATAAAATATTCGTACGTACGAATATAAATCGAAAATCGCATTTAAATACTCCGTGAACACAAAATGTGGCAACTTAGTTCTAAATATGAGTCCTGATAAAAAAGTCATGGCGGTATATCCGGGGCATTTGCTTTTTAATCAAGCCGCCTATCACAGTGAATAGCCAAACTTAGAATTAAATTAAAAGGTTTGAAAGTCAAGTTGAAATTAAACTAAGAGTAGTTAAGACATGCCCATAAGAGCTCAAAAGAACAACGTAAGTGTGCTATGTAAGATAAGATCCGAGAAGATAAGTGTTACTCCCGGCGTCATCATTACTTGTGGAATGCACCACCACAGGCAGCGTAAATACAAAAAGATTACCTACTACATGCACACTTCTACTACACAAAACCATCATACCATATCTGTTATTATATGCTTGCCTGGCCGGATACAATGCTGCTCCTGCGTACAAGCAAAATCCAAATGTTCCAAAATAAAAACTTATGATTAGCAGAAAATCACCCTAGTTTGTAAGGAACAGCTCTCTCTACACTTATTTTTCCGAAAAATCCCTCTTTCCAGAACTGTATACACTCCACATCTTATGACTTCTTTCTTAAATGGAAATGGTTGCCGACATCCTACATTTTTAAATAGACTCTCTAACCCCGAGTCTTCCGATACCTTCTCTTCTCCTTTCTCACACGTCACGTTGAAGTATATCAAGTAACCAAATCAAACGGAGGTGATAGATTGAGTTTCCGCCATCGATATTAACCTGTGCTATTGAATCTTGCCTGTCTGTCAGTGTTGTATTACGTATATTGTGTACATCTGAAAGAAGCTTCAGAAACCACAGAAAGGAGTAAAATCGTGCTTCCAATAAAGTTGTTTATACTCACTACTACTATTACCACCATTACTACTACCACATCACTACTTCTGTTACTACTACTACTACTACTACTACTACTACTACTACTACTACTACTACTATTACTACTACTACTATTACTACTACTACTACTACTACTACTACTACTATTACTACTACTACTACTACTATTACTACTACTACTACTACTACTACCACTACCACGACACTTACCCCTTATCACTACGTTTACCCCTACCACTATTACCACAACTACTACAACTACTGCTATTATATTACTACTATATTACTACTACTACTACAACTACTGATATTATATTACTACTACTATATTACTACTACTACTATATTATTAGTACTACCATATTACTACTACTATTACTAATCTTGCTAGAAAAATCTAGATTTAAAGACAACCAAATTCAAATACCCTTTACAATTTCTGTGATAACACTTGTGATACCTCAATTGGACTGTTGAAAAATCAAAATGCTCAATAAATACTGTCATAATAATTATCCTACCATATCCCCACGATTAATTTGCCGCAATCGCAAACTTCCGAGCGTCGAGAGCGCAGGGAGCTTTGTAGAGGAACTGCGCCATTGGGGGAAGAAAGGTGACGCACACGAGGAGAGGGAGAATATGGCGGTAAGATTTTGTGGAGCGGTGTACATAACGCAGGAGCGAATCGGAAATCGATCGGAGAGATTGGTTTTGGAGTTGGTATCTCAAGATTTGCGTTGATTTAAGATGAAAAAATATACCTCTCTATTAAAAAAGGTTCTGAATTTTACATAAATAGTTTACTACATAAAATAAAATTAAAATTAATTTACATGCTTCTTTGACCTAACCATATTTTACATGTTTCTTTTGTCTTAATAATTTAATATAGAGGGAGCAGAGCGTATAGATCAAACGGTTATATTAAATTTATTAATATATAAGTGGATATAAGAGGCACTCTCTCCAATTTTGTTCCGTTAAATACAAATGTCACAAAGTTTAGAAATGTTTTAAACGGTTTGTAATGTATCTAATTGTTCGTAATTTACAAAATCATATTGAATATGCATTGTGTAAGTATAGACTTTCAAGAATTTCGAACAGAGCAATTAAAGTACTGGACTTTGTGTGTATGAGAGAGAGAAAGAAAGAGATAGAAAGCGAGAGAGAGGCAGGCAGGGAGAGGAGGAGACAGGGAAACCAAGTAAATTATGGAGTCAGTGAGGAGTGGTGGTTTTGTTGTGGAAGAGAAGACGGAATTTGCGCCAGCGGCGAAGTGTGTTTCTGTGGCAGCGGGAGAAGAGTTAAACTTGCTAACGCGGTGACGTCGATAGACTGTTAAAAGGAGACAGTGAAAACGAAGGATTCGATAGAACGATAGGCAGCGGTTTTCAAGTGTGGCTGAAAGCGCGAGCAGAAAAAAAACCTGTTTCTGTGGCAACGGCTTGCGGAAGAGTTAAGCCAACACCGTGACGTCGGTGGCGCCGTGGAAGGGGAGCGAGGACTCGAGTATTGATAGCGATGGCGAACATGCTAACACCGCGCGACGGCGGCGACGGTGTCTGTGCCGACGGTGCCTGCGGCGACGGTGTCTCTGGCGACGGTGTCTGTGGCGACGGTGTCTGTGGAGACGGCGTCTGTGGCAACGGTGTCTGTGACGACGGTGTCTGTGGCGACGGTGTCTATGGAGGCGGTGTCTGCGGCGACGGTGTCTCTCACAACGGTGGCGGAGCAAGAGAGGCTTTGATGAAGGAATGGCGACGGCTGAGTCGAATTGTGGTGGCAACGTGTCCCCGAAAAGGAAGAGAATTTTACCACCCAGCTGCTCTGATCTGTACTTTTCCGTGATTTCTCCCACCAACACTAGGTGATTGCCAATGCAATACCTTTACAAATGAATAACATACTGCGCTTGATCTTTGGATCTTTATCGTTGTCTCCGCCTCTTCCCTTAAACACACACACACACACACACACACTTGAATGCACTAGACATCTACATATGTCGGGAGACCAGTCGAGCCATTAAAAGCCCATCCCGGCTACAACAGTGACCCGCTGGAGTAGGTACTTGGAGAGGGAAAAACCACAAGCCTACATGTATGTCGTCGCCAAATCTCACGTTCCAGCGGGGAGGTGTACTGCTATTGGTGGTGTATTATGGTGTATCACGTACAGTACACTTAATGGATTCATTATGATATCGTATGAGGCGCTTTCCCGGAAGCACAAAATAATGAATGCAATGAAACGCCGGGAGAGACGGCGGTGGCTGCAGTGGGGGCGGCGCCGATCGCTTGATGAAGAGTGCTCGGGACGACGCGCCGTCGGCCGTCACTCGTGCTTCTGCGGCAGCGGCGGCCGGGGCTGGCCGGATCCCGGCCCCGCCCGGCCCCGCCCGGCCCCGCCCGGCTCCGCCCCGCCCCGCCCCGCCCCGTCCCGCCCCGTCCCGCCCCGCCCCGCCGCGCCGTCGGACGTCCAGCTGCGGTACGCTGCGTGTCAACGCAAATCGCCGCCGCTCGCTGCCCTGTGCCCGGCGCAGGGGTTGTGGGGTCGCGGGGTCGCGGGGTCGAAGTATTGAAGGGTTGATCCAGCAGCGCGCCCGGGCGGTCTAGCGGGCGAGCGGGCGGGCGAGTGAGTGGGTGGGCAAGCGGGCAGGCGGGCGGGCGGGCGGGCGACCGAGCGGGCGGGCGGGCGAGCAGGCGAGCAGGCGGGCGAGCGGGTGGGCGAGAGGGCGAGTGAGCGATCTGGTTGGGGGCTGCGGGGCGGAAGGGGCCGGAGACTGAGGACGGTCGTCCAGCCGATTGCCTCCAATTGAGTTTGGCGGCCTTCCCTCAGCCATGGCGAGCTGCGGCGTATGGTGAGGGCGACTCTACAAATCCCATTCTTGCTCAGTTGTTCCGCGGTTACACACACACACACACACACACACACACACTGCTGCTACAGAACTGACTGAGGAAAGATTTTGAAGTAATTTGACATTATTTCGCACTACTTCTATTACGCGTTTGCAAATAATTCTGTTCGTTTTTATTTTCTCCTGTATTTATCTTCTTATGTAAAATAGAAATTTTGACAGAAGGATATTATTTTATTAGTTTCATTTTCTGAACGATAAAGACAGGAAGTAGCGAAATGTTTGTAATTCGTAAGATTATTATTAGCTCTCGATGACTGAACCACAGTTATTACATCTGATACTTGAAGAACGAGACGAAATGTCAGTTGTCCCATAATGACTTCCATGAGGCAAATTCATTTATAAGACAGTAAAAGCGGATCCAATTCTTAAAGAAAATGTTGCTGACGAAGTAATATCCAGTTATTTGTAAAAATCGTTCATACGTATCGCAAAATGAGACTGATTATGTTCTAAGTATTGTTATTTTACATATTTTAATATTAAGAACTTGAATATTCCCATCAGGTAGCTGAATATGAAATTATTTTAGCTATAACCATCATACAATTAATTCCACATATTAAAATAACTTAATAAATAAGTGGCTTCATATCACTCGTTTATACGAAGTGAAATAATTGAAACAGAACAATAATTCAAATATTAATTTGTGAATATTAATTACACTGGTCAACATCATTTTTGTAACACAGAATGTGAATTCTTAGCCAAGACTTGGGCACTGAATTCAAATATGAAATCATTTTTTGCCTATCGGGCTCAATTTTCCTGTTACACGCTACTCCCTTTTCCGGAAACGCATGAAAAAACTACAAATTGGATAGTTTGCTGTAGTTTAATTTAATAATTCTGCAGATGTAATTGTTCAGGAACAATTGAAATTTGTTCAAGGAATTCCTAGACATGGCACTGGATTAAAAAAATTCACCTTTACGGAATGAAAAAGGTTTGACAACGTTGCTGATAAGTCATGCTCGAACAGATAGAATAACGTTGTGTTTTCTATCAGTTGCGTCCCAGGACTGAGAGATCTGACAGCTTGGAAAGCGGTGTGGATGTTTCGGCTTGTTGTTCTAAGTTCGTGAAGATTTGAGCTATGTATTAATTCTGAAGAAGAAGAAGAAGAAGAAGAAGAAGAAGAAGAAGAAGAAGAAGAAGAAGAAGAAGAAGAAGAAGAAATGCCTCGTAACAGTGTAAAAAGTCCTTACAAGTTATATCATATCTAATGAGAATTAACTCTGAAATCGCAAAATTCGAACCTTAATCCTGTGAGAAGGAAATGTAATGAACTTTATTCCGGGTATAAGGTAGGTGATCAGGACCAAAAGTGGACTTCCCATTGTGTGTCGTGTGTTACACTCCTGACACGGTGATTAACTGTTTCACGGAACATACCCTTTACTGTTCCCATATTTTGGAGGAAACCAATGGATCACACAACAGACTTATTACTGCCTGACACAAATAGCTGGAATCACCTCAGAAAAGAATAAATCTAGGCAATATCTTAATTTACCATCTATTGTAAGGCCTGTGTGTCACAGTGAAGAATTGCCGGTACAACTACCTCCTGAGGACATAACAGTGGATGAAGATGAATGCTATAGTGATGAACATTCAAAAGGCAGACGAGGAGTTATCCATGCTGACCCAACATTTCCATCCTCCCGTGAAGCATTCCAATCCTTCTCTTCATTTTTCTTGACACTTACGTTGTATTTCGTACTGTATACATGTGGATCCGTCGTTATCAGAGCGCGTCATTAGGCCTGATACATATAATACATAGGGAGACACGCAATTACAAACTCCATCATCACATGAAAATTGAGGCTGATACAGAAACTTTGAAATTAGATCTGGATGGAGAGACAAATTACATTCCAGAAACAGAGTGTTTTGTTCTTGTTACAGAAATTTTTTGTAGATCAGTGTTATAGGTGTGTCTTTCGATATCACAACACTTTTTAAAAACATTTCAAAAATGTTATTTTCCCCCAATAATTATTAATTAATTAATTATTATGTATTTTATCTCAATTCTATAGTTGGAACATTTACATTTATAAAGTAATAGCATATTGCTTACCGCAAAACACCCTAGAAAATTTAAAATAGTGTGTAATTGAAAAAAAAATTGCGTAATAAACCCACAATGCTTATAAACGTCAATGTAAACAAAAGTTGAGCACTTTCTCTTTCCACGGTTCCGGAAACAAATATTTAGTTCTGATCTGACAATTACTTGAACAAATCCCTTCACTTGAATTGAAACACTCTCTCGGGAGATCACAAATATGAATTATTTTTATTTAGTACAAATCTATCAAATAAAATCAACTTAACTAGGTGGTTGCACCACATATTTCTGTAAAATTTGTATAACTATAATTGTTTCGGCAACCCCAACCTCTGGCTTTTCCAACCCCGTAAAATATTTTTTTTTAATTTTTACTGGCTGAACAGATGTACCCATACACCTTTTTGGGAGTACAAAACGGAGGCGGACATTCGTTCCGAGCGGTTTGTGTTCGTTCCTGGTATTGTTGAATGTTTGTTTCATCAGATCAGAATCGGGTGTGGGAGCCAAATTTTCGTTCATAAATCACAATCTGCGAGCGCCCATTCGACCTGCCCGTCCAGCGAGGGTGCCTTCGCCCCTGGGCCTCGCCGGATGCTTTATGAACTTCATTCCGGGGCAAAGCAGACGTTTTTCATGCGGCAGTTTTCACGTGCGATACGGTAACTTATCTAGATTCACAATGTAGTACTGCGGGCGGGATGCTCCAACATTTTGTCGTGTCATTAAACAAGCTCTTTTGTGATTGTGGTTTTTGAAGGATTATGTTGTTGCGAGTGAGTAGGGAGATGAGAGGCGCTGTGTCAGCGTTGGAAGTGTTGAAAGTATCTCTATGCTATTGAGCTAGCTCTTCGCAAATCCAGTGACTGTGTGTCAGCTTGGAATCACCTGTTAGGAGGTGGGGGAATTCAGGTAGAATCGCGGATGCTAACGACAATCGTATTGTTCGATACTCAGAGAAGTGATTCGAGTTGGTCGTAACATTTAGGCGGTGCTTCGTGTCCTGGATTGGATTCAAGGCGCAAAAACAAAATGCTCACAAATATGAATTTTTTGTACACTCCACGTTTACTATGAATATAGAATTATTAGTTTATGCAATTAGTTTATAATGTTAAGCTTTATTGCTTGAATACATGTTTTGGAAACGAGTGACTTTAGGAGCGAATTTTCAAATTTGTGCGATTGTAATAAAGCAACATTAAAAACGAGTTGCATACTATATTTTTTTGTACAACAGCATTATACATTTATAAGAGAATCAAACTTAATTTTGCGAAACAACTTCCGTGTGACGACTCGGGTATTTGACATCGTGCGAGTAAACGGTGGTCGGCTCTTGCGGTTAGCTCTACCTCCCCCCGATTCTCTCGCTACGATTGGCTGAATATGTGATGACGCAATCATTCGTGACATAAAATCTAATACGTCATCATTTGTGCCGTAAAATGCCCAATTATGAACGATTTCTTGCAACAGAAAAGGTTCTGTTATAATGCTGGTATACAAAAACAATTATATTTACCTTGAATATTTCAAAAACTAAATTAATGGAGAGGGTCAAGGGTTGAACAACTAATAAGTCGTTCCGTTTCACAGTGATACAGATATCACTTTTCAAGAGTTCTTCGTTTATAGCATGAGGAGAGTAAACGGAGATAATATTCAATTAGACTTCGGTAATGTCCACAGTATTGAACTTCAGGCCCGTGACGATTTTGTATCAGTAGTAAAAACTTGAGGGTGGATTTTGATGAGGTAAAATATCGCCAAAAGTGATCAATAAAATGCTCATAAGGTTTTTTAAATAGACTTAAAAGCAAAGAAAAATAACGTAAAATATTTTATCAAAACCAATTCAGATGAGCAACTCTAGCTGTTGGATACATTACTGATGAAATCGAGGCTTTTTCCTTTTCGTTCAAGTGAATTCAGCTTGCAAATTTTTGTTTTGGACTGTTGGTTACAAGGAAAGGTGCCTTTAGTTAACGCGAAATCGTCCGAATCCACAATGACGCTCATAGGCGTCACAGGAACCTTAGAATACGAAGTACTAACAACGGTTGTCACTACAATATGAGCGAAGAAATCGAATAGTCTACTCAGGAATTGTGTGGTAAACATTTGTTGCATCTCGTAAATATTATTTGAAGCAAGTACCATTAAAATTATATTAAAATCTATGAAATATGCGAAATGCTTTAAAAGGGACGGGAAAAAGTAAAAAATAACTTATTAGTCGGAACCGGCGAAAAATGCAAAAAATGTCATACAAAAATGGGTCATTTCCTTACGTCGCAACATACCACAAATATATTATACTGAAAGGCATCGTTCTAAAATGAAAAGAAACACATGGCATTATATTAAAATGCGACCCCTAGTAATAACTCTATTGAACGAGTCAATTCAGATACTACGTTAAATGCTTAATATTGCGCTGACAGAGTCCAGTTAATTTTCACAAACTGTATATTCCATCTCTTGTATGTTTTAAGGAAATACGAAGTATTTCTAACTCGGCTTTTAACTTTGTTTCTCACTTGCTTAATCAAATTATATTTATCTCATCTGAAGATCCCATCAGCCGCAACTTCCCGCAGCCTGCTTATCCCGGGGGCTTCTGCTAATGAATGAAGCCATGTTTAAGAGATCCTATGTATGCCAAAGAACAAAGGATTCCATGGAGAATATTCCCTTATATACAATTTATTATTTTATAAAGAGAACGTTCGTGGAAAAGCATTGAAGAAATCAAGTATTAAATTACATTCCGTACGGCGCTGGTTTCGCTACAATAAAAGGCCAGAAACACAAAATTTTGGTGTTGCTAATTTCGGATAGCAGAAATTCACACCGGTAGTAAATTATATAACACTTTAGTAAGATTTTCTTTCAAATTTATTTTTGAATACGAAATGTATTTTAAATGAAAGGCGGATGAGAAGCAATTGAATTCTCAAATGGAAAACACAGAAACGGATAGGAAAAACAAAGTGTGCACGCTGACTTGTTTATGTATCTTCTCTTGAATTAAACCTCCTTAGGCAACTGCTTTCAAAACACTCGGTAAACATAATTTTAATTACATGTGTATTTTTGATATTATATTTCATTTTCATATTTTAAAAATCCTTCTTTTAGTAGATATTTGATAGTCAACTGTTCATTTCAATGTTAATTTCATTTTTAGAAAAACATTTTAATTTTTTGTACAACTTTTCTGTTATATCGATTTCATCCTACTAATCAAAGAAATGAGAATATTCTTTTAATAGCCGACGTCCGTTATAGATTTTACAGTCCGCCGCCCGATGCGAACAATCGAAATAAATGGCTTGTGGTTACAGATGGCGGATGCGTTCTCACTCATCAAGAAAATATATTTCTTAATTATATTCTAAGAAAAAAACGTGGTATAACGAAAAATATTGAATGGAGCACGATTGATTGTTTAGTGATTCCGGGCACGTCAACTACCAGGGTCATTAGTCCCGTTAGTGTAATGCATGTTTTTTGCTCGGGGTTGGCGGTGATCTTTCCTCCCCTATATGGTAAGATCCTGCGCCTACCTACAGTCGGCTAGGTGGGTTTCCCCCACCAGGTATCTCCCATCAGGAGTAGTGTCCCATCCAGGACAAGCTCTGAGCTCCCAACCGGTCTCCCTGCATGAGTGGTTGTGTAGTGCGTGTTAGTACAAGTGTGTGTTAGTGTGTACGCGTGTAAGGGGTGAGGATAGGATAAGGAAGAGGAAGGTGAGATCGTGGCCCGTTTGTTACGATACTGCTCCGGCATTCGCATAGTGTTGATCGGAGAAACAACGGAAAACTACCGATCACAGCAGCCGGCCGCTAGAATTCTCCTTCAGACAGCGGCTAAATTTGGCCTAGCTAACAAGTTAGTTTCGAAAATCCTTCCCCCGTCGGGATTTGAATCTAGGACCTCCCAGTCAGAGGGACTGTAGAGACATCAGTTGATGCTCTGATCGCTCCTGGTAGCACGATTGATATAACATATAATTGGTCTATATTATCCTAATGATGTTATTTGCTATAATAAAACCATCATTTTAACTACGAGTATAAAAGACCCAAAACACTAACGGAAGTGTAATCTACTTTCAACAGTATGCCGTAAATGTGACGACGATGACACGGGTTAAATTGGCATTACGAAAGTACAACAGAAAACTTTGCATTATTTAATTTTTACGAAGTACCTTGAATTTACCAAAATACAATATATACCTCATCGAATTAATGTTACGACTGGGTATTGTTCCTCGAAGTTGAAAATATAATGAATTGCCCAGATGTTTCCCTTCAAGACTAGCTTGTTGAAAGTTTTGGTTATAAAAACAATTGGCATTGGAAAACAAATGTAGATCCGAACAAGGGGAAGTTTTGTGTATCTTTTTAGTTTCGTTATTTCTCGTACAGACTAATTTTCAAAATAATAACATTGCATTTTAATATTTGTAAAAATATTATTTTATATATTCACCAGTTTTCCTGTTTTCTAAATCATGTTTTAATAAATAAGGCTTTGCGGAAAAAATACATCTTCAAATATTTTTAAGAATTCATAAACTTAAACACCAAATATAAATACATAAATGAATAGGCACGTTTGATTTCTTGGCAATAATTTCAAGAAAAATCAAGGTTTGTATTATTTAACCTATTTTAGTCGTTTTCTATAACGTTTTTTTTTAGATTATAACATTACGCTTAGAAACATTGGTTGAGAAACATTGGTTGATACGTTGTAGTGCCGAAACCTAATAATACTTGACTCCACTTCAGATAAAACAGTAATTTATTTGGCAGTAATTATTAACGTACAATATAACGAAGATGCATTTTACCCGTTGTTCAATAATGTTCGTAACGAATGTCAAAATTGTTTAACAAAAAATTACAAAATAAGTGTGTTTTTGTGTCATGAAACGTGTCTCAAGATGTTTTTCTGTATAATTATCTTCTCCATTTAATAGTGAAGCGAAGTGTAATCATGTGAGATAATAATAATCTAGATATTTTATATTTTTAAATACGCACTAGGGTTGCATCAACTTGCGGATAGACGCTAAAAATACACCGTTATTTGGTGATTGTTCATTCAAGCCGGTTTTATAAATTCTCGGAATCAATAAGTCCACTGAGCGTAAAAATCGCTTATTAAAAGAAGCGCGTCCCTCCCCAGCTCCATATTGCAGCGCTCACATCCCTTTTACTTGGCAAACTTCAAACGACGGAAACCAGATAGCGCAGCGGACTGCGCGCCGACGCGATGCCACCCAAATAACGCCAGGCGCTCTGGATCCGCAGCTGACACTCGCTGTTCTGACTGCTAGGTCCATGACTCGCTTCATCGCCATACACGAGCAAGCCTTGGTTGCCAGTCTGACTTTGGCCGGTTGCGAATCTGTCTCCGCTGCTACTTGCTTCAGTGTAGTAACAATGCGATGCGACATATTTTCACCAGGTGCAGGTCTGACTTTTAAAATGAACTTTCTTGTGTAGGGTATGACCGTCTTCGAGGTCGACGATACACAACGGGTCCCAAGGGGAGGTCTGATTGGCTTGGCTTCAAATGACACAAAACCAAAACAATGTTGGCGACAGATATAGAAAGAAAAAACGGTAATAAGTTTAGCAGACCTCGCTCGTTGGTGCAAAAACCGCTTTAACGGGCCCACATGCACTCGAGATACGTGGCTAATTTACAGGTCCATGTTTGCACGCCTCCTCTATCCGTGTCTCGAAGGTGCCCACTGGTGTCCAGTTAAATAATGAAATATCTCATCTTTTTAAAGACAATAACTATTAATGGAAAATTTATTTCGTTAATATATCAAGTGTAATTTTGATTTATTTCAAAGGAGTAAATATAAAATGATCCATCGAAATGGATACTTAAAATATTTAAGAAATATTTATTTTTTTGTCGATTAACTCTCGTTTATCTTTGCTCCAAAGGATCTGCAATATGGGATTATTATTTCTTGTAGAAAACGATACTGATAAATTCAGTTCTAAATAAAAGCATATCAACAATTTGATCCCGGTTTACGTTTGAGCGAAAACAGAAAATTCGTTAATTAAGCCCGACATCCGTAACAAATATGACAGAATATTACAGTGCCAAAGTTCAAAGCAAATTAGTATTCTATGAAAGTGCATTTTATCAGGGCATTTTTTTCTCGCACTGCATCAAAATATTCGAATATTAAAATATACAAAAATCTATGCGATTCAGAAGCAAATTGCGGATTTCACGGGATCTCTACTCAGCATCAAAAACCTCCTGCACCCGTACTTCATTCACACTCTGGACATGCTTGGAAACTGAGTGTAATCGAATTTGAATCATGCGAAGATTACGACTGATATACAGATTTTATGAATTTTTTAAATGATAAATTGAAAATTTTAAAAGTAAAATGTAATCCATAAGCAGTGATTTTATGTTTAACTTCTCGTATTGAATTGGTGTGATGAACTGAAAGATGAAAAATTCTCAAAAAAAGGGTTGTTTGAATTTAAAGTATTATCAATATCACATGTAAACCAAGTAGACATTAGAATTAGAGAACATGGAGGGAAAATTCATTTACTTGATACGTAGTGAAAATAATCAGTGCAGTGGTAAGAGTGGGTGAAATGAACAAAGAAAACAGCTGATATAAAGGTTTTATAAAAATTGTTGTCAATAATCTGTCGTGTACAAAGAAGTATGATCTTCACTATAAATTTATATCAAAATTCAAAGCTAAACATACTATAAAACGAAAGCTAAGCGCATTTAGTAAGTGCGCTTCACTTTTACCACTATTTCAATTTTTTCACACTTTTATTCCCATACGCTTTGCGGTAGGTACGCTTTGATCTGGCGGGTGATGTGAACGTAATTAAGAAATACAAGTTTTGGGGATCCACTGATATCAAAAAAGTGTTTTTTTTCAATGTCCGTCTGTCTATCTGATGTCTGACCAGTTCGATCGTGCCTCCAACCGTCCGTCCTTCCGTCCTCCCATTCGTCCTTTCCCCCGTCCGTTCGTCCGTCTGTCCCTCCGTCCGTCCGCTCGACCGTCCCTCTAGCCGTGCGTCCATTCCCCCGTTCGTCCATCTTCCACCTATTCCCCCGTCCGTTCAGTCCGTACATCCATCCATCCATCCGTGAGTCTGTCTGTCCCCCATCCGTCCGTCCCTCTGTCCTTCCGTCTCTCCGTCCGTCCGTACGTCCCTCCATCCATCCCTGTTCCTCCGTTCGTTCGTCTCTCCATCCGTCTTTACCTCTGTCTATCCGTCTCTCTGCCCGTCTGTCCGTCCATTCCCCCTTCCGTCCATTCCCTGCCCATCCATACCTCAGACCGTCCGTCCTTCTCTCTGTCCATCCGTCCCTCCGTCCGTACGTTCCTCTGTCCGTTCATTCCTTCGACCGTCCGACCCTCCCTCTGTATATCCGTCCCACCGACCATCCCTCCTCCGTCCGCACCTCTTTCTGTATCTCCTTCGTTTGTCCATCCGCCCGTCCATCGGTACGTCAGTCCACCCGTCAGGCCGTTTTGTTTTTTTGTTGTTGTTTTTTGAAAATAACAAACTGCATTACCAAGTACTTGAAACCAAAGGTCAGAGAAAATTTGTACATGCCAGAGAGAACTATATATCCGTTTTTGGCTAATATGGAACGTAGCGCAATTATTGATTAGTCGGTTATGAATTGAAATGTAGTTCTTTCAATTTGATTTCCATTCTTTTCATTTGCGCAGGTATATCTCTATCCAAGTTCGTAATGTTATTATACACATGTGTACATTTCCTTAGAGGTGCGATCCAGCGCCAGCGCAATTCAAACGGCTAGATTCACCATTCAATTAACATGTTTACCGAGTTTCCCTCGTAGAGCGGTGAAAGGGTTGAGGGAGGTAAGCCCATGCTGCGTGCGTGTGAATGCGTGAACCTGCACGAGCAATGTCGCTTGACGTGAAGAGTGCCCACATGTTTACCATCTGTTTGCCATAGACGTAGGGTAAACATCGTGTATATTGAATGGAGTAATGTTCCACAATCATTACGCTTCCGAATGCGTCAATTGGCTCCGAATTGACCTCTAATTGCCTTAACTTCCATTTCGTGACCTTAACCGAGTCGATTCAAGGCTCTAAAGCAAATTTAAACCATAATGGTCACAAATGTAATCGAAATAGACCTTACTGCCTCTGCAGTAGAGTTCAATTATCAGAAAATAAACATAAACCTTTGTAAGCGAACGATATTAAAGATGTTTCCTCTTTTAATTTATTTCTGCCTTTCAGGGGTGTTCATTATACAAAAGTTTACACATTAACTTTTAGGGATGGACATACGCATGCGTTATCTCATCTCTCAGGGGTCTCATGATACATTGTACTTTGAGAAGAAGCTGTGGATGACAGGTTTTGGTGTTATATGTGATAAATTTGAAGGGAGGGTCTTAGTGGGTGGAATTTTAGGAAAGGGGAAGATGGGTAAATGAGTTAAGGTGGACGAAGGTCTTTAGGGAATCGTGATCTTATTCTCTTTGATGAACTATACTTTTTACCTAGTTTGAATATTGTTGTACTGCGTGATTGGGGAAGGGATGTGAAGAATTTATGAGTCATAAGATTTAAGATTAATAGATGATATATTTAGTTCATTTTGGATTTGCATGTTGCTTATGAATCAAGGAGCATTAATGACATTTCTGAGAAATTTATTTTGTAATACTTTTATTTTATTTATGTTCTTTCGTGCGGCGTTATTCCAGATCGGGCAGGCATATGTGAGGATTGGTTTTATAATTGTTTTATAGATGATTAAACCTCAGTCAGTGCTAAGTCCGGAATTTGTCTTTATTATTGGATATAGTTTAGACATTTTGGAATTTCTATTTATTATTGGATATAGTTTTTTGCATAAACTTTATCTGCTATAGATTTGACAAGTTGCTTCCGGTTTAGTTCAGTATCAAGTAGTGCTGGTGTATTTCTATTCATCCATTCTGTATTTGTGTTTTTGAAGCAGAGGAGGGCTGGTTGAAGAAGTTTGAGGAGTGTAAAATTTTGGCTTGAATTTCAGATGCGTTTATCTTTAATTTCCAGCTTGAGGCCCATTTAATGAAATGATTTAGGTCAATATGTATGTTGTCGAAGGGGCAGCTAATGTCTGAATGAGTGGTAAAAAGTCCTGTGTCATTTGCGTAAAGGGCAATTTCTCTATAGTCTAACTGTGGTAAATCCGACAAGTAAACAGAAAAGAGAAGTGGTGAAAGGCAAGAACCTTGAGGGACTCCTGCATTAATTTCAAATCTATTTGAGAAGCTTGAGTTAATACGTACCGAAAAGTATCTATCTTTTAGAAAACTTCTGATTAGATGGAGTAGATACTTGGGAGCTCCTGGTTGGTGCAGTTTGTTCAAAATACCTGCATGCCAGAGTTTATCAAAGACTTCCTCAATGTCTAGGAAAACTGCAATTGTGTATTTCTACTGAGAAATGAATTTGCAATATATTATTTTAATCGAAGTAGTTGGTGGGTGTTGCTATGTTGTGCTCTGAATTCGAACTGAAAGTCAAGGATAGCGCTATTTTTTGTTAGGTATGTAGATAATCTGCGGTGAATTAATTTTTCGAATATGTTTGCGATTGAAAGTAGGAGACTTATTGGCCTGTAGCTTGTAGGAAAGCGAGGATCTTTGCCTGGTTTACAAAAGGGTAAAATTGTTGAGAATTTCCAATATCTTGGAAAGTGGCCCAGTCTTTGACAGGAATTAAATAAGGCGGTTAAAATAGCTATTGCTCTTTTGGGTAATGCTTTAAGAGCTCTGTTGTTACTATGATCGTGACCTGCTGATTTTCGGGTTTTCAACTGCTTAAAATTTTTTTTGGTTTTGGGTTTGGAGTAAAACAGTTTTGCAGATATTTACCTCACATATTGGCTTTCATATGATCCTTACAAGCTACATTTGAGTTGTGTTTAAGGATAGGAATGTCAGTACTTTCTCTACATAGTCTTTTTATTGTTGACCAGAGTGGTCTACTATTAGGGTGAATTTGAGCTATGGATCTTTGGAAGTTGGTAATTCGAATTTGATTTAGTTTGTTCTTCCTAATTTGTTGATTCTTGCTTTAAGGTCATGTCTGCGGTTGGTTTGCCAGAGCCGTCGAAGGTTACGTTTACTTTTAATTAGATTTAGAATATTCCTTGGAATCGGATTTCTATTGCTAGTGAAAGGTCTTGCGAAAGGTGTTGTTGATTGTAGCAATGCGACGTAGATTTTCTGTGTGATATTAGTTACCTGATTGTCTATTTCACTTATTGTTTGTATGTTCCGGGTAATGAGGTTTACTTCTAATACTCGTAGGTCTCTTAAGTTATTCCTGTGGTCGTGCCCTTTCGCGCCCAAAACGGAGAAGGGATTATTAAACTGCAAGAGGTTTGAATATTTTAGTTCTTTGATGACTGGGCAATGATCTGAATCTAATTCAGGAAGTACGGTTTGTGATGAAGGTAAGTGGAAGTTTTAGACACCATTATGTCTAAAATATCTGGAATACTATTACTATTGTACGTGCAGTGTGTGGGCTAACATAGTGCTATTGTACATATAAACCATTGTTTACTGCAAAAGTTTGCAGTTGAGTGCTTTGCTGAGTTGTACAATTGCATCCCCAGGCTTGGTCTTTACTGTTAAGGTCTCCTAGAAGAATAACGTTGGTGTTGTACAATAATGAAATATTTATTTGTATTCTTTTACAGGAAATTGTTTATTCGGAGGTTTATAAGCTGCTATTATTATATAATCTTTATTATCTATGGTTACGGTAACTGCAACAGTTTCCAGGTTAGATGTGTTGGTGCTAAGTGACAGTTGATGTTTGATTCGGGTTGAAAGAGCAATCAAAACACCTCCCGCTGAAACATTTGAAATTCTGTAACTTCTATACATTTTATAAGCAGAAATTTTTAATTTTTCGTTTAGAACCAAGTGGGTTTCAGTCATGCATGCGACATCGATTTTGTGTTCGTGATGAAAAATTTCTATTAGTGATTGTTGTCTTTTTATTCCGTTGACATTCCAGTTCATTAGAGTGATTTTATTCGCCATTATGGAAATTTATTAGCACTAACTGTACAATATTTTGAATTTGCGGGATTATAGCTGAGATCACTTGTGATAGTATTGTGGTTATTAATTGGGGAACATCAACTGCCATTTGGGCTTGCAAAGATTGGACCGGTGTCCACGGTGCAGTGCGTTTGGGAAGGGGAGGAAATCCGCGAGGGCTGAAGGTTGGTGGGCCGCGAGTGGTGTTGTTGCGTGGCGGCGGTTGTTGCTCTGACCCTGACCTGCGTTCATTTTGAAAGTTTGAACGTGCTTGCTGAATTTCCTTGAAAATTCGACAGCCTTTGTAATTGGCCTTGTGTTCCTCGCCGCAGTTTACGCACTTCGGTTTGTCACTTTTTAGGTTTGCGCATTGTGAGTAATGGTGTGACTCTTTGCATCTAACGCACCTTGGAGTGAGTATGCAGTTTGCTTGCGAGTGTCCATACCTTTGACAACGCTTTATTGGGTGATCTTGTTTCGTTCTAGGATGAATTTGAATGACGCAATGCATAAGGCGGTTTAAAGTGAATATTGATTTTGCCTCTTTAGTATCTTTTATTTCTAAAGCACAAATTTCGATTTGAGTTTTCTTTTTGTCAAATAATCTGGCCACTTCGGTAATAGGGTATTTGAGTTCAATTTCTTTTAAAATGTCAGCTGTAAAATGAAGCATGTGGGGATGCCCTTCAGCACAGCATTAAAGGTCTTAATAGAAGGGTCGTGAAAATAATAGTATTGTTTACTTTTCTCTACACAGTAATGTCTAAAAATACTTAATCTTATATTGTAGTAAGCATGATTTTTAGTTTATCACCGGCTGTCATGGTAGTGAAATCACATTTTGCGACCGATTTAATGCCAGAAATCATTTGGTTGTAATCGACAACGTTGTGCATAATTATGGACAGAGTTTTTATAGTTTGTTCTGGAGTATTTAGATAACAGTCTTTAAGATTCTTCGAAACGCGATGAAGTTGAAACATTATATAATGACAGAGTTTTCATCATCACTTCCTTTTCGTTTATTTACGTTTGAAGGCGTTTCGTTTGATGTTGTTGCATGCATCTCCTCATTTTGGTGTCCCTGAGGCAGGATTGTTTGTGGCGGTTGGTGTTGCATAAACGGTTGCCTTTGTTGCGCTGTTTGCACAGAACTTTGAAGCTCGCGTTGCTCGATTTGATAAAGTAACATTTGGTTTTGCTGTGTTTACTATTGAAGGTGATTTTGCGTTACTTCATATTGCTGTAGTAGCTGCTGGTGTTGTTGGTGAATTTTTGCGAATTCGTCCTCCAGAGTTGCGGGAGCACCGTTCGAGTCTATATACATTTCTTCTGCATATTCATTGTTTAATATTTGCTCTGACCTGGTGATATGTCCCCCTAAGGGGACATCGCCGCTTAACATGTGGTTCACTTCACTAGTAATTCTAATTTCACTTCGGCTACAAATCTGAACAAAAGTTTTAAGGAACACTTTCGCACCTTCGACCTGGAACCGGTTGCCCCGGGTTCTTATCTTGGAACTGCGATAAGCACTAACTACCCTCAGAGCGGCAGGCACGTTCACTCGCGCTCGCTGCCACGACTGAACTGTGAGAGATGTTTGCTGAAAGTGTATTGAAATATTTTCCTTTGAATATTATTGTGAAAATTGTAATTTGAAAGAGGTTAAATGAACATAATTTGAATTAATATTCCTGGTTCGATCTCTGGGCCCGCCATCCTGATCGGTATTTTCATGTTTTGCCTTGATCACAAGGCGAATGCTGGGATGGTTTCGTAATCCCACGAACATCTCCTACCTCCCACTACCTCATCTAATACCTACCATCATCCTAATCCTTTTTTCCCTTTAACATCACCCTATAATAATAACAATAATTATGATGAGTAATGATAGTAATAATAATAACATAATCCTATCCCCACTAATTGATATTCAAGTTTCACGACCTTCTCTTAGCTAGAAGATGTAGCCGAGAGGCAGATCACCATAATTCCACATGTTGATCTCTCCACAATAGAATACAACTGGGGTCTCGGAGACAGAAATGTTGCGTGGTCAGTTGTGGCCCATACGCTAATAATAATAATAATAATAATAATAATAATAATAATAATAATAATAACAATAGCTATTTTTGTTAAAATATTAATATTCAATTCAGTGAAATAAAAATTACTGTTATATACGAAATTGTCTTTAATAAAAACAAAGTATTAAATACATTGAGAATATTTTCCTAAACAGTCTCCCTTGTCCACCATACTGATTTTTAAGCAACTTTATACAGCCTTTATCTCTGACATGCCAACGTTAATAATTCGGTACTCATATTATAATTGTAAATGGTTGGTTCAAACATTTTAAGTGCAATGATTATATTATAAACTTGTTTAATAAAATCTAGTAAATACACATCTCGGGTAATTTCCGTTCATTAACAAAATCACGAATTACGGTTGAGAAATAGGTTCGAACTTCTAAATAAAAACCCTTAGTAAATCTTGTATATACAATAGAAGACCTGTTTCTGATTGTCATTATATTTTTATTAATAAAACATATAAATGTTTTATAACAATCATTTTTGTTTATTATTTTTATTATATAAATGATACAATAATAACTATTTAATAATTAACCTTATTATTTTCTATTAACAAAAACATTTATTGTTTTAATTATATAGATAGATGATTACTTCTGAAGACCCATATCAAGACATGGTTTTTGCTCTTCAGATCGTTGCAAACAATGCTTTACTCTATGGGCAACTCTCGCAATCATATTCCACGAAATCAAAAGCCTTTTCTAGCAATCCGTCCATAACAATGGTAATGAAAAAATTCGCTTCCGTAGCAGCCGTAGGTGGTTAAATTAGGCAACGCGGGACGCGACGCGTGTCGCTACAAGGGCGAGCGAGCGACAGGCGCGGCGGGCGGCGAGCGGCAATGACCCAGCAGGACACCGCGCGTGTTGCCCCCCCCCCCCGAACGCGTGCGCCGGGAGCAGGCGCGTGCGATTGTCTGCCCAACGGCCACGGCGGAGGCGGCGGTGGCGGTGGCGACGGCAATGGCGATATCTCTCTCTCTCTTTCTCTCCCTCTCTCTCGCTCTCTCTGGCACTCGCTCTCTCTCTCTCTCATCTCTCTCTCTCTCTCTCTATATATATATATATATATATATATATATATATATATATATATATATATATATATATATATGTGTGTGTGTGTCTCTTTCTCTCTATCTTTATTTACAAGGGGAACTGTAGAAATCTTCAAAAGACGAAGAGAAGCCCGCACTCCTCAACAGTGTGAGATTTTTACCCACTAAAGCCACAAACCCTTTATGTTCCTGGCGTTATCCACCCTGGAACCACAATTATGCATTACTTCAGGATGATGCCAACTGTATTACTTCGAGGTGCTATTCAGAGTCAGGTATGACTGGTTTCTTTCGTCTTCTTCCTTCTTCTTGAGAATGGGGGTGATATATCTCACTATTGCTGTCCACTTTTCCTTGATACAGATCATTAGTGTAACCATGTTTTCTGGTGAGACATTACACCCGACCTCCCATATCATGCGATGCCTTAGCGTGTCCCATCTCGGGCAATTGGAACAGTGTATGTTCGGCGTCGTCCACTTCACGGCTACAGTAGAAGCATACCGCCTCTGCTGTCTTTCTGAATCTTTTAAGGTTTGCCTTAAAACATCCATGCCCTGTGAATGCCTGAGTTGAGTGGTATGTCACGGACCCGTGTTTGCGGCTTATCCATTTGGATACATTCGGGATGGGCGTATGAGTCCATCTGCCTGTCTTCTCTCTGACCCAGCGTTTCTGCCAGCGGTGCATCATGTTTTCTTTAGCTTTTTTAATTGCGCTATCCGTATCTTGGTGCGTTCATAAACTTCTTTCCTTTCTAGAGCAAGCAGGTCAACAGGAGGGACGTTCTCCAGCAGAAGAACAGCACTTCCGAATACAGTACTATACACCGATGTTATGCGTAGAGCTCCTTTCCTCTGGACAGACTGCATTTTCCTTCTCAAATTCTTGTTTTGAAGAGCTTCTGCCCAGATCTTGCGACATTGTATTTTTCCTTAGCTATCCATATCTATCTATCTATCTATCTATCTATCTATCTATCTATCTATCTATCTATCTATCTATCTATCTATCTATCTATCTATCTATCTATCTATCTATCTATCTATCTATCTATATTTATCTGTCTCCCTATCTTTATCTCCCTACCTATCCATCTATCTAATATCTATTTATCTATCTCTCTATCTAATCTATCCATCTATTTATGTGTGTATACAAAGTCGTATTAGTTACAGCATTTATAACTCTAGAACGGCTGAACTAATTTTAATTATCTTTGCGCGTTTTGTATTCATCTCCGCCCGAATTGCAAAACAAATATCGAAAAAATTCACTAGATGACGCTGTACAACTAAACTGTGTTCATGTCAAATGCAACCCGCAACACACTCAGCGGGATTATTTTTGAATCAATATCGTTAAATAACTTCTAAACAAAGCGTTCTAGGGCATTAAAAACTAAAATGGGGCCGAAGGTCTCAAAGAAACGTTTCTCGCACAACGTAAATGTACAGGTTGAGATGTTTTTGAACATTATATTGCATTTTTGCTGGGAGAGGGGGAGAGTGAGGGTGTGGGAGAGGGTTAAAACGAAGTGGGAGAAAGGGAGATGAAGGGCAGAACAACGTCTGCCGGGTTTCGCTAGTTGGCAATGAAAGCTGTGTTGAAGGCGGAGGCGATGGCAGTGGTGGCGGTGGAGGGACGATTGTAAAGTCAATGAATACGGGGTGGAGGTGGAGATGGAGGTGGCGTTCGTAATGGCGGCGATGGAGTTGGAAGTGGAAGTGCAGAGAAGGAGGCGTGGCGTGGCGGGGCATAAGTGATTGGGGTAGCGGCGGAGGTAGCAGCTCTGGTGATAGAGACGGTGGCGGCAGTGCTGGCGATGTTGGCGCGGCGGACGCGAGAAGAAAGTTGGAGGCAAGTGGCAGGGGCACGCGTGCGAGTGCTGTCAGCGAAGGAGTGTTGGCGTTGAGTCAACGAGTGACATCTGAAACTCCTTTGGTGGTATTGCCGCGTTACGTTACTCCCTCTCAACGAACTCGCCGTCTCTGCTACCAACGCCGCCATCCAATCCGCGGGGGCTTATCCCGTTGTGAGAGCCCCTCCCCTGACTCCACCGCCCACGCAAACGTATCCGTACTCACGTGCTGCAACGCCGTGTGTGTTGCTATGTTGTGCTCTGAATCCGAACTGAAAGTCAAGAATAGCGCTAATTTTTGTTAAGTATGTAGATAATCTGCGGTGAATTAATTTTTCGAATACCTTTGCGGTTGAAAGTAGGAGACTTATTGGCCTGTAGCTTGGAGATCGCGTAGAAAAAGTAGTGCTTGTAGAAAGCGAGGATCTTTGCCTGGTTTACAAAAGGATAAAATTGTAGAGAATTTCCAATCTTTTAAAAAGTGGCCCAGTCTTTGACAGGAATTAAACAAGGCGGTTAAAATAGCTGTTGCTCTTCTGGGTAATTCGTTAAGAGCTCTGTGGTTAATATGATCGTGACCTGCTGATTTTCGGGTTTTCAATTACTTAATAATTTTAGAAGTTTCGGATGGGGATATAAATTTTATTTTATCTGGGACAATATAGTCTGGTAACAGAAGGTTTCTTGCAATACCATTAGCGAAAGAAGAATTTGTAATTGGTTTTGGAGTAAAACAGTTTTTAGATATTTACCTAACATATTGGCTTTCATATGATCCTTACAAGCTACATTTGATTTGTGTTTAAGAATAGGAATGTCAGTAGTTTCTCTACATAGTCTTTTTATTATTGACCAGAGTGGTCTACTATTAGGGTGAATTTGAGCTATGGATCTTTGAAAGTTGTTAACCGTTGTCACCGTCGCCGTTGTCATAAACACTGTTGTAGCCACCACCATTCCCTCAACATTCATCATTCCATCAACACTACTACCCCGCCGCCATCATCACAATCTATCCACAAGCCCCATCGCTCTATCACCATCGTTTTATCGCCCCAGCAAGGATTGTTATGCCCTAAAATATCTGGAAATATGCTTTTAAAAATATGCGTTTATGACCTAACAATTCTGAAATATGCATTTTAATAAGCAATTAAAATTAACAATAATGCATATTCTCTGTAAACTTTTGTTGATGAAATTCAGGTGACGATTGCATGGAATGAAAATATATATTTTTGAGCAAACATAAAATAATCTACCTTACTGCAAAAAGACTAACAGAGAATACATCAGTTCTGATTCTACCTAATAAATAAGCAAATCTGTAATTACATTCAAAACATAGGCCTGATCATCATAATTTTTCCAAACGTTTCCGTCCCACTTTCACTTCCATTGTTACTACTACTGCTATTGCCCGTCCTATTGCCGCTATAATCTGATGTTACCGCCGTTATTCTTATGATACCACCGCCATCAACAAGACTTTTATCATCAATTCGCATAACATTTCCACTACCATCATTCCCAAAATCATCCCCGCTGCAGTTGTCATCGTTTTCGTTCCCGCCGCTATCACCAACACATGCCGTTTCTTTCATTGTTTTCTTTCTGGTATGTCAACTGGCACGGTCATCAATTTTGTATGTTTAGTGCTTGTTATATCACGCGGGATGGCAGTCTCCCTGTCCCGCTTGTCAAATTGTCGCCATCTTGCATGCTTGCTTTCATGTTGGGGATTCCTTCCCACAGACATCTCCCACAGCGGGGCACCGCCCCTACCGGAACAAACACTAACATCCCGACAGGTCTCCCGGCTTGTGTGTTACTTTAGGGCATGTAAGTGTGTGGATATAAGGGGTCCAGGATGAGCAGTGAAAGATTACCCGAGGTCCATTGCTCTTTGTTAAGGTAACACACCAATTCGCCTGGTATTAATCGTAGAAACTAAGTAAAAGTACCGATCAGAACACCCTGCAGCACCGATTCTACTCCAGGCAGCGGCAGAATTCGACTTAGATATACAGCTAGTGACGAAAATTCTTACACCATCGGGACTGAAATCTTAGAACCCCCGATCACATTCGCTGCAGTGGCAACAGCTGTTTCCCTGAGCCCTCCCAGCCGGCCGCTTCCACCGTCGTTTCCAGCGCTGCCTCCCCAGCGAGCGCCGCGTCTCTCTTGAGCGAGAGACCGCCGCAGGCAGGCCAGCGAGCGGATGGTGGAGCGTTACCGTCCCCTCAGCGCGGTCCTCAGTCCTCACTGTGATGCGACACTGCACACACAGCGGCCGCGCGTGCAATCCTTTCGTTTCATTGAGAGTGAAACCGCCCTCCGCGACCCAGGGCGGCGCGGGGCGGCGCGGGGCGGCGCGGGGCGGCGCGGGGCGGCGCGGGGCGGCGCGGGGCGGCGCGGGGCGGCGCGGGGCGGCGCGGGGCGGCAGCTGCCTTAATGGTGGTTCCGCTTGAGCTGCCGCGGTTTTGACGAGGGCTTTTTTACGACCTATACTGGTTGCTCAGAGCAAATATTAGTTCATGGTGAATCCGAGTACTTGCTCAGGCAGTACAAGTGACTTTAAAAACTGGATTGTAAATTGCAGAAACAATATGTATCAAATTGTGAGTTAAATTGCGTAAGTTGGCCACAATATTTTACAGAAAATCTAGGGACGACATACTTGATCAAGTAGTACAATATTTTAACATTTTAAATTATGTTTCTTATCTGGTAAGTTTGGGCAAAAGCCGTTGACATATTTACGCCCAAAACACGAAATGTTAGTTGCGTTACGGTATATTTCTTTCTTCATTTATTCCAGTAATATTTGAAGTAAATAATAAAATATCTAAAAATTTGTTAAATGTTCGAATGAAAAACACAACGTATAAATAACTTTTGTTAGCCTCAGAAACACATATAACAATTTTTGGCTTTTGGTGAGTGTTAAGTCTAGTTCGATAGCAGCCTTCACGAGCTGTCACTTGTTCCCAATTTCCGGGAAGTCTGCCTTCATCTTAGTGGGCTGAGGGTGGCATCTCTTCATTATATCTTCACCCTTTTCTTTATCCCTGACGACATGACGGTGTGCTCTCTCGTGAGTAGAAGATCGTGGTTAGTATAGGTTTTGTAGATATCTGGTTAGGATTTTTGGCAGCGTTGTGATCATAATATCCCAGTAAGAGTTTCCCAGAACTTTTCAAAAGAATCTATCATAAACATCAAATGATTAATCCTAGAATGTTTTCCAGGATATCTTGATTATTCTGAAAAGCTTCATCATAAATCTACTCTACGTGTATTGTAAGATTTTTTGAACAATGTTGCAGGCACGATCTCAACAACATAGAACATAACCACACTATGACATCAAGTTTAAATCGAATTATGATTTCAAATATGGATTCTTCTAATAGTGATGATGATTACTTTACTGTGTTGGGAGACTCTCAATTGAAATGAATTGAATCCAAGTGAAATGATATAGATCATTAAGCAGAATAGAGTGCTTTTGCATACAATCACAAGGCGAACAAATTCTTATCTTAGCAGTATTACAACACAATCCTAGTGCACATCGATTACTACACCATTGGCCAGTGCTGCGTAGGTTGACGAGACATTTGCTTCACGGCAAATTCTACCGTATGCAAAGACACGTCTTTGTAAACTCATGATCAGACCCAGGACTAAATTTGCATTCATATTCTTCATTCTATTACGGATGTTATTATTTATTACTTGCATGCCCTTACGAAGGTCCTTTTTTAAGAAGAGAAAGTTATGTAATGCTGAAGGAAAAAGAGGCGAATTTTCGGTAGAAAAACTCTTATTGCTCGGCCTTGGTAACAAAAAAGTGGATAAATTCTGTTGATAAATTTAGAAAACATCTTTTGACAGGTGGTTTAGTCAGAATCCTTTTAGTGACTTAATACCGAAAAATGGATTGAGAGCAAAACGCCTGTTCTTTTGTATGGCAGTGAACAACGCTAGAGGCTAAACCGTACATCCGATTTTCTCTAAAATTGATATTCACCAATCGATCTAAATGATGTCACAATCCCCTGAATTTGAAACCGAAATTTTAGTTCTGGCGGTACTTTACATGAAGGCCTGGGGACGTTTTGAAAATTTTTAAAAAGTTGGCTCCATTTTTTTTATTACACTATGTTGTTGGATAGTGTGAGGCCGTTTAATAGAATGGTGCAGGTCTCATGTTTGTTGAAAACCCTGATTTTTCGAAAATTGCAAAAGTTCAACATTTTTTTCAAAGTATTTCTACATCAGAAATATAAAAGACAGATTTTTCTCTCAATAAAATCTGTTCTTTAATGATATATTTTGAAATAAACCCACTCTCTTGTTAGCAGTGCCTGGGGCACTTTCCTTAACTGTCACTAGTATCAACGGTAACCACTGACCACTGAAACTCCGCAGAGAAGTATGGTTATTATTAGCATTTTGTAGGTTTTATTAATATTAAAGCCAAAACATGTATTTCAAATTCGTCGAAACAAATAGCATATGTCGATGTACAATACTGTGGTTTTCTACGAAGATTCTCGTGACCGGATAGATGCAAGCTCAGTAGAAATGCCTGCTGTACAGAAGTTCTAACAAACAGAAGATATTTTGTTGCAAATCTACAACAATGTTATGTACAGATGCCTGCTTAGTTGAACTAATATTAATTAGTTTGTTACAAATTACTTTTAAAGGAATTTGTTATGAATAAATAAAAATATACAATTTTGTAATATTAAACAGCCAAATTTCATGAAAATAAAACAGAATCTGTCGTAACGTTATTATAGCAACGTATTTTATCTCTTGAAAACGTTCAAAGTGATGGTCTTTGGGATTTAAAATTATATATGTAGTCCGTGAGATCCGACAGATCGGCGACTGCTGCCACTGCTCCAAGAGTTGGCTTCGTTATTGGCGCGGAGGTACAAGAGGGCGGGGTGATGGAGACTCCATGAGATCCCCCTCCGTCAAACTCTCTCAATGAGCAGAACACGCAGCGAACACGAATCCCTTCGGTTCTCTTTGCATCTCGCTCCGGTGAGGATATGATTCGTCATGATGAGTCACGGCGCGTGATCAGGAGGAGTCGGCCATTGGAGTGTTACTCCACCATCGATCTGTCAAACACGGTTTATGCTCTTCAAACCGCTGCGGACGAGACTTCTGATCGCGTACCTAAAAGAATATCAAAGTGCCTCTGACATTGAGTTAGCGTTTCTTATACCCAGTCATCGCTTACAATGCCACAGGGCGTGCGGCAGCCGATCCACATACAATTCCGACTCGCCTGTAGACAGTCGATTCCTCTATTATGAAGGCTGCTTTCGGCTCGCCTCTAGTAATTATACAGTCGATGACGCTGCCAGTTCGGTTTAATCTCCCATATTTGCTTGTGCCCGGCAGTCGCCATCGCAAAAGCTTTCGCCAATTTCCACCTTCGTTACCATCATTACACGTCGATTTTGCCTTTGCGCCGCTTCCGCTTACTGTCAGTCACTCTGCGTAAATGTATTCATTTTGGGTATTGCTAAGCTTCTATCCTGCACAACAACACTTTATTCCAATATCACATAGCAAAGGGCAGAGCGTATGACCACAGTGGGGTCTAACGGCGAATGTGGTGGCTTGCGGAAAGAGGGTGAATGTAAGGGTTACCCACAAGCAGTAATTGAGTTTGTAATGGAATTTCACGGAGCAAAACACAGTGGAATTGTAATATTTTTATAAAATAAAAACAAAAATAAAATGAAATATTCATAGTTTTAAAACGTAGTCAATGTTGTAATGTTTGCGACCAGTGTGCTAATATATTACATGAATAAAGAGATGTGTAACACATCACTCCTCAAGCTATAGCAACAAACAAGGAATAACAATAACGGAAGTACTTCATTGTACTATTTACTTTATTCAGCACTTCCGTATTACAAACATGAATTTAACTCACCGTACGTCCGATGATGAGCGCAGCGCTCAATTTCAAATTTAGGGGATATTAGTCCCAAAACTATGGTGATGTTCGAAACGAATATAGATTCGCGTTTTGTTTTTCTTAAAACTACCACGTAATATGAACTTAGTTATTTAAATCTGAATTTGTTAACATTCTATAAGAATAATAATTTCCCCCATGATTATTGTAATCTGATGGTTAATGTGCATTTATTCGCATGTCCGTCATTGTTGTCATTAATGCAAATTCTCTGCGTTCACAGTTATCACCACCCCCTGTAACATGTAACCACACACATCCACTCATCTCGGAATCCACTAATGATAAGAATATGTAACAAATAATTACAAGGGATATAATATCTAATATCTAAATACACTAATTTATGGACCATTTAAAAACAAAATAAAATTACACTGTTTGATATTACATTAATAAAATACTTATTAAATCGTTTTTTAAATTGCTTGTCCTACTACATTCAATTATTTTAATACATTTGCATCTTTGTAAGCAATGATATCCATCGTTCAAAGGTAGTAACCCAATATCCGTCGCATTGTCTTCGTGGTGCTACACGTCTGGAACAAAAAATATCTCTCGTAAATTGGAATTTAAGATTAAGAAATACGTCACTTATAGTGTATTCCACACCTTTCTTTAAAAATGTATTTAACCAGATCATTGGAATAAGCACTTTACAAGTGAATACGAGTGTTACGAGTGTTTCGATTTGGAGTTTGAAAGCATGGTATCGGCGACGAGAAGGTGCAAATAATCGCAGCAACGGAGAAGGCGCCATTTTACGGGGTCCAGCAATCATGGAGGTGACGCAATTTTGCAACAGTCTTATAATAAGGCCAAGATTGTAACCAACTAAGTAATTATCAGTAATGGCCATTAGAGTTAATTTTTTTTCAAAACGTGTGCATTTGTGTGAATGAATGCAGTTTAAATATGTATGAATGAGTGAGGGTTATTGAATTTGTTAGCTTCAAGATTTGTTGTATTTGAAGGGTAAATTCTATGTGTCATGTTATATTTTAGTACTGTAGAAAGCTAGTGTATATACGGCGGAGTGTAGAATTCGCCGTCTAGCATTTTGAAATCTGGTGTTTGTCAATAAATAATTGCTGCTCATATTGATGGCATTGTTACAATTTGTGTGTACATATTAGAAGGTAATATAAACCCAATGATAGGAGAAAGAACATAAAGAGCCAGGTTCCCAAATTATTATGAAAAAATTCGATTTTCTGTTCAGGGGCGACATCGCGAATTCACACAAAATTTAAAAATTTGTACTGTAAGAGCGTAAAAATGGCATAACGTACTAAATTGTTATTAGTTTACAGACTATGACTCGCCAAAGTGTGGGGTGAAACAGGAAAGGTTAATTATTAGAAATTTTATATCACAAGTTTATGATCCATTATAAATTCTTCTCCAGACAGCATGTGAATTCGCATTCCAGGGACATCAGTTGATGCCCTGAGACACCTTTGCCGTCTCCCTATACTACATAATATAAACGTCTACTAAATGCTATAAAATTAATTTTGTAAAATTTTAATTGAATGACATGTCATTCGAGAGGAATAATTTTCACACCTGGTTATTGTAAACTCACGGTTTACACACTGTCGGCAATCACATATCCGTAATTTTTGTAATCTCTGCGAGTTCTCTGCTGCTTCAGGAAACATCACCACTCCCTGTCCCACAACGTAGCCCACACGTTCAGTCGTCTCGGAATGCCCCGCCTTATCAGCACCATCAGTCACAGTTGTTCGTCTGGCTGCGGCCTTGGCTGGGGCGGCTCCTTCTGATCTCCCCTTTTCCGGCCCGCCCCTCCCCCTACCACCGCCTTCTCTCGTCGCCGCCTCAGCCACATCCATCGCTGCACGCGCCACCGTCTCGCCGCACAGCGAGGAAGTAACCCCCAAAACTTGCACATTTATTATCGAGAAGAGTTTGGGGTGGCTGAATTCTAATCTGAAGTTAAATTTCGGAATTTTTTAAGTTCAAAATAATAATGTTAATGAACATATTTACGTTTGTTGTCTTGTTTATTTTATTACAATTGTTTCTTGATCGTAATACAACAGACTCAATATTTTATAACAATTTATTTCTTGTAGACGTTTGACCCTATTTCTTCTCTAGATGATGTTCACGACTGGATCAGTTTTTTTTTATGCCAATGACAATTCTGTTAACAAAGTGATGTTTGTTTATGATGCGATGTCAATAAATCTCAACAATAGATTTTCGGAAAAGGCCACAAATAGGGTCGAAACGTCAACAGGAATTAAAATGTTATAAAAATACTGAAGGTCTGTTTTATTAAGGTCAATAAATAATTGTAATTAAATAATCAAAATAATAAAGGTATTACTACATTAGAAATTTAAATTTATTAATTTGACATGGGTATCTTGGAGCGTATTTTTCGTTTTCTTTTTGTATTCATTTGCAACGTTTATTAGAAGCGAAAAAAGGTTTTTTATATCCGTAATATTTTGCAACATTTAATGTCCCAAAAGTCGTAGCTGAGCAATTTACGATTGCACCAGACTAAAAATAATGGGAATAAGTAAACTAATTATTATTTTCTATTGCATTTCGATTGATTTTATTAAGTGTATGTGATACATCTAAAGAGAGTAGTCCTTTCCAGTGTCATGTGTTTCTTGTCCCAATTCGACTGGCTACAACCACTGTTGATGCTGCATCCTGTCGTTAAACCGTTGTCACCACCGCCGCCGCTGCCTTTTCACAAGTTCACTTCGCCCTCTCGTCGTTGCTAAGTTCGGTGTCACTGCCCACATTCACCGACGTTACCGCTATCAACTGCCACTACTAGCACTCCCATTGCTCCCTAGGCTTTCTTGGAAATGCTCCCGTTGAATAGCAACGGTCTCCTCGCTGTTGCCTTCACCCCCTCCGCCATCTCCATTGCCACCACGGACTCGGCTACGTTTACCCGTTTCATACTACCCCCCCCCTCGTGTCCCTCCCCCGCCCCCACGGCCGCCGCCGCCTGCATCATCTTCGGAACCTCCTTTGCATCTTCCAACAACACCACCACCTCCACGAGCCTTCCGACCTTTTTTCCTTACCTCCGTTATAATGCGAGTCACAATGGTGTGACAACGGTCACGTCCAAGCTCCCGATTGGATGAAACTGTCAACAACTGATACCTGCCAGGGGCAGAGTGGCGTAAATCGCAGTGTAGATTCATATGATTTTAGTAAGGACTCTAACCTACGCTCCCCATTGCGTCCACCAGCTCCATAAGAGTAAATCATCTTCGCAAGCTCCTCTGCCGCATTCACCACCACCTCAACTTCGCCACTTCCACCGCTTCCAGCGCGTCTGTCTCCGCTGCCTGCACGCCGCGCCGCTTCGCCCTTCGAGGCTACTTCTACCGCGTTCGTCACCCCCTCCCCCCCCCCGCGACCTCGCACCGACCCTCCGACCCGCCGAGCGACCGAGCGGCCGAGCGGCCGGCGCGGAGCGGAGCGGAGGGGAGGGGTGGAGTGGGGCGGCCCGCTGGGCACGAGCCCCGAGGCGCAAAAACGGCGGGGAGCCGCCTCCACAAGAGGGCCTTCTTCCTCTGGAGTGTGCCGCAGGCGGGTGCGCGGCGGCGGCGGCGGCGGCGGCGGTAGAAATGACTGCTGGGCCTGGAGAGCTGGGGAGAGCGGCGCGCTACTTTTGAGTTCAATCGGAGCCATGCAAAGGGAGAGGGAGAGAATGAGTGAGTAAGTTAGAGTAAGGGAGAGAGCGTACATAGTGTACATTGTGTAATATAAATCAGCCTATGAATGTCCTGTCCGAACTTAAAAAAAAAGTTCGAATGAAAGTATCCGTTGGCGAGTAAGTGGGTTAAACAAGCTACTACAGTATTATTAATTTAAAATACGCGCATATATTGAAAGAAAACTATGAAGTCTCCAACCCTGACAAAGGTGTTATGGATTTGACAGATACACAGAAAGTCGTAAAAAAAATGCAAAAACAATGAAACAGTAACGATTGTGACTCAAAAATGAAAATATTTGATTGGGTTATTTCACCTTTTCTCATCCTGCACGTGCTGACTGAATTCTCACACTCGGCGCAGTACTGCACACGACACAGGTGACGTCATGCGACAGCAAGGCTGCAAGGAAGATGCACCCAGACATTAAATATTCACGTGTTGAGTTCGGAAGCAGTAACATTTTTGATATTCTTGGTAGATGTACAGTACTGTTGTACTCATATATCCTGTACTACGTTGTTGCAATATTCGTGAGGACCATTTTTATTAAAGTATTTCATTGATGTGCTGATACACCAGTGTTTGTTGTTCTTGAGCAGTGCGCAGTGAACAGTCTTACTTGTGTGGTGCTGCAGTTCTCTAATATAAATTAAAAGTAAACTAAAAGTAAACTAGTAAACATTTAATCATTAAGTAATGGAGATACTCTTAGTAAATTGTGCCAATTTGCCACTTGCTCCTCCCCCAGGAAATAACCTCCCGAATCTTCAGCGATACTGGCGGGGTAATTTGAAAAAATATCTGCCGAGAGCCACTGGGATGGTGATGGGGATAGTGTCCACCGGACACGACGTGGCCAGCGATAATGCGAGTTCAATAATGATGCGGATTATGTACACTAGATAACAGGATATCCCGCTTGGGCGGATCATGCATGGAGAGTCAAGTTAGTTTCGTCAAGCCTCCCTCACGCCAGTTGGAAATCTGTTACGATCCATTGCATGACAAAAGAGAATGCAGTGCTTTTCCAATAGGAACAGGCAGCTCAAGTATTTTGAAAACAAACAGAAACAACACAAGACTATGTCGATTGAAATCTTTAGGAATTTCTTTTTTAATGATCAATAACTAATCAGTGGTATGATCTGTAAAAGAATCGAATTATGTCAGTAATCTGTATTTTATTCTTTAATAAATATTTTAACACAATTAGATCCTCAAATTAAGACCGACGTGGTGGCTCAGATGATGTCCCTGCAGGGCCTCTAACCGGAATGTTCTAGGATATGAGTTCCCACCGCGTCAAAATTATCGACGTAACTAGATAGTAGGGTCGAATTCAGCTGCTGTCTGGGGGAGAATTCTAGCAGCCGGCTGCTCTGATCGGTAGTTTTCCGTGGTTTCTCCGATCACCACCAGGCGAATGCCGAACTAGCAAAATAATTTAGTGGTTTTATAATAGAATGTGGACGCACGTAACGCCTGCAAGTTAAATACACTTTCGTATTTCTTGTGTTTTGATCGCTGTAATGTTTGTTGCTTTGATGTTTCCAAGTTTCATGTTCTAAAAAATTAGAAGTCTTTAATAACAATGTAAACAATTTGGGCAGTTAATTCATCTGCTTCACATCTACCGGCATCAACACCATCTGATGCAGGTTTTGTACGTGATTGAAGTAATCTTAACTACATGTTCTCCAGTGGTCATTGTTAATGTTAAGCGGGAAATCATAGGAAGTAGTAAGCGATGTCGTGGAGCCGAAATAATGTAGGAGAGACCGTAAATAACGACAGTAAGCGAAGTTGGTGCCAACAGTAAAATCGGTAGACAGCAGGGATGCCAGGTTGGCGGCAGCGGCGTGAGAGTACGTAACTAAAAGACGAGGGCCAGGTCTGTGCAGGGAAGCAGCGGAGCTGGAACCAGGGAAGGGGACGGCGGCGGTGTATTATAAATTGGTGATGCCTGAGGCAGTAACTAATGGGGAGCCGAAGGCTATGGAGGTCACGGACAAGAAGGCGGTTCAGGCGGCCGATGAGAGGGCGGCGCTGGTGGGAGAAGCTACGGCGCGAGGCTGCGGCTGAAGCCTTGCGGAGATGGTGGCGGATAAGAGCGCTGCCGATGGCTAGAAGGCGATTTTCTATTACTTAAAACTTTTTTTAAAATTTAAGAAATAAGCAGCCTTTTATGACCGTTCTTTAGTACACCCAAACGATATTATATATGTACTCGTAGTTTATGTAATTAGTTTATA